>VZRR01002857.1:716272-930248 GCA_013398015.1 Oreocharis arfaki | reverse complement strand
CACGCCGCCCCCGCCCACAGGCGGCCGCCCGGGGGAGCCCGGCGCTCCCCGGCTGCCGGCGCTCGGGGGCCCCGCCGGGCAGGCCCGCAGGTGCACGCCAAGGTCACCGCGGTCTCCTCCCTGGGTGTAGGCGCAGAGGCCTCTGATCGCGCCCCCCCCCACCAGCTCCCCCTTTTACTCAGCATGGAAAACCGCAGGGACCCCGTGCTGTGCTGTCTGTCCAGCCGAGGGGATAGACGTGACAGAAGGTGTCCTGCACAGGACAAGGCAGCGAGATCTGGGCGCTGGGGAAATGGGTCGGTCAGCAGGAGACCGAGGGAGACTCCTCAGGGAGACGGGGAGGCTGATTGCCATGCGTTGGCGCCTGATAGCAGCAGATTGGTTGTTCAGTGGGAAAAGATTTCAAGAAAGCAAATTTGGGGTTCTAAGGAAGCTACTGAGGAAAGAGTATGACAAGGCACCAAGAGCTGGAGATGCTAAAGTGTATCCCGTGAAGAGGAAATATGTAATTCCTGTGAAAAAAAAAAAGAGAATGCAAAGGGCAAGAGTTCTAAAGACTCATATCCGTATGGTGCACTGAAATATGCGCAGAAATAGAGGGTTGTTGCATGCAGAAAAGTGGAAGTGCATTAAAGCAAGATGGGGTAGTATTAGCTAAAGGAAAAACAAGGTATTTTTAAAGTGCTTAGGTCACTATAGCATGTAAAGAAGAAGGTGAGAGTAATGGTTTCATTAATAGCCCAAGCTTCTTTGGAAAAAACCTGCATTTGATGACGACAGAGAGTTTGAGTAGTTGCAAGCTAAGAATAATAAAAATAGCTGTTAAAAAAAGAGCAAGTAAGGGATTAGATTTGGAGGAAGAAATGCTGTTTTCGGTGCGTTTCATCTTGTCCTTCCAAAACTGTTATGCCTTTCTTGTTTCAGGCAATGAGTAATGCCAAAAGTGTTCTCCTGACCTGAGCAGTGCTACTTCACAGCAGTGTGCTGTTCAGTGCGTATAATAAGCACACCCCAGCCCACAGCAGCTAGCATGTAATAAACTGACAACTATTTGTGAAAAAAACAGGAAAATACAGTGAGGTGATAAATGAAAAGCCAGATGGGCTGTCAGTCTTAAAAGAGATTCTGTGATTAATTGTCCTGTAAAGCTAACACCAGATTTACATGTAGTATAGCAGTTACAGCTGAATGCTGCTTTATCTCAGGTCAGGAAGATGTCTTCTATAGAAAAAGCAATTAATCTACCTGATCAGTCCTCCGTCTGTTTATAAAGCTTCTTTTCCTTACTTACCTATTGACAAAAGCAATAAATAAAAATAACATTAAATACCTGTGTTGGCCCAATTTTATTTCCTGACACAGAAGTTACATGCTTAGCTAACCAAGGCAAATTAATGTTTTGCAATGGGAGTGTTTGCAGTAATGCAAAAGTTGATCTGTGAACTCCAAATTAACAACCCTGAGGGTTAACCATTGGTGATACCCTAAGTTGATTTTAGTGCACTTTTAGCACGTTGGGAAAACTTTAAACTCAGCCTGAGATCAGAGCTGTTCTTGAAGTGTAGCTGAGTTTGGTTATGAGAAACATTGAACAGAAGAGTGTAAATGTCCTGCTTACCCTTGAAATAGGTAACATCAGTGCAAAGATGTTTCAGAATAGCAGGACCTATAGGTCATGGTGGGACTCAGGGTTTGAGCTGCTGTTGTATGAAGGAATTTCCAAAGGTAGGTCTTTCCTCAGTTATCAGCTTTCAAAAAATTTAGACTGTGCTCATCCTGAGGGCTTCAGCTGGGAGTGGCAGGGAGAGGAAGTGCAATATTCTAATTCAACATTCTCAAGCTGTAGATACTGGTTTGTTGTTTTTTTTTCCCCTGGTGGAGAGGAAACCCAAGTCTAGTGCTTTCTTTATCTTCCATCTGCTGTTCTAAAGGTTTAGAATGGACACTAGTGAGCATGCTGAAGAAAAAATCCTGTCAAGAACTTCTGTAGGTGGTGGTGTTGGTTGCCATAGAGTTTACAGCTTCTCTCTTACTGAGAGTTGAAGTGATTTTGTCAGCTGGTTTGATGAACACAGCTTAGGTAGCTTCTGGGAGCCTGTGCTGAACTGGAGAAATTACAGCTTCTGTAAAACACATTTCTCCTGTAGCGAAGTGCAGAAATTGGTATGAGACTCAAGTTCAGTGAGTTGCGGATGTCTGTTCCTATTTGCTTAATGGTGATGACAAGAGTCCAGAGGCTGTTTTTCTTTTTCACATGTTGCGGAAAGCTGTGGCCTGAATACTTCTGCTGTAATGACATTATTGACAGTTGCCTGTCCTTACCTTCCTAATGACTGGCTCACCTTCATCTGGAGAGCAAGGCCCATAACACTTCCACTTCTGGAAAATCTGCAGTTGACACAGATTTGCAAGGAGCAGGACTGAAAACTAAAAGCTGTCTGCCCTTCTTCTGGCTTGGAGTCACCTCAAGGAGCTGTCCTGCCATTAAGGAGGTCATCTTAAGGGGCCAGAAATACTGGGGAGGAATGGGACAAGGCAGAGGTCGGTTCAGGTCTGTAGTGCTGTTCTAGAGCTGGGATGTGTATTATAAACAGTATTTTATTTTTCAAAACTTCGGATGCAGAGCATGGTTTATGAAACAAAGAGGTGTCTTTTTCAGACTCTAGACATGCTGCCAGCTGCTGCATTCCTGTTTTATATGAGGTGATTTGTCTGTTGCTGTTGTCCAGAAATCAGTGCTTGGCTAGTTGTTTGTCAGACGTTGCTGTTATTTCCCAGGGCTTTGTTCAAAGTGTTCTAGCAGGCTAAAATGATTAATTGTCATAATTTGTCATATTCTGCCGTCGCCATCTTTGGATATAGATTTGTTCTTGTCCTCTGAGCCAGAAGTACGGAAGATGCTTTCTTGACAATCAAAATCATAAATCTAGGGGTTTTTTTCTATCTTACGCTAAAAATATATGGGCTAGGAATTGTTAGTTCTCTTTTTCGTTCCTGTTGGTGCTGGTGAATTCGAAGATCACAATCCCAGGAAATATTTAGGAGCTGAGTAATCCAAAATGCACATACACAAGTGATTGAGGATGTGACAGGGAGCTCACATGAGTCAGTGAACATTTGCTTGTGAGGGGATGCTGAGCAGAGAGGAATAGGCAGTTGGAATTAGAAGTATTTCAGTGACCCATCTTCATTCAGAGACTGCCTCCATTCATCTTGTTTGTGTTTCCAGTTTTCAGTAAGAAACTTTCTTGCTCTTAGGCCTAGTTGTTTCCAAATAAGCTTTGCAAGTGCAGTGTGTCTACATGGTTTAGGGGCAAAAAGCCTTAATTTAGACCCAAATGAAACAGCGAAATATCAAACCCACCGTTTTCTAGAAGTGTCAAGTGTCGGACAGCAAATGTGTGCAGCAGAGAGTTTTTTCTTTGGAGCAGCAGCTACTACTACCGCTAGACGGCTGTGTTGTTTTAAAATACACTGCCTATGAAGATCTGTGCCTGGGAGCTTGGGTTAATTTTTAAAATTTGGTTTCTTAAGGGCAGAGGAATTCAAAGCCAAGGGCAGGTGAGAGGAAACTGTTCAGAATCATTCCAAGAAATTCTGTTTCTTTGTGAGGAGGTGTGGTGTAAGGTACGTTCAAATGCAGAGCACCCCTGCCAAGGGAAGACTTTCCATAGTGCTCTGCTCCCGGTGGGACAGCCAGCCAGGGGCTGAGTTTCTGGGCAGGCTAAGCTGTGGCTGCCACATGTGTGAGTTGCTCTGTTTGAGTGGGTTAGGCCACATCAGATGAGTTTCTCTTTCTTCTGTATTCCTGTGCGCCTGTGAGGAAAAATGTTTGAACCAAAGGGTCTTTTGGTAACTCTCGCATGCCTGTGCGTTCTGTTCCCGGAGGTGAGGTTGCTAAAGTTGCTTCAAATGCAATGTACCAAGTTCTTCTGTGCTTTGGTGCCCACATGGAAATGGGAGCAGCGTAAAACTTGACCTGTACTGTGAGTGCTGAGAGTCATGAGGATGACATTAATAACTGCTCTCAAAATCCTCTGGAGTCTTAATATTTTATCTGTCTGATCTCTATTCCAGAAGTCATTATACTGCTTCCTATCATCTTTTGATAAACAGGTTGGCTTTTATAAAGCAGCCATTGTAAGTTTATAATGCAACTACTGTGGTTGGGCTCTTCTATACCATTATGTGTAATACAAATCTTAACAGCAGGGCAGAGTGAAGGTAGTACACAAATACGATATAATCAACATAAGCACAGTTTTAAAAGACATATATTGATTATAAGAACAAAGATGGGAAGGACAACACTGTGATGGTGCTGTTGCCTGTGTATACTGGCAGTGTCTGAGAGTGGCTGCTATCAGGCAGGAACCGTATTGTCTGGAGGATGCTGTGAAGACCTCTGTGCAAAGGCATCTTCTGGTTCAAGGAGTTCTTTGCTTTTGTTCTCTGAAACAGTGCAACCACAGTGTTTTTGTAATGTAATTAGCCATTATACCAAGCATAAATTGCCAGGCTGTCATTGATTGTCTCTTAGTCCATATTTCTTCTTCAGAAAACACTGCTAGATTTTAGCAATAAAAGTCTCTCCAAACAATTACTTCCCAGAGAGCAATGAGAAGGGTAAGTGCCATCTCAGCTTTTGCAACCAACTATATATTTATGGAGGAGAGCATACACTAATTGTTTCTATGATTTATAGATGTTATGAGAAAATAAGCATGTCAAATCTATCCAAAGTGTTTGAATAGAGACACAAGGAAAATGTTATCTTCTTTGTAGCCAGTCCAATAAAAATTTCATTCCAGCTGTGATCCTGATACATTTTCAGAGGGCATGGGACTGGTGGGATTAGAGGCAGGTACCCTCAAGAGACCGTTCAAGAGAACACTATTATTTCTGAACTAAAAAATAGTCAAAGTTCTGTGGTGACACTGTTCATCTTAACTCACTGATGATGTTCAGAAGTAAACAGACAGCAATCATAAGCAGACCAGTTCCACTCTCGTGGATACCTGTAATCTCTTCGATGTATAAGCCAGCAAGGTTCCAGTGTCAAGATCATCCTTTTGACGTCATCCTCAGACTTCCATGTGAGACATTTAAAACATTGCTGCATTTGTGAATATGTAGCAAGGACAGATTGGTTGAAACAAATCTTCTAATTATGCCTACAGGGTTTTAAAACCCTTTTGATTTCTATGACCATTATTTCACTGCAGGCATGGTGCTCTGTACTTGGTAGAGCTAATTCAGCAGAGCTCCTTTTCTCTCCAGGATCTTTGACCTCATAACAGTTGTGTGCAGACTTCATGAGGAAATAGCACACAACACCCTAACAAAATATATTTCACTGTCTCTTTTCTTCTGTTTGCTTCCTTGGTGTTATATGATACTATATTCTCTGAAGAATGAACTTTTAACTGGGAATTAAGTCACTTTTTCATTGTATTCCCTTGTTTAATAGCTCAGGACAGCTGATTGTTGTGGGTGATTTGTGCTGAAAATGTTGAAGATTAAGGGACAAATCTTCAAAACTGCATTGGGATCTAATTATTCAGGCAGTGTTATCTCATTTAAGACAGCTAAGCCCTTTTAAATCAATGAGATGTAGTTATCTAAATAATACATTTGAGTGCCTTTTTTTTTTTTGATCTGAGGATGTTAATGGGGTTTTGATTGATTTTGTTTGTTTGTTTATTTGGGGGGTTGGTTGTTTATTTTTGTTTGGGTTTTTTTTAACCAATTCATACTCTACAGTGAATTATGTCCCAGTGATTTTTTATGTGATGGTAAGACGATCATGATGTCTCTGACATGGTCTGGTGGGTACTGACATAGCCTGGAACTTGGACTGGGTCACCAACTGTGCCTTTTTATTGGGGGTTTTGAGTGCAATTTGAATGCTCTTCAGCTAGCAGTGGAAAAAGTAGGATCTTCCATTCATGATTGATATACCCAGCATTCACAGAATGTTCTCTGATTCTTTTTGCCTAAGTTATCAATTTCAAGGCTGAAAGATACCATTATACTTGGTTATTCAACATCTCTCATAACCAAGGACAGTAATTCTGTTCTTCAGATTTTGGAATGATTTTTACCTATTCTGTAAATGAGGACATAATTTTATTTTGACAGGTTGTAAATTCACTGAAGAAAAAATGTTTCTGTAAGGCTGGAGAAAGGAAATATCTTTTTATTTGGTTCAGTGGAGAAAACAAAACATGGAAGGAGAACAAGAAGATTTTGAAAAAAGTATTTTGTTAAAACACTACTCAAAATCAAATATTTCAAGTAACAATTGAAATGTCAAAATATTCTAGTTTGAAACTTAATCCTCTGATTCTTCCATTAAAAATAGTTTGGTTTGGTTTTATTTAATAAATGGACCAAGACAGAGACAGAAAAGGTAATACAAAGAAATGTATTAGTCTCAAATGAAGCAAACCCTCTCGTTTTGTGTCAGTCCAAAATAAATTTTTGTGTTTTGTAATGAAACCCCAAAGCCCTTTGTTTCTCCAGCTATGGTGGGGGTAATGACTTTCTTGGTTACTTATTCCAGTGATTAAATGGTTTTACTGTTTTTAGGGTGCATCTTGGTCATAATCTATTTAATTACATTGAATAGACTATGGCTTTTATAGGGGAGACTTTTTAGCTGATTTATAGCATTTTCATTGCTGTAATCAACACTGTGGCTGTTGTAGTAGAGGCAGTTTCTGGTAGTAAATAACCGTAATTTTAGAGAAAATAATGTATTGTGATAAAGGTGCTCAAAATTAATGCAGTGCTAATGCAGGCTAGAAATGAGGAACATGGTTCTAACTGTAAGGCTAACTAATTGTTTTAGCAATTTGCCTAGGAGTTTGCTAGATTCTTTGTCCAATTTCATTATCAAGATTGGCAGTCTTTTTGGAAGATACCTGAGTCCACAAGAAGTAACAGGCTTCATTGAGAAGCTGTCTGAAATAGTATTATTATTATTGTGTATTCTGAGTTACACAGAAGACAAGAAGACATTCTTATGCTTTTCAGTGTTACTTTAAGAGACAGTAACACCTCTTATTACCTCTTGGGCTGTAAGTGTAGTTCCACTGGAGTCAATGGCAAAATTCCCCACAATGACAAGAGTTTACATTTCACCACTGACTGAGCCTTAAGTGCTTCCTTAGCTTAGGTGGCTGTGTGGAATAAAACTTCTCTTTGAACCTTAATTGTATAGGTGGAGGTGATAGAAGTGTTTTGCCAAGAAATTGGACCTCCTTCCTGAGTGTTGTGGTAATGGCATCTAAATGCAATTCCAATTCAGTTATGGGGAAGAATAGCCTTGTAACACTCCTCAATCTCAGACTCCTTCAAGCCTTAGGCCAGGGACATTTTCAAATGCCTCTGGTGCCTGTTGTACTGAGGGAGTTTACTATAATGCATTTAGAATTGCTACACAGAGATTAAGTGGAGTGAGAAGGCATTCCAGACTTTATTTGGCAGAGAGGTTAGATCGTTTCTTCAGATCCTTTCTTTAACCACAGAAGGGTTTTGGTGGTCGTGGAGGTCTTTTTGATTCATTTTAGGGTTTTGTGGGCTTTTTGTTTGTTTGCGGGTTTTTGTTGGGTTTTTTTGTTTGTTTAATAATCTTACACTACATAATGAATTAGCATTTCAAAATAAGAGTAGTTTGTTTTTTCATTATAAATCGCAAAAGAGGAATTGCCTCAACTGAAAACCCAATTAAAACCTACTGCTACCATGGCTCAAGGGGCTCCTGAATGCATGAATACTCTTGTGCCCTTTGACTTCCAATTAACAGGTATTTAATCTATTACCCTATTTAAACCCAGCTTCAGGAGTGCTCTATAATGGTGATTGCGCACATGTGTTTCTTGGCCTACAAAGGGATGAGAAGCTCAACCTCTTCTGTGATGAAGTCAATAGCGGGGCTGCAGGCTTGCAAACTGATGAGTGTAAGACTGTTGGTAGCAGCTCTTCCTGTTCTTTGGTGCATATTAACTTCTCACGCCGTGGCTTAAACTGCGTGTTGCCAAACAAAAATAAAGTTGCTTGCAGGAGCAAGCTCAGTCCTGGAGAGTGCTGGAAGGAAGGAAGCTCATCTGCTGGCTGTGTGAGTTGGCTATGAAGTACTGCTGCACTGTATCTGTGCACTTGGCAGTGGTCCCCCTCAAGAGAATATACTTTCGTTGTAAGTTGACCATTATGTTCATATGCTCAGCTCTGCATAAATATTCCTTCAAAAGTGCCAGAGGCAAGAACTGGGTCTTGCCAGCATCTTTAGTGTTTACTGCTGCCTCCATCTGCTACTGCTATGATTTCGTCTCTTGAGATGCAGTTTGTTTTGACTCTTATTCCTCTTGTATGTTAATTATGTTCATGCTGTGCTCTTTTTGATGAGGAAAAAGTTGATACAGAGAGGTCAGCAAAGAACTCGCTCTCTTTTATGTGTGTCTGCTGTAGTAATGTGGGGGCATTCTTCTGTTATAATTTTTGCATGTTTCTCTGTGAGCCTGATCTTAGAAACTATTAAATTAGGAAAAACCTCTACTGAATTCCATTTGTGCTAAGCCAAATTGGAGTTTGCTATCAGTTTTTGTTTAATTGGACCAGATACTTATGCACTTCTAGTGTCTTCTCTCCCTAGAACATGTTACCTGTTGGATTGTATGTTTACTTAATGAGCCTGAAAGGTGTTTTGCGAGAGATACTGGATGCTGTGCTCTAAGGCTGTGGGGGGGATAAAGAACCTGAGGTGCTTGACGTTGATGCCTGACTGTCTTGGCTGCTTTATTTATTAAGGGCACATCTTTGAGGGAAAGGGTTCTCATACCCACTGTTCTTGCACCTGAGAACATCCCAAGCCGTGGTGGCACTGAGATAATTAGTGTGCTTCTCAAGAAGGGAGATGTTTCCCGACTATGTGTTTGTACATCAAAGCAGACATGTAGCTCAACATATAGCCATAGATGGTGTACTCAGTGGCTTGGGATTGCAAACTGGGAAAAGATGTAACTATGAGGACTTATTTTTTAGCATTTTGGGTACCTTAGCACACGTCCTTCAAAAATACATTCCATCCTTTTGTAGCACAATCAGTTGGCATAAAAATATACTCGGTGTCTGGTGTATTTTGAGTGAGATTAAACTGGAAATGAGTAGATACAATGATAGAAATAAGACTAAGTGGTTTGATACCCATGGATTTGGAGGCCTGGAATTTTGGAATCCATGGAAATAACTCAAGATTTTTATGTTCTTAGTCCAGCCACTGACCTAAGGAGTGGAAAATGGCTGGTAGCTTTATCAAGGTTGTATGAGGTGATGGTTATTATAGATGGCATGATTTATGTTCAGCGGTACACAGGCTTATTAAATTCTGTTCCTAAAATCTGATTCTAGTCTGCTTACCACTGACACTGAATGTTACAGTAAATTTTGGCAATCCATACTGCTGTTCAAGCCTGTTGCTGTGTTCTAGTGAGACACAGTGGTTTGCAAAGTATTTCGAGTGTACTTACAAATGAGGCTCGCTTTACACTATGACTTACACAACTTATCTGATATTTATGTTTAAAAAACAGTTCTGCAAGGCATGGTTTAGGGTCTGGTGGTCACATTTTTATCTTCATAAGAACATTCCTTTTCCTGGGTATGTAGATGCCTTGCAAAAGAGGAAACTGCTTACACTGTATAAGTCATTACACAAAAATTGCTCTCAAGTGTTAGTGAAGGTAATTTCAGCTTGGTGTTTTTAAGGAGAAATGTGTAAGAATACCTAACAAGTTACCACTACAATGATGTCCTAATCCTAGAATCTTTGTAGCTAACTCTTAAAAACATTTTTTTTTTTTTTCATGGCTGTTTCATCAGGGAGGAGTTCAAAAGTACTCACTTGTATCATATCCCTCTTTGGAGTAAGTTGATATAGCTCTGCTTGAAGGTAGTAGAACTGAGATGAATCTCATCTTCTGGGGCCTGTGGCCATAAAGGCAGAAATTCTCTGAAATGTGAATTGCTTAGCAATACCCTTCATCTTGCAGAGAGACTTATGATTCAAGGTGACTGGACCCTGACTATTGTTTCAGAAAAACCTGGTAAGCCAGGGATTGGCTTGGTTTCCTCTGGGATTGTTACATTTCACAGAACTGAAATACAGCCGAAAGTTAGAAAAGACCTGTAGTTTAACAAAATTTTCAGAACACAATGTCAATGTTGAGCATGCGTGTAGCATTACATATCTTTTCTGGAATGCCTGCCCAAGAAAATTTTGCTAGGGAAAACTCAAAATGGTCCAGAGAATGTGCTTTTAGTATGAGACCTACCTAAAAATGTGTGTGTGACAATACAGACAGCTACTTATTTGGTCACTTTGTTCTTGTTCCATCTGGGTACCCCAAGTAGTCTTAACCACATCAGAAAGTTAGTGGAAGTCATCTCATCTCATACCAAACAAAATAATCTTTCCCTCGCTGTTGGAACACTCCAGGGAGCTTATAAGGAAGGGCTGGTGATGGACAATGCTGTTTGACAGATGTGGCTCATCACAAGCAATGTGATCTCTGTAAGGGAGGAAGCCTTGATCAAATTTTCTTCTTCCTGTGTCCTCTGGTGCAAGGCACTATATTTGGGAATTGCCTTTCCTATCTGCTGACTCATCCCTGCCAGAAATAAAAGGACGTTAGGCTTTTTTTTTTTTTAGACCAAGGAAACCATTGTAATTTTTATAGTACTTAGCATCTCTTAGTAACAGAAGCAATTGTCTCTGCAGTTCCTAGTACTTCTATAAGGTAGTCTAAGGTGCCTTCCAACCCAAATCATTCTCAGGTACATGTCTGTCAGTAAATAAAATGGTCCAGGTCCTTTACTGTGTGGTCTTGAGGGCAACTTGGCCTGGCCTGGCTTTTGTCTGTAGGGCCACATGCACGTGTATGCCCATTTTTCCCCATTATCCATGCTGCATAAGAGAAGCGTGCTCTGTGGCCATGTCCTTAAATTGTGGGTGACATGAATCAAAATGGGGTCAGCATGACAACAAGCAATGTCATGAGAGAGTGTTCGTATCTGTGCCCTTGCTGGATCACTACTAGAGACATGGCTGTGGGGGGATAGTAAGGAAGTTCCAGGTTCATGCTCCAGAGCTGTTTGTTCAATGACATCCCTCTTCTGCTGTTTCCATGTTCACATCCACATCTTCTGTCTGAATCAGAAGGAACTTGACTTTCTCTCAGCTCTGAGCCTAGAGGAACTTATCAATCAGCTGTGGCTGGAGAAAATAGCCCTCATGGTCAGAGTGTATCAGAAGGAGCCGTGAAGGGCTCCAACACTTTTTTGTTTGATGAAGTGTTGGCTGTATGAAGTGGGAGGATGGTTTGTCTCTTGAGGCCTTTGCATATTTGATTTCTTCACGAGTTATACAGAGGGGGTCACCTTTCCCCCGCTAAGATGGTTGGAAATGGATCCTAATCTGACTTAAGAGACCTGAACACAATTTACTATGTTGTGTACTCCTCAATTGTCTCACTTTTTAAAAACCCACACTTTTACATTTTCTTCTGTCTCTTGTGTTTGTTAAATTCATTGCTAATTGAGAAATAAATTGCTTAATTGCACCAAGATTCTACCCGAGTCCTGGAAGTCTTGAAGTTGTAAATTATCTGGTCCAGGCCACTGTGAAGTTATAATTGCATTGTAAGCGCTCAGTGGTTTACTACAGAGATATCTTTTGGTAGGCATTAACACCTTCCTCGGGTGGTGAGGTCACAACAGGGCATTTCTCATTGCTTTGCTCTGTCTTTGCTGCCTGCTCTTAGGTTCTGCACACTTTATTTTTGATGTGTGCTGATACATTTACAGGCATACTCGTTTACTAATCTTAAATAACATGCAATAAATGTAGTTTTCTTTTGAAAACACTTATACTGTGTTGTGTTAACATTTTTCTCCCCTAGGTGTGAGAGAAGAATATATAAGAAGAATATTCACCCTGTGGCTTGGTGCCCATCTTGTGTTTTGTGTTGTTCAGTCATGACTACAGATCTCACCTGAGCTAATGTGGAAATTCCCATTTCTAATGGTTTGGGAGATATCTGCTGGAAGATCTTGAAGCTAAATATTGTAGTGTTTGTACATCAGGAGGAGTGTGTAGCTATGGTCACTTAGGACCTAGTTTCAAAGCTGTGAAGCAGGTGCCAATGAGCCTTGGTAAGAATGTGGCAGCTTTTCGAGAGCATGGGAACTGAGCTGGATAACCAGGGTTGTGTCTGGTTTGAGTGCATCTGTATGACTGCAGTCACACCTTGGGATTGCAATGGGGCATCTACTCTGTTCTAAGCACTGTTTTTTCAAGGGTGCTTTTCAAAAGGCGAAATCTTCCTTCAAACAGGAATATTTTCATACTGGAGTGGTCGAAGAGTAAGTCAAAGCAGGTCTGGTACTATTAGCAGCTACCCCATAAAGATTATAAGAGGATTATCTCTATTAGAGATTATAAGGATGGGTGTCATCTCAGAGAACAGGGAAATGGTAAGTTTGAGGCCTGATGTTTAAAATGATTGAAAAAAAAACTGAAGGGGATGTGGAAATAGAGGACCTGGAAGAGAGCTAACACAGACAAAGCCGTAACTAATCATCAGTATGATGCTCTTTCACAGGGAAGATGCCATTCCAAAGCTTCTGCACAGTACAGTTATATACAAGATAACATTCCTCTTGGCAATGTTGGGGCACTGCTGGTTCTTATGATTAGTCTGGAAATACCCAGAGTGAGTGTGTTGGAGATTCAGAGGTAGTAAAACTAAAACTTAAATATGCCGTTCAAGGGAAGTGTGGAGGTATTGTGCTCTGTTTAAAGCAGTAACTGAAGTTGGGGCATAAGATTTCAAGACTGCTACAAGAATGGGGAAAATCAGCTGCCTGCTAAGACTGCAGAGAACAGGACATAACTGCCCAGCAAGAGTTTGTCTTGAGTAAGAGGGACTGTTTTTTAACTGAATTCAGCTATGCAGTTATAAATAGTTGTTCTTAAAGACAAAAAAAGTTGTTCCAAAGAAAAACTTTCAGATAGACCACCTCTGTCAGGTTTTATTCTATAATTAGTCTTGTCCTACTTTTTTTTTTTTGTGACTAACTCACACAGGAGCTATTGGGAGGGAGGCGTGCTTGAAAATCCCCTGAATTACATGCTGAGCTGCTGATCTGTGAAAGCTCATACATGATAATGGGATTTAAATGCTTAAAATACCCCTGAGAAATCTGAGTATGAAGCCTTCCAAGGCTTTAGAACAATGACTGAAGAGACCTGAATTTGAGCATAAACTGTTCCTTTGTTTTCTGAAAATGGAATTCATAAAATGCTGAATATCTCAACAGGCTGTTCTAGCCCCTTGAGATCCACATCTATCTCCTTAGACACTGTTCTTCCTGTGGCACAGGTGCCTGAATGTCTGATTTGAGGTTCTCAGTCCCCATGTACTAGCATTAATTCATATATGAACCATGGAATGTATGAAAGTTAACATTTGTTGATTCTTATACCTCATAGGTGCCTTCTGAAAATACTTTCTTATTGCTTCTCACAGTGGATTTTAGCAAAACAGTCAAGGACTCTCCAGTTCCTGTTCAGACTGGACTAATTCTGAAAGTACCTGGTGTGCTATAAGAGTATTATCCTGCTCTTTTTGTTAGTCAGCTTTTAGAAACCTGTGTCCTGCAATAAGAGAGTTTCTCTGCTTACAGCAAAGATTTTCTTGAGTTGGTATTCGAGCATGTTAATATTTAAACCTTGTGGCTTTTGCTTCCTTTTTTTTTTTGTTTTTTCCCTATTCTCAATAAGGGTTATTATGAACATTACTAATACCCTCTTAACACCACAGACCCACTGCATTTCAGTACCTGCATACAACTTGCTCAGCCCTTCTATGTAAAACTTCCCAACACTCCCAGCTGCTCTGCATCAGAAGATTAATTATTTCCAACACAGAGTGAGTGGGATAGAGTGATACAGGAATGAGACCTACAAATCTATAGGCTTTTGATTTTGAACTCAGAAACCTCTAGTGTAAGAAATTAAGTTGCACACATCTTTACTGTGATGCTTTTAGTGCTCACTGGACCTGGAGAAGGATGGATGACTTTCTGCCAGCATTCCATGACCTCTTGCACACTGAGCCCCTGTGGAACAGGGAGTTGCACCTCGCTCTGGTCCTTATCTGTGAGACACTTGAAACAACATAAGTGGAATATGGAAGCAGACCTTGAACAAATCCATTGACAGAAGGCTATATGGATATGAGGGTATGTGGTACCAATCTCCCCAAAAGCCATGCTTCCTTTCTTGCTTCATATGCTGTGAGCAACTGGCTTCCCACTGCTCAGGCGATAGAAGGAAGATGTGAATTTTAATAAGTGCGAGTGGGTACAGAACTATGCCCTTTTGAAAATTTAGGCACTGGAATCTGGCAGTGCATGACCTTGATCACGGTGAAGAGGATTTTGAAACAAGCTTTAAAAGTGAAATGAGAATGCAGTTTTTCTTGGCAAAGGAAATGTAAGGCTTTTGTGGGCATGCAGGTGTTTACAGCTGGGATGCCTTTGGGATAAAAGATGCCAAAAATGAAGTGATGGATGTGGCAGTGAAGGTAGCCACAGCTTAGTTGGAACTGCTTGAAGCTGGGCTTAAGATTTCTCATATAGCAATACTCTCACTTTCTGTAGCATAAACCATGCTGTGTCCGTCCCCAGTAGTTTGCAGCACTGCTCAACTGCCCTGTAAGGAGTGTGCACATCCTCCATCAAAGCCATTTGGCTGGTAGCCTCTCTCTTCCTGGTGGTTAATCAGTCTTATGTGAACCTGAGCCAGCCTCAATCCCTGACACTTTCTATCAAAGACGCTTTTAATGGAAAAGGTGGAAAGGGCAGAAACAGAAAAGGTGTTAACTTGGAATTTTGTGCTTTGAAAGTCAAAGGGACACATGCGCCTGCTGTATTTGCAGGAAAAACAATTAAGAAAGTAACCAAAATCAATTATCCACGTGATAGCTGTTCCTTAAGTTCAAGGTTAAGTGGACCCCTTTCTAAATTTAAAACAAATGCATGCAGCCTAGACCTGATGAAAGGGTAGGTTACAGGCTGCACAATATATCAAGAACTTGTAATTTACTTGGTTACATAAAGTAATGCATAAAATCCGAGTCCGGATGGTTAAAATTGTGAGTTTGTGTTTGCTTTTATATATATATACACGCACATTATATATAAATAATTTTAGGAGTTATACTGAATTACCAACTGCTTTTGAGAAAGCATACCCAGGAGGAATTTTCCGTAACTACTGTATCTTATTCCAAGGATGTTGGTTTTACAGAAACCAGAGAGAACAGTGCTGCTTCTATATCTTTTTGAGATATTTAATTCACTAGGATAATTTTCAATTTCATTGCTAGCTTTGAAAAAAATCATAAGGCCTTCTCCTTCAAGCCCTATAGTGACACTCTGTTTTCCTTTATTGCTGCTTTCTGTTCTGGGAATTTATGGAATAGAAAATTAGTTTTTGTCGTGATATTCTGGTTCTGTTATTTAGAGAAAATCTCTCCTGTCTGACTGCTAGGTTTTGTTCTGTAAAATCATAAGAGGCTAGATTCTTGGAAAAGCATGAAATTGAGATTTTAATTATATCTTTTAAATTGTACTTGGATATTAACCCCCCCAAACTTCTAAAGAGATTTCACATTCTTTGAGTCTTTATGCACTTCAAGCAAAATGGTGCGGTAATATTAAGCTGTGTAAAAAGGTTCAGCTTCATTACCCAGACAATAATTAGTGAAGTGCTAGATACTACAGACATACCACTTTTTGCAGTTACCTTGACACCACAAATTCCACAACTGTTTCTAAGATGGTGATGTCCATCTCACTGAGCATTTGGAGGAAACCAGTGTGGTTTACATGAAGCTTGTGAGTTGAGGCAGTGGCGTGGTTAGGACCCCTGTGCTCTGCCTCTACTTGCTTTCCTCTCACAGCTGTAGCAGCAGTGAATGAAGTAGAAGTTATATTTAGTTCTCCTTGGTGAGTCAGAGGCTGTTAGGAATGAGTTGAAGGAAAACAGCTGAGAATATTGAATTGCTGACCAAGCACAAATTGGTAATAGCCCTATGACTTTACTGGGATATAAAGAATGACTGACTGTCACAGGACTAACAATAACACGAGTGAAAACACTGCTCTGCTACTGAAGCCCTCTCTGTCATTTCACTTTCAGGATAGATTCTCATTGTATATTGGCCTGGAAGGGAACAGACCACCTTTCTGCGGTACTGCGTTGGAGCTTTTTACGCCGTAGTCAGAAGTTAAATGTCCTGCAAAACACGCAGGGAGACAGCAAGTTTTTCTTTTTTGAAATGTGACAAGATCCTGTGGATTGGATAAATGGTGGCACCTCTCTTTTTGTGATGGAAAATCTCCTATTTTCCACTGAGCAATGACTTGATGCTTCTCACAAGTGGGGAATGTGAAAATCAAGGGGAGCCTTGTCTGTAGTGACCATGAAATAGTAGAGTTTGTGATCCTTGGAGCAGCAAAGAGGGCACACATCAAGCTCACTACCCTGGAATTCACGAGAGCAGACTTTGGCCTCTTCAGGGATCTGTTTGGTAGGGATAAAGCCCTAGAGGGAAGAGAGGACCAAGAAAGCTTGTTAGTATTCAAAGATCGTCTCATCCAAACTCAGAAGTGATGCATCCCAGTGAAGAGGAAGTCAGGTAAAAATGCCAGCAGACCTGCAGGTATGACCAAGGAGCTCCTGGACAACTCAAACACACAAAGGCAGAGAGTAGAAGCAAGGACAGATAGCCTGGGAAGAATCCAAAGAGATTGCCCAATCTGCCATGGATCAGGTTAAGAAAGCTAAAGCCCCACTAGAATCAAATCTGGCCGGGGATGTCAAGGGAAACAAGAAAAACGTCTATAGGTATGTTAGTGATACAAGGAAGACTAGGGAAAATGTGGACCCTCTGTGGAAGGAAAGGGAAGACCTGGTTACCCAGGACATGGAGAAGGCAGAGGCACGCAATGACTTTTTTGCCTGGATCTTCACCAGCAAGTGCTCCAGCCATACCATCCAAGTCACAAAAGGCAAAGGCAGGAACTGGGAGAAGATCAGATTGGAGAACATCTGAGGAACCTGAAGGTACATGAGTCCATGGCACCTGATGAGATACATCTGTGGGTCCTGGGGGCAGATGAAGCAGCTAAGGCATTATCAATTGTATATGAGAAGTCATGGTGGTCTCCTCAAGTTCTCACAGACTGCAAAAGGAGAAACATAACCTCCATTTTTTAAAAGGGAAAAAAGGAAGACCCAGGAAACTACAGACCAGTCAGTCTCACCTTGGTGCCTGGCAAGGCCAAGAATCAGAGCCTCCTGGAAACTCTGCTAAGGCACCCAGAAAACAAGGAGGTGATTGGTGTCATAAATGAGTGTGTTTGAGGTTGCTTAAAAAATCATAAGCAAGGGTGTTAGCAAAAGTCAGATTTAATATTAAGTGACACAGCCCAACGAGTTCGTTGGCAAGATTCACTCTACTACTTACAGGACAGCTAAGGCACACAAGGGAAAGAAAGCAACAATGAAAAAACCCAAACAAAATCCAGGCAATCAAAGTAGAAATGAACCAAGAACTACCTAGGGGGTTGCGTGTGTGTGACCAGTACCAGTGACGAAGGGACAGTCAGGGCAAGGATAAAAAGGAACACAGCCCAAAAGCTTAACATACTTAACAGTACTTTAACTTATACCTTAAGCCTAGTAATTTAACATAGGGAAAACATTTAACTTACGCTCAACTTAACTTATAACTTAATTTATAGCTTAACTGTAACAATCTAAGAGAGGAATAACACTTAACAGCATTTAACCTAATTTATAACTTTGAAGTTATACTTAGCAACTTGACAGAAGGATGTTTAGCTTAGCTTATAACTTATGCTTAGCAACTTAGCAAAAGAACAACACTTAGCAGCATTTAAGTAAGCTTATAACTTAACCTTACTTACAGGCCTGGATATGTAGGTATCTGAGATACTGAAACATCTGAGAAAGCAATATTTCTCTCAGATTTGCTGTAGCATATGTGCAGGGGCATGCATGCAGACAGAAACAGCCGGTGTAAGCAAGGTACCCGTGAAAAATTCCCCTCAGAGGTCAGTGAAATACTCACTTTGGATGCTTTTGCATCTTCTGATGGGTGAAGGATTGGGCCTTGAGGACTGAGGTATCAGCCTAGGACATGTCGTGTTTCGGCGATCCTCCAGGTGTAGTAAACCTGAGGGTTTGCTGTCTCTGAGAGGGGTCCCACTCAGCGGGAAGTTGCTGGTCGCAGACCTGCTGCAGCCCAGGAGAGCTCAAAAGACCCCGTTTTGGACCACGGTTTACAGGGTTGCTAGAGAGTGAGCTTTAGTCATAACAAAGTTTCATCCTGGCCACGGTTTGAGTTGTCATTTTCTTTGTAAATGTGAGAACCGGGATGTTGTGCCATTCAGGCAAGAGGAGTATTTTCCAAGGCTGGTCATAAGGAAAACAGGAGCTTGTTAGCAATTCCTGGGAGCAGACAGTGTTTCTGATAAGCTCAGAAAGAGCTGAACCCAGGTGCTGTTTTCAAGGCCAAGGTCTAAAAAGCATTTCTCAGATCACACTGCAGCCTAGAAAGGAGGGGGTGAGGGGAATGCGCCACTACGATTGGTGACAGCCAACACAGTTTCACTAAGGACAAATCATGACTGACATGTTTGGTGGCTGTCATGGTTTGACACTGGCCAAATGCCAGGCACCCAGGAAAGTCACTCACTCACCCTCCCCTGCCACAGCTGGGCAGAGGAGAGAAAAATTTAATGAAGGCTTCATGAGTTGAGATAAGGACTGGGAGAAAACACTCCAAGGGTAAAACAGGCTCAGCTTAGAAATACAAAGTGAATTTCTTACTAACAAAATCAGAGGAGGATAATGAGAAGTAAAGTAAGCCCTTAAAACTACCTTTTCTTCCCCCAAACCCTCCCTCTTTCCAACTGACAGTGCAGGGAGAGAGGGGTGTGGGGGTTGTGGTCATTTTGCCGCTCGAGTCCTTCTCCTCTGAGACTGTGAGGTCCCTCCCATGGAAGACAGTTCTCTGTGAACTTCTCCAGAGTGGGTCCACTCTCACAAGCAGCAGTCCTCCCAAAACTGCTGTAATGTGAGTCCCTCCCATGGGCAAACAGTCCTCCCAAAACTGCTGTGGTGTGGGTCACTCTTCCATGGGGTGCAGTCCTCCAAGGACAGGCTGCTACAGCCTGGAAGCGGGGGCCCCCCTCTCTCCACTGAGTCTCCCACTGGATCACAGCCTATTCCAGGCATCCATCTGCTCCAGCGTCGGCACCTCCGCCACGGGCTGCGAGTGGATCTCTGCATTCTCTGTGGACTCATGGACTGCAGGGGGTCAACCTGCTTCACCATGCTCTTCACCAGGGCTTGCAGAGGAATCTCTGCTCTGGTGCCTGGAGCATCTCCTCNTGTGAACTTCTCCAGAGTGGGTCCACTCTCACAAGCAGCAGTCCTCCCAAAACTGCTGTAATGTGAGTCCCTCCCATGGGCAAACAGTCCTCCCAAAACTGCTGTAATGTGAGTCCCTCCCATGGGCAAACAGTCCTCCCAAAACTGCTGTGGTGTGGGTCACTCTTCCATGGGGTGCAGTCCTCCAAGGACAGGCTGCTACAGCCTGGAAGCGGGGGCCCCCCTCTCTCCACTGAGTCTCCCACTGGATCACAGCCTATTCCAGGCATCCATCTGCTCCAGCGTCGGCACCTCCGCCACGGGCTGCGAGTGGATCTCTGCATTCTCTGTGGACTCATGGACTGCAAGGGGTCAACCTGCTTCACCATGCTCTTCACCATGGCTTGCAGAGGAATCTCTGCTCTGGTGCCTGGAGCATCTCCTCCCCCTCCTTCTCCGCTGACCTTGGTGTCTCCATGTTGTTTTCCCTCACACGTTCTCACCTCGTCTTCTTCTCTAGCTGGAATTAAAACTCTACCCCGCTTTGTTTCAATTTTCTTCATAAATATGTTATCACAGAGGTATTACCATCATCTCTAATTGGCCCAGTTTTGGTCAACAGTATGTCCCTCTTCAGAGATATCAGGGATGGGCTCTGCTGGGCATGGTGGAAGCTTCCAGAAGCTTCTCACAGAAGCCACCTCTGTGGCTGCCTCACTACCAAAAACTAGATCATGCAAAACCAACACAGATGGATGGACCACTCGGTATAAAAGGAATTGGCTGAATGGCTCCAGGCTGGGGCCGAGTGGCATTCCTCAGGGGTTTGTGTGGTGACCAATGCTGTGTAACATCCTTGTTGGCAGTATGGACAGTGGGAATGAACACACCTGCAGCAAGCTTGTTGATGACACCAAGCTGTGTGGTGCAGTTTGACACGCTGGAGGGAAGGGATGCCATCTAGAGGGACATTGACAAGCCTGAAAGGTGGCCCCATGCAAACCTCATGAAAATCAACAAAACCAAGTGTGAGGTCCTCCACTTCAGGAAGGGATGCCATCTAGAGGGACATTGACAAGCCTGAAAGGTGGCCCCATGCAAACCTCATGAAAATCAACAAAACCAAGTGTGAGGTCCTCCACTTCAGTCAGGGCAATTCCAAGCACAAATACAGACTGGGCAAAAAATGGATTGAGAGCAGACCTCAGGAGAAGGACTTGAATGCTGGGGGACAAGAAGCTCAACAGGAGGCAGTAATGTGCGCTCACTGCCCAGAAAACCAACTGCAACCCCTAATACTCCACTCTTCTGGATTCTACCTGGAGTCCAGCATTCAGCTCTCAGGCCCCCAACATAAGGGTATGGTCCTGTTGGAGCAAGTCTGGAGGACGGCCAAGAAAATGAGAAAATGATCAGAAGGCTGAAGCACCTTTCCTATGAAGACCAGGCAGAGGGATTTGGGGTTGCACAGCTATGAGGGGACCTTATTGGAGCCTTCCACTACCTAAAATGGACCTACAAGAGAGCTGGAGAGGAACTTTTTACAAGGATATCTAGTAATGGGACATGGAAGGGGGGAATGGCTTCAAACTGAAAGAGGGTGGATTTAGATTATCTTTTGGGAAGAAATTCTTTGCTGTGGACCAGACTGCCCTTAGAGGTTATGGATGCCCCATCCCTGGAATTGCTCAAAGCCGGGTTGGGGCATTGAGCAACCTGGTCTAGCGACCACGGCAGGGAGGTTGGAACTTGATGAATGTTAAGGTCCTTTGGTCCTTTCCAACCAAAACCATTCTATGATATGAGTAATTACATAGATTAGGTAGATCCACCTAGTCCTATGTGAAAGACTGATGGGAAAATGTTGTAAGTGTGTGTGCAAGTTTTACACTGATATGGTATTCCAGTTTAAATTCATACCTTGGATTATACGAAATGCATTTGATCTTGCACATTTTGGGGAGCCAAAAATAAAGCCTCCTAATTATCAGTGATATTGTCAACTATGATAATCATCTTGTTCTGGTAAGCAGTCTTGAATGCAGAAATGTTAAAACACGGCCATTAGCAAGTCTCTTTGATAAAAGCTTTTGTACAAGGCTTGGCGCACCCACAAGATTATAATCTGTGAATTGGCAGGGATTTAGAAAGGAGAAGTATTTTTACAAGTGACCAAGCATTCCAGGTTATAGTAGAAAGCATTCAAACAAAAATAATATAAAGAGAAAGGCTGTTCAGTGGTGGCTGAGGTTAAGTTAGGGATATGAACCTCTCTGTTCTCAGGCAAAAGCCGTCTTAAATTGATTGAAGGAGAGGAGAAACTGAGCATGGTGTAGCAGCCGGGGATGGACTTTCTTGCATCTTTCTCTAAAGTGCATAAAGATTTGGACTTGACTCCCATGCAGATCAAGGCAGACTACTTCTCTGCTGCATACTGAATGTTTCTCTGTCCCTGTGTGGAACCTCCTAACAGCATTCATATCTGTGTTTTATTGCATTCAATGTTTTCTAGTCTAATTATAGTTTGATTGCTTCCCAAATAAGTCTGGGTCTGCTACTCGTTCTGATTCACCACTATAAACTTAATTATTTGATGTTCTCAGTAAACAGACACTCCAGGAGACAACTGGTGATTGTTTTAAAAGAAATCACTGCAGGATTTCAAGCTATCAATGTTAATTCTATGGAATATGATTGTGTCGTCCTTCATCCCAATTTCATACCTAAAGTTGCCTAAAAAATACAATCAATCCCCCTATACCCAAAATTCGTATTCATAACTACTGCAAGTTTTAAATGCTCAGCATGCATCTTCAAAATTT
The DNA here is from genome assembly GCA_013398015.1 of Oreocharis arfaki. Lineage (NCBI taxonomy): Eukaryota > Metazoa > Chordata > Aves > Passeriformes > Paramythiidae > Oreocharis > Oreocharis arfaki. The sequence goes on along the minus strand of VZRR01002857.1, from coordinate 907,898 downwards.
TCCAGTGTAAAACAGTTTCTGTGTATTCTTCATCATGAAGCAGACTGTGTGTTGCACATCTTTATCACAATAGCATCTTTGACAGCAATGTGACTTGCTTATTATTTGATGACTGATGTGAAGGTAACCATTTAGTTTAATTTATAGATCCTAGAATCTTTGAACATGCCATTAAGGTGTATCTTCATGCTCATAAATGTAAAAAGGTAAGACAAGCAGTTTGCCATGTTTACAAATTGCTCTGGCTACCTCAATGTGCCAAGGATGTGCAAAAGAGTTAAAGAAGTGCTGTTGTGCTTTTTACTTCTGTGGAACATCTTACATTTGTGATAAGTGTTGGCAGGTTTCCATGGTTAGGGAGCTGTTCACGGCCACTGTCTAGCCTGGAGCTAATTCTATGTATGTTACCATGGGCACTGATGGAAGAAAATTCATATTGAATGAAGGACAATCATGGAAAAAAGGCAGGAGGCAGAAACGGAGTGGCAGTTATAATTGTGTATGAGATCAGGAAGATCTTGTAACTGTGGAAGAGCTGTGAAGCTGTACTGGCATCATATAGTACAGAAATATTCAATGTATGTGTGCTGCAACTATGGAAAGCGTGAGGAAATAATACTTCCAGCCCAAGAGCAAGTCTGTGGCTGTTGTCCTAATCACCTAGGAGCTGTGACTCTTAAGGTCACAGTGCTAGAATGAAAAAAACCTCATATTGTTCTCTGTAGACAATATGGGGTGAGTGAGTGTCCCTAATTCTCTCCTTTAGGAATATGCTGCCCATATATATGATCACATTTAGGTGAGGCATAGAGCATGTTGTCTTGGAAGCATTACAACACCCAGGCACCTTCATTGATGTGAGCAGCTGTCTTGGCTGAGATGAGGACAGCACATTTGAGAAATAAAATAAAAAAACCCCTCCCTTCTCCTCCAGCTCTCCCCTGCAAAACCAAACCAACCGAACAAAAACTAAACAAAACCCAACCACACAAACACAAAAATGAAATCCATATTCTTGCTCGTTCTTTTGATCCTGATGCTGTTGTGCATTTTTGATTTCCCAATAGAATTTAAATCTCAGAGAGTTCTGCTGGTATTTGGGATATAAGGTGTCAAATCCTTATGGCATTGGACCTTGGCAATTCCCTTGGGCACCAGCGATCCTCCTGGGATTGGGTGTTATTGAGAGGATTAAGACCACTGACTAGGGTTTCTGACGTGCTCATTTTCAAGGGTAAAAGTGCATGTCAGCAAGTTTTAGTTCCAAACTGCCCGTCTTTCATAGCCAGCATCTCTTCTGCCTTCAGCTTTTCCACTTCCCTCATCCTTGTTTCTTGACTCAAAATTGGTTCGCTCTTTTTTGAGGTGTCAGGAATGAGATCTGCTGTTAATTCTTCCTTCTTGAGCACCTATGAGTTGAGTTGCTGTGAGGAGCATGAACTATCCAGTGAAGAATGCTGGAAGCACCTGCCAGTGTGGGTGGTATACATGAGGAAAAGCTGGGATGAGATCCAGAGACTATATGTTGGGAGGATTTTGAAGTTATGTTCTGTGGGGGAGAGGTGGCAGATGGCAATCCTTCACCCTCATGCATTTTCACTCTTCAACCACCTTGCTTTTGTTCACAATGAAGAAACCCGAGTGGTGTCCTGGCTCCTATTTCCCTTCCAGTGAGCGTCTTATGAACCTCATTGTGTCAACCAATGTGTCAAACAAGTGAGCCTTGTTTGTTGTGAGAACTTGAGCACTTGACTCTGTCTCCTGCCTTTTCATGAGGGGCGGCTGGCCTACTGCCAAAGGCCTGATGAAAGACTTGGGGGGAAAAAATTAATAAATGATTTGCAGTGGTCTGAAAAGTAACCTTGTGGGACTCAAAGTTGTGGTTTTCCTAGGTCTTTCAGGATATTACAAAATTATTTCCCCAGCTTATCAGTGCATCTTACCTACCAAAGGAATCAAGTCTGCTTTAATAAATATTGTTTTAATTTGAAAGTTTAAGGTTTTAATATGAAATCTCAACAACTTTTGCTCCCTTCAGTGTAGCATCTTTTTGTTTATTTCTTTTCTCTCTTGACAAGAAGTATTTTTGACGTGCTGCCCCTCTTATTAAAGTTTCCAGTAGTAGGAGCTAGTCAGTATGGACAAGTACAATGTTTTCCTGATGAAGTCAAGCGACAGCTTTCTCTCTAATTTATTTTGAGAAAAGGAAAAGGGGGAAAAGATTGTTCTTCTAGTTGGAAGCTTTATAGTGGCATCCTAATGGGCCAAAGGAAATCAAAATAACATTTATGTTTACTTGTCTGAGTTTTTTCAAGAAATAATATGATTTAGTGCTCTTTTCTGTTCAACAAGTAAGTATCATTCTGTCTGCACATTGGGGCAAGGAGTGCATTTTCTGCTACATTTCAATCTAAGGAAAATTGGGGAAAGTGAACAATTTTGCCTTGAGAGGTATGAAGTGCCACTGTAGCAAGCCTCGTACTTAGAGCTGTAAGATGGGACAGTTAATCTCGAGGTTGTTTCCAGAACTACAGACTTCTCATGTGAAATGTTTTTCTTTGCTTTGCTGCTTTTACTTCACTTTTTCTTGCTTTGTGGTCTCTTGTTTTTCCTGTCTTATATGCTCATTATCCCCTGTATAAAAATGAGTCTTGAGATCAAGCTGCAGTCCTCAAGAGTCACAAAAATGTGTGGAATGAGAAGAGAGCCCAGGTGTGTGTCTGAGTGCATGTGCAAGGAGTGAGAAAGTAGCATTTTTACGATTTCTTTTCAGACCAAGACACTTGTATCTGCAGATCAGTAAGAGCTGGGGCACTAAATATTTCCCTCCATGTTGGAAAACCAGTAGATGAAGGCCCAGTGCTCTGTGTAGGCAAATGCACTACTTATTGGGTGATCTGTGGTGTGGGGAGCAATTCCAACCTCTTGGGTGCTGGGATACTGGGAACCCTCTGTGATGCTTCTGTTCTGCCCCATCACTTTTAGCACTTCACCCTATCTCCACATTAAAGTTGGAGATTGGTTCTGGGGATTTGCCACTTACTATGGGAAGCAATAACTGTAAACATATTATATGCTCCAAATTTTATTTTTTCAGAAGAAGTAGGTTGCTGGGATGGGTGCTGCTCTGTCCTTCTTCCAGCTCCCACGAGGGAACTCTCCTCTCTGCTTAGATGAGGTTCTGCAACCCACAGTGGGTGGAAGAACTTGCCAGGAAGACATCAGGGGTGGGAAAAATTTTGTTACAAGCAAATTGCTTCAATTTGCAATTTACAGAAACATCTTTAGTAAGTAATAAAGGCCTCTGACAAGAGGGAAACAGAAGAACCTTCTTAAAGGATATGGTTTTTAGCTAATTACCTGCCCAGATGGTTTGACCATTGACAAGGACGTGTGCCATGCCCCTGGTGTCACTTTCCTCTTAGGCAGGTCCACATAATTTCCACAATGTATTGTGTCTCCTTCCTTGTCATGTGGGGGAATAATGGGATCCTGTGTTACACGTTGGAGCCTGGATGTTGGGCAATGTCCCACAAAACAACTGTCCTGAGACTGTATGGCTTTCTGATTCATGATTTCCCTATCCAGGCAAGATTCATGATTTCCCTATCCATTATTTCTGTATTTTGAAAACTAGACTCTCAAAACTTAACACAGACCATGGCTGCTTTGAATTTTTTTTTTTTCTCATTTATTCACTTATTTTAGTGGGGCTTAAACTTTAACAAGACTTAGGATTCACAAGCAGTTTCCAGACCTTTGTTGCTAGAAATGTTAAGTCTCTTATGCTGTTTTTCTTGCTTAGTTGCGTGCTAAAATATGACTTAATATTTACATTGTTTTTGGTTAATAAAGGGATTCTTGGTATTGTAATCATGGTAGGGATTAACTAGAAACCTTTAGCCTAAATTATTCTTTTTTCTATTCAGATTTATAATGACCATAATTGTTTTAATGAGTCATGCATGTGGCCTGCCTTTGGGTCTGAGATTTCATTGTGTTCAACATCAGAGTGGATGGTACCTACAGGAGATTCTGTATGTGCCTCTGGAAGTGGTGGTAAACACTTGGAAAATGTGTAGAGATGTTCTCTTAGAATTGGAAATACAAGTAAACATGTTTTCTTTTTTTTTTCTTAATTCTGTAAGAGTAGAGCCATATGTTATCCATTTTCTGCCTCCTACAAATTAATTGGAGCATGACAGTGTTTCCTGACTAATGAGGCAAACACTCTCATTTAGGTTCTTATGTGGAAAGGTTTCTATCACTGTACAGGTTTTTACGTGGCAGCAATAGCAGTTGCTGCAGTGTGATCAATAGAAGAAGCTGCGTTAAGATCAGCAAGTAATGCACAGTGCTAAACAGACCTTATCGAGCATTACAGGTTTTGTAAACACAAACTCACCTCGTGGTGCATTTCTGTTGTTACTGGAATGAGTTGTGGTGTTGGGTTTTGGGGGTTTTTGTTTGTTTGTTTTGTTTGTGGTTTGTTTTTTGATTGTTTTGTTTGTTTCTTTTAAATAAGGAATCTTAATGTGTTACTCTCTTCGACTTTCTGTCCATGATCTATTAAATATAGATTGCTCTGAGGGGCAACCCTGATGTACAGAAAGTCTTAAGGCCTGTGGATTCAGCATGTGAGTTAAAAGGATTGCAGGATATTCCCTTCCTTTACTACCTGTATTTTTTTGCAGTCTTGAGCTTCTTGGGAAGGGATGCTTTCGTCTTACTTCCATAAATCGAGATCAGGTGCAGTGACCCTAGATCTGGGAGCACAGGGATGTTGTCGATTGTGGTAGACTAATATTGTTTGGTTTGCAAAGGCCACGCTGCAGAAACTGCTTCATGCTACCCTTATGGAAGATAGTGACACATGGTGCGTTTTCAGAGGACATGTTGTCTATTTTGTTGTGGTTTTTTTTTTTTTTTCTTTCTTTCCACAACACTGCCCAGTAGTTTGGCCTGGGACAATAGCTGTGGGAAAATGACTGTTTTCCTTTTACAATAGCAAAATTTTATTTTTAAATGTCCCTCTGAAATATTTTGTTTGTGCTTTTATGGTGGTACCTGTGGGACAGTGCACTGTTGCGCTCTGTGTTGTGAGCCAGCATAGGTGCTAACACCTTCTAGTTCCAAAGCACACTGTTCCATGGACATGGCCTCAAGTTGCACCACATTGGACCTGTACACCTCTGAATTATGAGGGGTCCAAGAGAGTTGGTTAATACTAGAGCATCACTTCCTCCAAGGTCAACATTACTTGATTCCTTACTCATAGGGATGCACAAAGCGGGTAGAAAACCTGCATGGCTTAGCAAGGAGATCATGGCAAAGGAAGTTTACAAAATGTGGAAAAAGAGGCAAACCACTTAGGAGAAACACAGGGATGTTGTCAGGGTATGCAGACATGAGACAAGGACAGCAAGAAGAGCTCCTTTAAGTATGTTAATAGCAAAAGGAAGACTAGGTAAAATGAGAACCTCCTGCTGAATGAGGTGACTGCCCTGGTGACAAAGGAGATAGGGAAGACAGAGTTACTGGATGCCTTCTTTGCCTCTGTCTTTACTGCTAAGGCCAGCCCTTGTGAATCTCAGACACTGGAGGGAAGGGAGAAAGTTTGGAGAAAGGAAGACCTTCCCTTGGTTGAGGAGAATCAGGTTAGAGATCATTTAGGCTGACCTGACAACCACAGATCTATGGGCCCAAATGTTACATACCCACAAATCCACAGGCACCAATGGGATGCACCCATGAGTACTGAGGGAATAGCATACGCTATTGCTAAGCCTCTCTTTATCATTTTTGGAAGGTTATGGAGTACTGAAGAGGTGTGTGAGGACTGGAGAAAAGCCAGTGTCACTCCAGTCTTCCAAAAGCAAGAAGGAGGACTCAGGAAACTACAGGTCAGTCAGCCTTACCTTCATTATGGTAAGGAAAGGTGATGGAGCAACTCATTATGGATGTCGTCTCTAAACATGTAGAGGAAAATGTTATCAAGAGCAGTCAGCATGGATTCACCAGGGGAAATGTTTCTGTTCTGAGATGGAATGACTGTCTGGTAGGTGGGGGAGAGCAGTGGGTGTTGTCTACCTTGACTTCAACAAGGCTTCCCACACTGTCTCCTGTAACATCCTCAAGGGTGATCTCAGGAAGTGTGGGCTGGGTTAGTGGACAGTGAGGTGAATTGAGAACTGGCTGAATGGCAGAGCTCAGAGTGCTATGAGCAGAGGTCCTGATGATGAAAAGCTGGGAGGAGTGTCTGACACACCAGAGTGCTGTGTTCTCATTCAGTGAGACCTGGACAGGTTGGAAAGTTGAGTGGTGAGAAATCAAATGAAGTTCAACAAAGGCAAGTGCAGGGTCCTGCATCTGAGGGAGGAACAACCCCAGGTGCCACAACAGGCTGGGGACTGACCTGTTGGAAAACAGTTCTGTGGAGAAGGACCTAGGAGCCCCAGGAGACAACAAGCTGTCTATGAGCCAGCAGTGCCCTGGTGGCCAAGAAAACCAGTGGTACCCTAGTGTACATTAGGAAGAGCATTGCCAGCAGGATGAGGGAGGTGATCCTGCCCCTCTACTTAGCCCTAGAGAGGCCACATCTGGAGTTCTTTGTCCGGTTCTGGGCTTTGCAGTTCAGGGAAGAGAAGAAACTAATGAAGAAGGCCCAGCAGAGGGCTGTGAAGATGGATGGGGGACTGGAGCATCTCTCTTATGAGGAAATGTTGAGGGAGCTGGGCCAGTTTGCCTGGAGAAGAGATGACCAAAAGGGGATCTTATCAGTGCTTACAAGTATCTTAAGGGTGGGTTTCAAGATGATGGGATCAGGCTCTTTCCAGTGGTGCCTGGTGACAGGACAAGGGGCGATGGGCACAAACTGAAACCCACTTTCCATTGAGAGCAACAGAGTCTGGAACAGGCTGCCCAGAGAGGTAGTGGAGTCTCCTTCTCTGGAGATATTCACCTGCTGTGAAGCTGCTTTCGTGGGGGGGGGGGGGTTGGACTAGATGATCTCCAGAGGTCTCTTCCAACCTTAACCATTCCATGTTTCCATTATCACACTCGGTTAGCCAACATGGTCTTTAAGCTGGCTCCATTTTTACAGTGTGTCTGGCAGTACCCCAGCTTGCCTCATCCAGTTTAGGATGATAGCTTCTGGCATTTGTCTTTCAAAATCACAGTGATCTCTTCAGATAGTCTATTCTTTTTTTTTTCCATGCTCTTGGCTTGTGTTTCTCCCTGTTTGTGACTTTTTCAGATGTCTCTTTTATATCTCCTATTTAGAAGTTCTTTTCCGCTACCCTCAATATATTAAAAGGGAATAAACCCATCTATATAACAGAAAGAAAAGTTACATTTAGTGCTGCTGACAGGTCCACATGTACTTGCTTTCTCCTCCAGCCTACAGTACCTGGTGCCCCCAATCACCACTGTGTGACACTGCCTTCTAGGACAAACCCTGACTGTGTTCCCTGAAAGCTTTGGTTAGTAAAAGAATAATCCATGGAGAAGTGTGCGAAGTACTCCTGTGAGAGAATCACTTGGTGCTGTGTTTCTAGTGATGCTGCCCCAGAGCTTGCTTATGGAGAGTGAGAAATGTGTCACAGAGGCTTTTGGCTGACTGAAATCCTTTTCACCTGACAGAAGTGAAGAGTCCTGGGCTTTGATGTGCCTTTTGGCTCAGATCTGTCAAATGAAAGTATAGTCTGGGGGGGTGTCTGTATCCCCTTCCACTACAACAAGTGGAAAGCAACTTCCACAGAGGTCTCATCCTTTTCTGCACTCTGGGATATTAGGGCTGTCAAATTGAACAGAAAACTCATAAACTAGTAGAGAATACAGTTAATTGGGAAGATTTATAGGCTTGTTAGCTGGAATGTTTCTTAATTTAAAATGTCATGTATTCCCTGAAGGGAGACATTACTTCTAGTTGAAGCCTTAATTGGAATGGGCTAATTTTCAGTGCTGGGACTAGTAGTACTACTGAAAAAAATCCTTTAATCTTGAACAGAAAGAGAGCTACTTAATTTTCACAAGCCGTAAAAGTGTCAGGAATACTGTTTTTAGCTTTCTCTCCTGAGGCCACAGAGGAGACTAAAAGGTGAACAGCAGCACTGGGCAGTTGTGAGAAGGTGTTTTCTTCAAATGGTTTTGCCTAGAGCTGACTTGGAAATGTCACAACTTTTTTTTTTCCCCTTCACTTACACTGTGATGCTCATGGTCTCATACTGAAATTAGTTCAAATAGGTGTATCTTGATAGGTCGCACTTCTAATGCTTACAGGCTGGGTAAAATTGAGATATCTTTCTGAAAAATGAATTGTCTACTTGTATGAAGAATAATCACTAGTATTATTTTTTTTTTTAATGTTTTCAGATATCACTAAGGGTCAATGTCTGCAGCCAGGTCATGCCAAGGGAAGTGCTCTATATGATTTTAATGCTCTGTATTTGTTGGGATGGTATAATGTACTCTTGTCCCGTATTTCTTCCAATAAATTTTCAGATTCCTATGTTATTTGTTTTAGGCCCTTGTTCCTATCTGCTTTACTAGAAAAGAAAAGTGTTTTTCATGTGTAAATAGATGTTCGATCCTGAAGTGGAGAGTCTAAAGTAGAAGCGTAGGTGCAACAGAAAACTAAGAAAAAGAGGAATAATTGTTGCTCATTATGCAGAGATTTTCAGCTGCAGAGATTTTGCAAAAACCATGGAGCCGTATGGTTTAGTTTTAGGTAGTACTGCAAAGAGCAGAGAGTTGGTCTCTGACCCTTATGGGTCCCTTCAAAGTCAAGAGATCCTATGACCGTGTGCTCAGGTGGAGTGTATGCTTCCCTGTGCCTCAACATTTTGGGGGATTGGTGGGCGGGGTTTTTTTGGGTTTTAATATTGCTTTGTTCTGGATGCACCTTATGAGCTGTCACTGAATTGCCTCAGTTCATGGCTCTCCCATGAGAGTGAGTAGACATTGGATATTATTTATCTTTCCTTTCTCCAGGAATAAATTCTTCTTAATTGGCTAGGACTTCCTACTCTCTCACCAGCACAGAAGGGCACTAGTTTCTCTGTTTAATTCTTTGTAGCACTAATTAAGCAATGAGACACAACTTTGAAGGTCTGTGTGCACGAGAATGTAAGGCAGCAGCAGATGTTCAGTCAAGATTCATAATCCCAAAAAATAACTTTTTTGGACCTTGCTATGACTCAAAATACCAGACAGGGTTAAATGTGCTCCAGTCCTGCTAGCAGCTGCTGTGTGTCCAAAATGAGGGACTCAGGGAAGCTATTGCAAGCAGGGATCACCAGGGATGTGAAGGAGGATCTCGGAGAGGAGCAAGGCAGAGAATGGTGATGTGAGATTTCCATGGCAACAAGGTGTCTGACTATGGGTCATCTGTGACTCCAGTGCAGAAATAACTCCTCGGGCCTTCTGTAAATAAATAAGTGCCTGGAGCTTGATCCTTCACTGATACAAGTTCAGACTTGTGTGGTTGCTTTTCATACATGACTCATGCTGTGAACATATAGCTTGTGGAAAAAGAAAAAATAACTTACAGTTCCCTGCTGCTTTTTTAATGTTTCTGGAAAGTCTGTCTCTTTTTAATGGAGATTATTTTTTAAAAAATATAAACATAGGTTCCTGAAAATATAATAATTTGTAACATAACAGTTTGGTTTATGGGATCTGCTGTGTTTGTTATGAAATTCTTCCATAACTTACAGTTCATAAGAGAAAAGGTAGAAGCATCTCAAATCCAATGTTTTTGACTCAAAAATTCTGTCTCCTGGAGAACATTCCCAAACTCAAATCGTATTTTTCATCATGTGTGATGCTTTAAAATAATCCTGGACTCCATTGCTTAGAATTAGAATGAATGTGTTTGAGCTAACTCCTGTGTTTTGAAATAAAGCTAGAAAAATGACTATGAGGTAGTGATGACAGTCAAACCAAGAATAAAGCTATAAGTATCTGATAAAAAATAAAATGTCAGAGGGAAGACAGAAAGGAAAAAATCACATCTAGTTCTCTTTTCTGTGGTAAAACTCAATGTAGCTTCTAACTAACTTGTGACACCATCTTTTCATGGCAAATGTTTTCTAAGGTTCCTAGTGTCATAAATAGTATCCATTAGCATCATCCCTTTGGTTTCCTTAGCAACTGAGACAATCAATTCAATGATAGTTTCATCGGCACAGCAAAGCACCAGCTACCAGAGTTATGGACAGAAGTACAAAAAGCAGGTAGGCTGGAATCTATTTGTCTGCAGACAAGCTTTATTTCTTTCTCTCCTTTCTATTTTATGGGTTGCAAGCCTTAAATCACGAATTAAGCACAAATCTCTTCAAACTGTGCTGTGCTTGTGCATCAGTGATGGTTGATGCTGACTCTGAGGGATTCTCAAATCCACTCAGCCCAGCTGTGAGAAGCCTGATATTTTAGCTTCACAGCCTGAAAACCTTCTTTATTTTCATATTTTGGATTGGGTGTGTATATATAACCTTCTTTTTTTGAATATTAATCAGAAACTTGCAACATCAGGGTCATGCCGGGACTTGTTTCAGTGGGTAGAGGAAAGGGGCCTGGTTGCTGCTGCTGCTGCTACATTTCTACATTCCTTTCCAGTACAAAGGGATCACATGCAGTTTGTGTTTTCTGTCGCTCAGATCCACCCTGAAGAAGAAATTCAGAAAGCAAGTAGGAGTTGCAAAAGGCTAATGTTCATAAATTGTTCTGCAGTCTTCACTTGTGAAGGAAGATTATACGGCTGGGAGATGTATTCCTTTTAAATGTCTATTATAGTTATATATATTTTTTATTTTCTTGAGTAGCTTCTTTAATGTCCTGCTGGAGCTGCAGTCCAACTCTGTATGATTCTGTCGCAGAATGGCTTTCTTATCTTAATGTGCACTGCATTGTCAGTACCAAAATATCAGTAGGGAGGGAGGTAGTGCTATGATAGTGAGTTATTGGAAAAGTTCTGTACTATTTACAGGAAGAGGTTTTTTTTTTTTTTTTTCTTCATTTAATTTTTCTTCAGAGTTGGACAACTGGATGTATTCTGAAGGAATACAGCATGTAAGATGAAAACATGACTGTGTCAACTGCTACTCCTGAAACGCAGACAGAAGTGTTGTTTTGTTACATTTCTTCATTTAGATACATAAAAAAAAATTAAAAACAAAGTTAATATCAAACCACTTGAAGTAGGTGCAGAAGGTCTCTTAGGTTCCTGTGCGGACTTCCCAAGCTAACCGGAGAACATAAAAATTTATTAAACAATAAATTCACTGCATGATTTACTTAGTTCTGATGACTGCTGCTCCTAAACTCCAACAGTTTCTATATCAGTTCTACCAATCCCTAAGCCCACCACCATGAGTAAGATTTCTTGCCAGTTTCCTAGTTGAGTGTTGGAAAGAATCAGGTGGACGAGTCAGGCTTGCTCACTGTCATGAGTGCTGAGAATAGTGCTCACCCCCTGAAGTAACAGGACACTGTAGGATGACTCACTGGCTTTTTTGGGATTCTGCTTTCCCCCAGATGCTTTGTGATTCAGTTCCTATAGGAGCTGTGACAAGTTCAGACTGATGGCCACAGAGGGCTATATTCCAACTTAATTGAGGCCATGAAATTTTTTAGAATGTAAGAATGTCTTCGTAGTTTCGCTAATGTAGATGTTGGAAGCTGTTCAACAGTCTTCCAGCACCATCACCTTAGTTCTAGTGGAACTTCAATGTGGCCTGTCTTGCGTGTCGGGATTCCTGTAAGGATGTCAGCTTGTTTGATCTGAGGTGGAGGAGAAAAAAGGCATGGCTTCTTAGGCATCTTAGAGTTGTTGCTCAATATCTCACGAGAGTGCTGACATTTGTCATCTGCTTTGGTTTGACACTGGTGTGAGGTAGAAGTACGCAGTGTGTATACAGAGTTTTTTCCCTCCCTGAGTGTAACAAACTGACTAATTTGCATCTAGTTGGATGCATATAGGTCACCTGCCACGACCCCGTGTCCCTCTTGTGACTGTGTAAGCATTGTTTCCACACACACACACCTTCTTTTTTTCTTCCTCCTCCACTTTGTTTTTAACCACTTTGATGTTTTTGGCAGAACTCAGCACAACAGATGTGAGTTCACTCATTTCTACTGGTCATCACTGGGACAAGCAGCAGTTGCTCAGGGAATTGCGTGTTACGGATTTGATGTTGGTATGTTCAATGAACATGTTAACTGCAATTGCAAACCAGTTAATAGTGTGAATGTTTGGCTGACAAACACAGGTATCCCCCGACTAATTGCCATGTCCAGAATTAGATTCTTGCTTTTGCAAAATCGCAGGAGGCATTTGCAGATTTGAAGCTGAAAACTGTTGTTCTCTGCTCAGTGCCCAGGGTTTGGTGGAGGGTGTGGAGAGAATGCAATTTTGACGCTAAACTAACTGGGCTATGAACACAGCATTTTAGATATGTGGGAATGTTTGGAAATTTGTTCATGGACAAACTGCCATATACTTGAAAGACCCCGAATAATAATTGGCTGAATCACTTCGTGACCGATCTCTCAAAATTCAGGGAAACTGCCAAAACCTAGTAATTATTTTGACATGAGATGTACTTATCTCCATGATCTTTAGCCAAAGCATGGTAGCCACCATTGACACATTGAGTTTCTGCACTGTCCCTCTTCCATGGTGACAGGAAAGTGCAGTTTACAGGCAGTTGATGCAACAAGGTAGTATCGATGAAAGCGATCAATATATGTTTTCACTGGACATACAGATACCATAATGATGGTACAATTCAATGGTTGCTCCTAAAAAATAGTTAGGTGTGAGTTAAAACAGGTCTTGACCCTCAGTGCGAGCCACATGCTCAATTAATACTTTTTAATTGCTAATGCAAGTAGAGGGTGAAAGTGTGAGCAGCATAACAGCAAGTGAATCATTCTCTATTGACCAAGTGACATGAGACTGTGTGTGTATATCTTTGTGAAAATAAGGGCTGCAGAAAGAACTTAAAACCAAATTAATTCAGCTAATATCTTTTTTTTTCATTCTGTTAAAGAAGTGGCTCAAAAATCAGCTATCACATTACTCAGGACTTCTGATAATTAGGGCAAACCACACATTATGGGAGTTCTGCTGTGTTCAGGTACCTAGTGGCCTGGAAAAGAATTCAAAGGACTCAAGAAGAAATGAAGTTTAAAGGACCTTCAGGGCGGGAGAAAGAGAAGACTTTCCAGAAGTGCTTGTGAAAACAGCCAGGACCGTTTCAAATGTGATGGCCCCAAGTCAAAAGCACTTTTAGAAAACAGGAGGAAAATTTCTGTTTGAGAATTGTTTGAACTCCCTTTGAATTTCATCAATAATGCTTGAAAATATCTTTTCTGTAGAAGCTTTGTGTAATATTTAATTTCCTTACATTATAAATATCTATTATATAAACAAATACATAACATATAAAATACATACTTTTTTATTGCATAAAAAATATGCAATAAACTGGTCATATCAAGGGATTTATTTCCTCATTTCAAGTGGTTTTCCCTCAATGAAACAAAGTGCAATAATCTTATACCACATAAATGTTACTGAGAATATGTTAGGTGTGCAAGAGCTACAAGAATTGAAAGAATAATTTCAAACTGAAATCTTTACCCAGCAAATTAATCTGCAAGCATGGTTACATTTGCTGTAACTAAAATGTTGTGTATTTAAGAAATACCCACATCATCAAGAGATTTCATTGCAATTTCAGAAACAGAGGAATGTTGATATTAGGTTTCATATCTTGTTCAGCTCCACTAGCCTTTGTAAGCTACTTTTTATGTCACTGCTTATGTCAACCACCTCAATATAGATTTGGTATTAAAACAACATCAGCCTAAGTGCTTTGAGCAGTCATCCTTATCATGAGAAGATCTGTTAACTATCCTGTGAAATGGACTTGTTGGAAGCAAACAGCCTGGAAAAGGGAATGAATTACTTGCCTGCCATCAGCCCTCCTTTGACAGCGTACTCAGATTAAATTCTAGTCTGGCAAAGTGTGATAGAAATTTACAGCTTGCTCATGTAAAAGTGTTCACAGCCACTCTTCTCTGCAAACAGCTCTGGTGAGGAAGAGCAGAGCAATGATCCTGCAAATAGCTGTTTTCTTGTAAGGCATCTCCCATGTTCATCTATAAAAATTTTTATTTAAAAAAGTGGAAAAAGTGGAGTGGATTTAAAAATAATGAGAAACAACCCCTTTTTCCCACCCCCTACTAGGAAGCCATTACCTGGCAAAAAGTTGTTGCATTCCCACTCTTAAGAGCCTGAACCATGTTCTGCTGCCAGGTGAATGAGCTTGCCCAGGTACCAGCAGACGTATCTTCTTGTTCCTGTGCTCTCCAGGAGTAGCTGTCTTGCAGTAAGAGAGTAATTTTGCTGGGATGTGTCTGCTTTTAGCTTTCATGGCTTCCTTTCTAGTCACCCTGTGCCTGGGTAAAGATTTCCATATACCACCCTGATGTGCTTGGGGAAGGAGAAACTTTTCAGCTCTGCTGCCTCCCTCCTCACTGCAGAACATGGTATCTGGCACTTTTACAAGCACAGAAAAAACAGAGCCAGGACAGTCCCTTGTTTCAACTTGTCTTGCTGTCAAGCTGGGTTTTAAAATACCCAGTCAATTAATCTCTCTGAAACGACTTGTGAAGGTTCTACTAACTCTTTCCTTGCAGCTCTGTTGGTTAATTCCTTTCTGATTTGGAGATAGGTTAGTAGAAGTGGCAGTGGCAAGTTGCCCTCCTATCCCTGCAACAGAAAAGGTAAAATTGGGTGATGCCCCATACACTGCAAGCTAGGTAGCCTTCTTCTAAAGAGAAAACAGGATACTTTAAATGAATATTTTGTCCCTTGAAATCTGCATGCCGTGTTAATAAAGCCATTTCATTGCTATCTATCCACCACCAGCCTGGTCTGGAGTTGGTTACTCAGCACCTATTTGACTGGCAGGAACTGAGCTGGGAGACTTTCCTTATATAATATTGATAAAAAAGATGAAATTGGTGAAGCATTCAGGCTACTAATCCAATACTTAGTCATTGCAAGATTCATCTGTTTTGTTTTCAGAGACCCTGGCTTTCTATGATACTGCTGAATTTAGCATTCAGCTTAATTCCATTTTCATTCACCTTCAGCCCCCAGTGAAATATCATTGCCCACCTACAGGTTCATTTGACAGCATGAAACAGCAAAATGATCCCTTTTCAGAGTAAGGATTTTAATTTTGGATTGCTAATAACCATAGCACAGTCATGATGTGGTGATGTGGAAGTGCCTGTGGTCTCAGCAAGCCACAGGAACCGTCAGCGTTTTATGAGTTTACCAGAGTGCTAACTTTCCACAGGGATTTCCTGCTCCCTTCTTAGAACAGGATTTCAAAGAAGACAGGTACTTCTATTTAGAAATAGTCTGAGAATGAAATGTTCTTGCTTGGGCTATATCAGAGTTCATTCATGCTTGTGAACATCAGGGACTTGGTTTGCAGAGTAACTTGAATGAAATGAGGCTTTTCCAACAGAGGTTCCTAACAGTCCTTTCTGAAATAAATGGAGTAGCTGATGGCTCTCAGAACTGCAATTGGTGAGATATAGTGTGTTTTAGCTAATGTAAGGATGGGGTTTGCCTTTGTTTTCTGCCACAAATTATCATCACACTGAAGTATTTTGTTAAGAAATACTTAACAAGTATCACAAACACTGTTTAATCTCTCCACCTTTCCAAAGAAGCTTGTATTTTTTGTGGCTGTAAAGACTGGCAATTGAACTGACTGATGTATACAGATAATTTTTTGGCTAATAGGAGAAACTTGTTTTTATTGACCATTCTACATTAGCTTTTTCCCCAACAGAACCTAAGATGTGTCTGCCTGGAAACTTTCTCTATGCACTTTTAGAAGAAAGAACTGTTAGATACCTCTCAGCAATTGCCTTTTAGAGAGTTTAATTAATTCTCTAACCTCAAGTCAATATCAAAGCATTTTTCAAGAATGTTAAGCCTTACCTTGGAAGCAGTTGCGTAAGTGCACCCCTTGAATGACAACATCTGTTGCCCTTTGTTTTGTTGCCTGTTTATCTGTGGCACTCAAGAGGCAAAGGTGTCTCCTGAGGGCTATCTGACAGTGTACTGTCACAGGCATGCACAAACATGACACTCTCTCTGTGCGTTTCCTCATGGCATTAGGCACAACACCAGAGTATGAAGAGTGAGGACACTTCTGATTAGATAAAATCAGATTTTCTTCTTTTTTGTAAGAGATGTGGGAGATGATGTGTACTCTTCTGTTAACTCCTAGTATACTGTTGATAGATAACTTGTTGCTTTGGTTTTTCACTGCATGCCTTGTTCACGTTAGCAGTGAAAAACTTTCTCATAAGTTGTAAGATAAACAATGCCCATGTTTTTGTAACGAATCTTTTCTAAGCTGTATTTTTAGAATTGTTTTGCATTCCTTCTCCGGAGGTGGAGGAAGGTGATAGACTGAATTTATATCCTATCAATTTGGAGAGGCTTAACCTCTTCATCCAATTGTTGATTGTCTGTACATATGTATATAAGTGTGAGAATAAACGAGGGGCCAGGCTTTTGCCCGTTGGCCCGAAACCTTAGCGTGTGAATGAAACCTGCGTCCATGCCTGATTCTTAGTGTTGATCTGCGACAATAACTTTATATTATTTCTGTAAAACCTAGAAAAACTCAGTTCCTAAAGGCTTCGATTCCACTGTACTACAAATTTGAGTTAATAGTTGGCTTCCATATAGTTCCTGCATGTATTACCTCTATTCGTGCATTTGGCGTCAAGTTTGTAGCCAGGAAAGCAAAACAAGGAAGAATACAATGTGGTAGGTTGTGTAGGAAGTGCCTTGGTGTATGGGAGGGCCAAACCATATCCTGTTGGATCAAACTGTATTCCAGTGTGAATCTGTCTCCCCACCTGGAAGTTGAGGTTAACAGGACTGATCTCTTTTGAGAAGTACTTTATTATCTACTAGTGAAAGAAATAGGCTGCTATAAAACATAGGCTGCTATAAAACTTCGGAATGAAATTGTGCCTCAAATCAGAACTGTTTCTATTGCTTTGCTTCCCTAAGTACATCAGTTCTGCTGAGGCATAAGCATCTTTAAAGGAGTAGATATGATAGATCATTAATTGCAAAATTGAATTTCACTGTTCCAAACTTATTTTTCCATTAGCTCAAGCACCTAGTAAACACCCAAAATGTGTTCTTGAACAAATGAGTTCTTGGAAATTTTCGTGTTGCAGTCAATGGACTTGTACTTTATTTCAGAAAGGAACAGCAAATTGCATCTCCCGAGGCTAAAAAAAAAGCAGAAAAAACTCCCTTTAATTGTTTGGTTGGGCTTGGGTTTTGGTCTTTTTTCATGATACAAAAAATACCCCTAAATATTCTTTAGGAACATTTTTACTTCGTGTCAGAATAAACAAAATCTTGATCTCCTATGTATTTGTGGAGGTTTTGTTTTAATTTATTTGTGGGTTTCCTGTCTGTGGTTGGGGTTTTTTTTTTGTTTATTTAATTTTTTTAGGCATATAAGAATTGAAGTAAATTATATACCAATACACAGAAATTGGAATTTTAAATACTAGATAACCTAATTCAATTAATATGAAAGGGGATTCCTCCTGTTTCCATCAGAAATCTTGGCTGAGATAAACCTGTATTTTTTTTAGAGATGTTAGAAATTAAGTCCACTCATAACGTTATTTCTGTGTATTCTATCTGTTGAAATCATGCACAGCTGAACAGTCTTTTGGCAAGTATAGCTACAGAGAAAGGTAGTTAGGGCATCTGGGAGTTATGAATCTTGCCTACTAGGCAAGAAAGGGAAGAAAAAAAATCAGATTAAGCATATTTATGGTAAGCCTTTCACCAGTGCTTTTATAAAGCCACAGCAAACATGGTAAGTGTGACACAAAATCACAGCCATTTCAGATTGTTTATGCAGGAACTCTGAACAAATGTAAACCTGAAATGCTTGTGGATGTTTAAGAAACCAAGAAATTGACCTGGAAGTGTTGCCTCTATGTAACACTTAAATACATTAGACTTAAATTAATTATCTTGCAAAAAAAGACAATTCAAGTAGATTTTGTAATGGCTCACATAGGATCTATGGTATGAAGACCCCATTCAAAAGAGTCTTATTCAAAGGAAGAACAGAACTTGGGACAGGAGGGTGACCCTGCCTATGGGAAAGGCAGCAAAATGGAAATCTACCATGGAAAAATATTCAGGGCTAATTAGAGATTAATTAATGTTAAGGTAGATGGATGGCTTGTTTTTGTTTTGTATGTTAAAGATGCACAAATACTGACTTAGGTATTATTGCAACATTAGGGTTTTGGGTGGAGTTGCTGATCTATTTTTCCTTATCAAGGTAATTATTATGTTAAGAATAAGTCTTAACCAATTTCCTAGGAAAGATTTGATCCACAAGTTATATTTAGGAAATATGTAAATTCTGATCCCCTTAATGAGATTTGTTTAGCTCAGTTCAGTCTTTCTGCATTCCACCAGGCTCTATTTCAATGCAATATGTTAATACATAGTGGCTAACTCCCACTACCTCTGATAAATAAGTCCAGAAGATTGTTTCAGCTAACCGCAGTCTGAACAGAACTTTAATCACTCAATGCCTGATAAAACTTGACAGTATGGTGGAAAGTTTTTCTTTGAGTTTTCATGTTATCACTTTGTAAACTGTTCAATTCTCTTTGCTTCTAAGAACAGGTAATGGTAGAAGACTTGAAGTAAAGAAACTACTCCAATTATTTTTGGAGCATTCTGGGTCCATTATAAATAGAGGATATAAGATTGTTAGATTCATTATAGCATAATATCTTTTCCCATCAGAAGCTCTGGAAAATAGGATAGTTCTAGCAGTGCACATCTTGTGCCGAGAAACTGTCAGGATATAGAAAAAGATTGTTTGGAAAATGGTACCTAATTTAAAAAAATGTAATATTTTTCCCCTGGGCACTCATAATAGTATCTCCAGGAACCAGATTTTTTTCTTAACCATTTTGCTTCCCTTTTCTTTCTGTACTTTGGTATTTTCTGAAAGTGCTGCTTTAGACAGAGTTCTCAGTCATAAACAAGTTGCTGTTTTTAATGTATTTTTGCTATTTAAGTTTCCAAAAGTAATTCATTTTTTGTCAAGACCTCAACTATTCTCCCTATCTCAGAAGGCTTGAATGTGAGATTTTTTTCTTTGTGTTTTTTTTTGTTTGTTTGGTTTTTTGTTGTTGTTGTTTTTGTTTGTTTGGTTTTTGTTTTGGGGGGTTTGTTTGTTTGTTTGGTTTTTGTTTGGGGGTGGGTTTTTTTTGAGTTTTTTGAGAGTCTGGAGAAGGGGGAGGAATTTCCTTACACTCTCTCTTCAGATGCATTAGGGAAAAAGAGAGAATCTGATAAGGTTGCCCAGTAAAATAGGATCTGGATGTTCTAACTAATTTTGAACCATTAATTAGCAGTAATTTGATGAGGATTAGTTGCTATAAACAGGCTTTAGGATTTTCTTATTTATCTTTTCTTTTAATGGTATCTTTTCAAACATATTAAGCAGCACTGACATCTAGTAAACGTACCCAGTTGTCCCAATCATTTGGCCCCATCCTAATCTATGACCATCATTACACTAACAAAAGCGTAATCCATTTTGGTTAATATCTCTGTAGGACAACTGATAAAATATTCTCATGCCCACTTAGTAAATGGCAGGACAAAGATAGTTGTATAAATGTAGTAGCAGCATAAAGATAGTGATAACTGTGATGTGTGGGAGGCTCTGAATGGGTAGAGGATACCAGTGAAGAGGCGTATCTTGGCTCAAATAAGGTCTCTACATGTTTAGTTCACAATGTCATTACTCTTGGTTTATTTTCTGGATTTTGGATGTTTTATTAGGTAGAACTCAGTAATCCTTTCTATTCAAATGGGAAATGTCTGTGGGTTTGTTTTTCTTTTTTTTTTGTGGGTTGTTTTTAGGGGTTTTTTTTTTGTTTTTCAATTTGGAGTTTTTTGGGTTGGTAGGTTGGTTGGTNTGGGTTGGTGGTGTGTGTTGTTTGGTTTTTTTTTTTTTTTTTTTTTTTTTTTTTTTTTTTTTTTTTTTTTTTTTTTTGTCATGTGTTTGTTTTCCTTTTGATTTTTTTAAGGACAATTTTTTCCTTGGGACATAATGTTCCAAAGATCTTTTGCTTTCTATCTAGGAGGGTAAAAATATTATGGGCTTGGGTGCTACTCTTAATAAGTATTTTTAGGCTTCTTCCATTGAAACAGTTAATTATTCAAAACCAGAATTTCACTGCAGAAATTCAGATAGAATACTTTATTTACTAGCCCCGGTTTTCATAGCTCTAACTTTTTTGGTGTTAAAGTAGGAAACAGGGAAAAATGAGAAGCCAGAGTTTGAGAACCAGTAATGATAGTGCAAATCGTCCTTGGTACCTTATTTTTATCGTGCTGGGAACAATCTGTTCAGTTGTCAGCATCAGGGTGGCTCTGACCTGTCATGAAAGTAAAATTGGTACTGCTGATGGGACATGCCTGTGCTTCAGAGTTACACATGCACAGCTTGGTGCTGAGCATCTACTTTATCAGGTCTGCTTTTGTGACCTGAGCTAGGAATTCTGCCCCTTGCTCTGCTGGGTCCTATACACCAACTTGGTCCCAGAGTATTCTCAAAGACAGGGCTTTGTGGTGCAGCAAAATTAGTCCAGCATCTAAATGCAATTAAAAGGAAAAAAAAAGTGTTTTCTTGTGTTTGTTTACACCAAACTGGCTGCAGTAAGCCTGCTAAATCAGAGAAAACTTAGATTTGTATGCATGAGCAGTATCTGCCATTTAGCTTCCAGCCTGTAGAAAGGAGATAATGAGAATCTGTGGCCGGCGGGGAGGATGGGAGAGCGAGGGCCCTTTTCATGGCTTATTGCTACTAGACTTGTCAGGTGGAGGTAGAATTGCAGCTTGACTTCTTATCTTGGTTCTTTCTCCGTCCTCTGTCTCTTAGCAGCTCTGACACATACTGCTCCAAGAAGGTCACAAACTGAGGAACTGGCCTTGGAGCAGGGCTTTGGGTTGTTTGGGGTTTTTTTTAAATTATTTTTATTATTTTGACAATGTCAAATTTATCCTCATACTATTCTTGCATGATTTAGGTGTGTGTGTATCAGAACAGTATGATAAAGTACAGGCTGTGGGACAACTAGATGGTTGTCTTCCTGGTTGCAGACTTTGTCCGGGAGAGTTACAACACACACATGGATATGTTGTGGTTTAGGAATGGTATTCCCTAATTTAGTGCTCCTACTGAAACCATTCCAAATTACACACCACTCGCTCACTCCCCACTTCCTCTCCCTCCTCTCTCTGGAGAGGAGAACTGGTGGATCAAAGGTAAAAATCATGAGTTGTGATAAGAACAATCTACTGGAAGCAGCAACGAGATAAGAAAATGAACAGGAACGGTGACAATATTAACGACCAAAGTATACAAAAAGCAAATGCTCACCACGATGCCATGCAGAGCCTGACAACTCTTGACTGCTTCCATGTACCCCCACCCATGTTCCCAGAAAATGGTGTGAGGTGGTATTGAAAACCACTGGTTCTTAGCCATGCACCCTCCTGGCTGCTGCAAAAACTAATGGTCCTGGCCGGAACCAGGACAGGATGATACTAGTTTTCTGTAAATAGGTACATAAGCTTGCCTGATCCACTAGGTTGTCTGAAATTGTCATATCTAATGTCACTTAAGACGATGGTTACGCTAGAAAAGGTTGGCTGGTAGACTTCTGTTCACAGAATCGTAGAATATTCTGAGTTGGAAGGGACCTGTAAGGATCATCAAGTCCAACTCTTACATGAATGGCCCATATAGAGATCAAACCTGTGATCTTGGTGTTATTAGCACTATGCTCTGACTGACTGAGCTGATTTCAGGGTCACCTTTCCCCTTTCCAACCCAAACCGTTATGTGATTCTATGATTCTGTAACACATCTTGGAGCCAGGGAACTCTGGGCTTCTCTCTGCTCTTAGCCAAAGCCTTAATGTCTTAAAAAATCTGGTTCCACTATTCCCTGGTGGTGATAGCTCAGAAAACTTTCTCAGAAATGCTCTGTAATGGGATGGCTTAGCAGTGAACCCCACACTCAGCAATTGCCACCCCCTCACGCTGGGAAGATGGAGAAGCTGACTTAGCTTCTTTTATGGTTCAACCAGTAAAAACATTTCGGTATGTGCAGTAACCCCCAAATGTGAATACAGAGGCTATGTTATTTAGGCTCACCATCAGGGAAGGGAACTCTGTTAGCTACAATGCCAAGATCTATAATTGTTCTGTATCCCTGAGAGTATCCCAGGAGCAATGCTATTGAATTTATGGTACTGATCTGGGAGCTTACCTTTCTTTTTGGAACAGCTGTTTGTTTTCCTCACCTGCACAAGAGCTGTAGGCGTGAGAAAGTTGTGGCTAGAGCTGTTCCCACTAGAGAAGGAAAAGGGGGACATGTCTAAAGAAGGGGGTTAAAAGCTCAAGCCCTCCTGAACCTTCTCCTCTGATTTTCCTTGAATTGTTTGTTTTTCTCATTGTCTTCAATCAGAATGGAAAAAAGGCTCCAGTTGCAGGAAGAACTGGGGATTTCTAGGCATTTTATACCAGCTGAGCTCCTGATGCTGTTTTAATAGCCTATTGGAGATGACTCAGCCAGCTCAGACTGTGTAAAATCATCAATTATTTATTTCTAAGTTTTGTGCGTTGCTGGTGTGTGGAGATCATTAATGTCTGGATAAAAAATTACTGGGGAGAGGTGGTGCCTTGCTCTCTTGCAACATCACTAAAATTTTCAACTAAAGGCTGCAAACAAGGATGCTCCTCTAGAGCAATTGCAATCTGAGCACTTAAGGGACAATTCCTAATTTAGTATTCTGTGTTCTTTCTCTCTGCTTACCTAGCCAAACAGCAGTGCTTGCTGTCACAGTTGAAAAGACCTAAATTCCACATGTAAATTTTTGTGTTGCATATTTTGGTGGTTTGGTTTCCTTAATAATTCTTCCCTGCTGCTGCACAAAATCATGTTACTCAGCTATGACTCACTGGATTTCTGTTCACGTGTCATTTTGCTATTAGAACTTAATTGAGATAAAATATGGCATTCTCTCTTCCATGCTCTGGTGCAGGCACTGTTGTGATTTGCAGTTTTTAAGAGATGGGGGTTTTTTTCTGTTTTGGTAGAGATTTTGCAGTTGCAGCTGTGATGTGTTTGAGCAGAGGTTTGTGAAAGTGTTACACTTTTATTTAGCTAACTGATGCAGTTGCAGAAACCAGTACTCTGTTCT
Source organism: Oreocharis arfaki (assembly GCA_013398015.1). NCBI lineage: Eukaryota > Metazoa > Chordata > Aves > Passeriformes > Paramythiidae > Oreocharis > Oreocharis arfaki. The sequence goes on along the minus strand of VZRR01002857.1, from coordinate 884,513 downwards.
CTGGGCGCAGTGAGTCCTTCTACAGCATCCACAAGAGCCACAATGCAGATGTTAGTAGGTGCAGTGAGTCTTCCTTTGCTGAGAAAATTCATTTAAGCCTAGATCCTCTACTGTGGAATCCATCTATGCAGGAAGTGTGTGTGACACCTGTCCTTGTGCTCTTATCTGCAGCTCTTTTTTCATGCACTTTTGCTTTTAACAGAGCATCTCATGGATAAATACAAGTAGAAATTTGATTTTACTCTAATTAAATGGGGAGCAATCTACTTAGTGATACCCAGTCTGTGTCAGACATTGGCATTACCGCTAGGTCTTCAGAAACATCATCTGCAGTCCTTCACAGAACTGTTTTAACATTAGTTCTTGCACTCCTACCAAAGATTTTGGTTTGTCTTTGTCAATAAAACTTATATTGTAGCAGGCAAAAATTATTCTCTTGGTTTCAGGATGGTACAGAGTCTAGAGCTAAGCTTCAGTAATATTACCATGTGGAACAAAAGAAAAATTAATAAAAAAAATTCCTAAATCGGGGATCTGGCTTATTTTCAACTATATCCAAGAGGAGTAGTAGATAACTCAGCCATCAGGCTGTATTTCATTAATTTTGACACTATATTTGAAACCTGATTCAGTTATTATGTAGCATTAAAATGATACTTTGCAAATGCTGCTTGTGGGTGTTTGTAAAAAATAAGCTGTCTAGAGGATTTTATAGTACCCTGAGACTGAGAGATGTCTAAATAGTGGTACGTGACTGATGGATTTGAAATATGAAGATATCTGAGCTGTAAATTGGTAATGCTAATGCCTGGAGTGATTTCTCATGTACTCTTACAGTCTGCTCTTAAAGGGAGAAGGCACTGTTCTCTCCAGTGACTTTATAGCTTCAGTCAGGCTTTGACAGGGGTCCATCTTGGTATTGTCCTAGGTTGGTGAATGTTATGAGGGATTTCAAGCTGAAATTTTGATATTCAACCCTCTGAATTTTGATTCTGCGAGCTTGACTTTCCAAATTTGGTCTTGGATACTGTGAGGCTTTTTCACATAGAGTAAATCTCACTGTTCGCCACCCCCTTTCCCCTTCCCCCTTAACTTACACTACTGAACCTAAAAGCAATTCACATTTGGCAGAAGCTGAAAGACAGTAATAAAAACTTATGATCCTAAAATGAATGGAATGACTTGTGAAAGTTAGAACAACAATGTCAGAGCAAGAGGAGGTATTTCCTTTCTGTGTATTTGCTTTTTTCCCAAGCCTCCACAGTGACATAAAGCTCATCAAAATGTGCATAACCAAGCACTTCCAATGAATCATCAAATGCCATGAAATGTCATAGTAAAAAATTAATCTTGGGACACTTGCTGAAAACATTATGCCTACTGATTTCCACTGGTAGGCATGTGGCAAGATAGAAACATGAAGTGGAACTGCAGAAAATGGACTCCCACATTGTGTGACTTCTGCTTCCCCTCACTTGCATCTTCCAAAGCATTACTGTCTACCATGAAGAAGGTTGTGTTGTCAAACTAACTCGTTCTTTCACTCTGCATCACTGACCATCCAGGAGCATAGAGAAAGATTCCAGAACTGGTCCTCTTAAACTGATTTGTAGAGAGAAGTTGAGCATTAATACGTTTACACTGATGTAAGATTGATGTTTCATGTCATGGTTCAGATGCATAAGTTGTTGCTGATACTTATCAGCAAAGCAAAATATTTCTGCAGTGACTTACAAAAAGCTCCTTGTCATTACTTGCCATGACGCTCCCAATGTCATATTTAAAATCAATGTAATTTCAGCAGAATGTACTCTGTGTGTGATTTCAAGGATTCTCCATTTAAGTTACATTTTCCTTGACTATAAATAAGACTTATCCTATTGCACGATTCATTATTTGTTTTTCTCTTATTAGAAAAACAAAACCTCAACCCTAAATGTATCCTAGCCAGAATGTCAAGGAACAGGAACATCAAGGAAGAAGCTAGAGAGGACAAACTATAGTGATGGTCTGTTGGTCCAGCGTGTGACAAATTGATTTTCGTGTGTCTTTGCCACTGGAATTCCTCATCTTGTTCTCCTTATCCTTTTGTGCTTAACCTGTTCCTCAGAGACCTGGGTACTTTTGCAGTGGCACTTTTGCCGTGATCTCCTGTGTTGTCAAGCTTTCTGCAGTGCTATGTATTTAAAGGACGCAGTTTTCCATCAGTGCTGTAGTGTGGCAAAGAAACAAGAGTGTGAAGGGAGAATGGAAACCATGAGAGGGGAAAGCAGCAGAGTGACATTTTTCATTTTCATCATCTTTGACAGCTGATTCATACTGAGAGTAAATAAGAGAACCAATGATGGTATTTCTGGATAATCCAAGTGTGGCAGCTGCTTTGGGGGGAATTCTGCATCACAGTTGCTCTTCTCCAAGTTTTCCCACCTCAGTAGATGGGTGATACACCATTCTGAGGGAGGATGAAGGTACCTTGTACTTTTCTAAATCTGACACCCTTACAAATATAAAGCAACACCTATGTGTTCAAAGAAACCATATACAACCACCAAGTGTTTCTGAAATCCAGACCATATATATATATAAATGCCCAAGTAAAATAGCTTTGCCTTCAGTGTCCAAACCTCCCTGTATCTGTGCTCTCTCTGATCATTAGTGCCTGACCCTGCTGCCTGAGGCAGATTCTGTCAGAGGAGCTGACTGGGCAGCCTGGAGCCTGGTGGAGAGCAGCTGCGTTTTATCTTCTCTGCGTTGCCTCTTGCTTCAGCTGCTGCAGCATTTCAAAAGGGCAGGCTTAATGAGCTGTAAGGGGGTGTGGGGGGTGATTTCACACAAATCTTGATAATATGCTTTGATTAATTCAAGAGCTGAAGGTAGCTGAAAAACCTTTTTTTTTTTTTTCTTAAATCCAGGGTATTGCTTTATTGCCTTACATTGCCTTTAATAGCACAGTGTATGTAAACACCTTTCAGTAGTGCACAAAGGAAAATTACTAACAAGGATTACATCTTTTCACTAACTACCAATATGTATTAGGCTTTCATGTAAAGTCTGGTTTTCCTTCCCTCAGAGTGGGTATAAAAACAAACAAGCATAACCCCTGGCATAAACCAGTCAATTTCCCATTATAATCTGTTTGGGAATTGGGTGCTTTCCTGAGGTTTACAAGCTCAAAGGGAATTCAATTTACCAAGTATTTTTTTCCAGGTAATGTTAAAAAGTACATTAATCACCCTCACCAAAATCCAGTGAGAAATGAACTGTTACCTTTCATTTTCTATTTTCTGTTCCATCCTCCATTGTTATGTCTTGCTTATTTCTTTGAAGTGTTGAGGTACACTTTTCTCTCCTTTCAGTGGGCCAAATCCTTTGAAGAATGGGAAAAAATGAGCCCACCTTTCTCTGTGAAATTGTAGTCATTTTTTTTACCCTGGGATGACTTCTTTTCAAACTTTGTCAGACACAGAAGTGCTCTTACTCCTCTGGTACTGTGTGAATGGACCCAAATGTTTCTGGACCTATGTGTCCAAGCCTTGTTCATGGCGCCAATGTTTTTAGCATTTTGGGGGTGGCTGGGTGTCTGTTTCTCTTGAGTGGTGGGCAGTACACCTCTACTTCCAGTAGTAGTAGTAAAGCAGAAGATGCCCCCTGCAATCTGAATGTCACCACAGTGGCCTTCATTTGTTTTCTTCTGGCTTGTTTTTTTTCCCCTCACTTCTGATGGATTTTTTTGGCTTAACCTGCTGGTCTTTTTGGTGCTGTTTCAGTCAGCAGCTTTTTATAATCTGAGCGAGCCTTCCATTTTTATTCTTTAAAATACTCAATATTATGTAGATTAAAAAGAAAGCTGCAAAGATCTATCTTAAGGTACTTATAAGCTGTGGAGCCATGTGATGTCAGCTTGCACACGCTGGCCAATTGGCAAGCTGCTGATTTTTGTCTCTGAGCAGTCTCAGCGATTAGTGCCAATATAAATGCTGACCCTTGCTGCTCTCACTCTGCATGACCATGTATAATTCTTCTTTTGCTTTGCGAGCTCTGTGAAAGAGAGGCAGGGATGCATGAACATAGAAATTGCATTAAAGGCTCAGATTATGTTATTTCTGATAATGCTTGATGCTTTACTGGAATTAAATGTAGCCAATTATGAGACAGAGTGATGTGAATTTTTTCTGGATTTTTTTTTCAGAGGTTCACTTATGGCCTGAGTAATATGAACACTTCTATACTTTTCCCCTGCTACTGAATGCAGTTTTATGTATTATTAGGATTAAATAGTTTTATAACTTCTCTGAAATCTTCTAACTCTTGACTTCATTGGTATATTTTATCACCATTTTTATATACAAATTGCACATCTTTCCACCTTGAAAAAAATCAGAGATGCACAGTTGTTATATTTCAGCAAGCTTATTCTTCATGCTTGCTTGAGTCCTGTGATGCCATTTTTTTTTTGTACTGCATCATGTCTGTTTTCTATCAATATTTAGTAAGCCATATTTTTTCTCCTTTATGTGTTTGTGGAGCGTGTGTTTTTTAGTGTCGAACTCTATACTCTGAGGAGAAATTGTGAAGAAACAACTTCAATTGCAAGGGATAAACAATGTGTTTCTAGCCAACTCCAAGGCTAGGCATAAGACGTTGCATTCGCCTTCAGTCAGTAGCTTAATGTGTGTCCTGGCAATGTCTCAATCTCTCTGTACCCAAATAACACAAGCATCTTTAATATGTATTTATGTTCAGCCCTCTGGGATGAGAGCTTTAAAGCAGGTATTTTGGTTAACGAAGAAGTCTGTGTGTTATATGGGTCCTGTGGAAGGATGGTATCACTTCTGAACTCAAATAAAAATATTAGTACACCAGAATAAGTGGCTCCAAAATCTACACCTCTGGGATTGAATCCAAACAAATAATGTGAATTAATGTAATTGAGTGTGCAAGCTGGCTTGGGCAGTCCGCTCTCCAGCTGGTGGCAATGTTATGTGTAAAAAATGTAAGCCTACCTTCAAACTGCTGTAAAAATCTGAGGATGAACATACTGTCAGAGTTTAGCTGAGCTACATTGCTTGTTTTCAGAGCCGATAATATATCAAGGGGAGAATTGTTAAACAGAGTATCCATGACAGAGATTGTGTCAACATGCAGCTAAAAACATAGGAGTTGGGGAGAGGGAGGGATGCATCCCTCATTTCTAATTTTGTCCTCCGATTTGCAGTTACCTTTACTATAGGGATGTTCTTTGCTTCATAATAAAGTAGCATGCCAGAATAAAATGCAATGTGGATTTTTTTTAAATTGACTATAGCCGTTCATAGCTACTGTCTTCAGGTGGAATACTTTCAGGTACAGTGAGAGACTGTACACCCTGTTTTGCATAGTTAAAAGAAAGCAGCAAATTTTGTGGTGAGTGCCTGTCAAGTCTCTCATCCATATTTATTTAAATATCAGAAACCATTACAAATTCCTCTAACAAGGATTTCAGAGCATTAATTAACTCAGGTTATGGTTTTAAAATAAATATTTACAGATAAATTGTGGTATGATTTTATCATATGCCATGAAGGGTAATGTCTGGTTTCTGTACTAGTGCCATCTGGTGACCAAAAGTTATTATGGAGCCCTTCCTCCTGCAGCTGGAAGGGTACGGGTTGGGTTTGGCTGAGGTCTGAATTTGAGGATCAGGAGAAACTCCTCAAGAAGGTGCCTTGGATCTTTGCAGGGGGTTTACTGTTCACTTCTGGTAAAAGCAGTGCTGAGACTGACACTTTAGAGAGGCTGTGAATTAATTTTAATGCTTGAATGATTAGCTCAACTACTGAACTACTGCAGTTCATAATCTGTCACAGCTGAATAATTGCCTTCAAGGTAATTTGGGCTGAGGCAACAATACAGTTTTGGAATCAGTGGTCATCATCTTGAATTTCAGCTTGTTGCTGTCAGGCACCAGCACTCCTGACTCCTTGCTACACATTTGCAGTGTGTTTTTGTTGTAGGAGACAACTCTTTCAGCCCTTTCAGAGTCCTTCCTTCACTCATTGGTTTATAATGTACTGTCCTTTTAGTCAATAGCACATACATTGCGCTAGTTTTTCTCACTAGCTCTTTGCTAAAGTCATTTTAGGGTTTCTACGAAAAGCCAGATCTTGAAGTAGAGTTCTTTCCAGAACATGGTCCAGGAATGGTTTGAAATAGTTTAAAAATAGGAGACAAAAAAATTCTCAAGTTTCTCATCCTCAATACTAAAATACTGCCTTATATTTCCCCCCCACTAAGTACTTGTTGCAGAAAATAGTGTTCTGTCATCACGTTGCAGTGATGGCTTCACTTACGGCACTTCAGCACGCCCAGTAATTGAACTTGTGATTCCTCAGTGATGTTCTTCCTGTCTTTTCCTGCATTTTCCTGCATAAAGGCTAGGGGAGAAGAAAGCAAGGTACCTAGTGAAGTACAAGTTTAGCGGGAAATGAAGAACATTATAAAGTGAGAGTGGAAACAGTAACTTCTTCCTTCATTTCCAGAGGTGGAGTTTCATGCCGAACTCTGCCACAATGCTCAACAGACAGGTCTGGTGGTCAGTTCCTACACTCTTGAAACCAAAATTTTCCTCTTCAAGGGTGCAAAGAGAAGCCACCCTTGGGCTAATTTTACCTGATTTGGGTCTGGGGTCAAAACTGTGTCCAAAAACCAAACCATCCTGTTCTCACATCATAACTGAAACCTTGCAGGCTTTGCTAGACAAATGAGAAACTGAAGTTTATTCTAGCTGCTTTGTTAATCCCTTCTTATTGTCTTCAGGGAAAATAACTGATTTTTACAGCTCCAGGAAAATAAAATATATATGTGGAAGATAAATATATAGATATGAATGTGTATGATAAAATGCTGATAACAAGTACTTACTATATTACTATGAAATTTAACAATGTATTGTAAGAAGTGACATCTCTCTCCATTAAAATTTTGAGAATAGCAATTTCTTCCTGAAAAAATACTTGTGAGTTTATGGGTGTGTATTGTGCAAGTCCATACACAACTCTGTAGGAGTATGGACACACACAGGTTCCTAGGGAAGGCCCAGAGTTTCTCAGAAGAAAGCCTGGCCTCAGCTGTCAAGTGCAGAGGCTCAGTGCTTTTTGTTAACTGCTTCTTCAAATCCCTCAAGCGGAAGAGTCCTGGTCTGCAAGCACTCAAAATCCCGGTACATCTATGGGTATTTATGGCCACAGATCTGTAGGGTCTGTGTCTGCACAGAAATTGTGAAAACCGTATGTAGTATCTTGTATTAGTAGGCATGTGTTGTTTCAGCAATGTGGAACCAAAATGGAGCCTGGAAAAGAGGAGGATACTCCCTTTTGTGTTGAGTTCAAAATTAGAAATGCTCATTTCCAAGTTTAGTTTGACTGTAGCCTAGGATAAAGCTATGACTGCACTAGGTTTCATGACTTTTAAAATAATTTTATGCTAAAATTCAAAAGAGGTTTCTATTAGTTTTGTATAATGTTTTTAATACATCTTAACAAGCGAATAAGAATACCATTCATCCAAGAGTAACAGACTATGTTTCTTACTTACGAAGGCTCTCTTCAGAAGTGTGTCATTCCATAAACAGGGCTTACTGGATTTAATCAAAAAGCATGATTTAAAAAATGCATTCAAGTGTGCTGCTTAAGGCATTACAGCAGGACTTTTTATTGCGCATTGTATAACTCAGCTTAGTCTGATCTTAATTTCTTTGTCCTTCTGGCTTTCTTGGATTGAAGGGATATAGGCAGAGTCATCGGGGATTGAATTTTGGGGTTTTTTGACTGTCGTGTCAGCTATACATGACATTCTTCAAACGCAGCCCAATTCATCTTCATAGAGGCAAAGAAGATGTAAAAGTGTGGGGGAGGAGGGCTGTTGTTCCTATAGAGGCAGCCACCCCCAAAGCAGCATTAGTCACACCCACCATCTCCCAGTGGTGGCAAAAGCCATGGCTCCAGCTCTCCATGCCAGTCCTGATGGGCAGAAACCATTCTGGGGCTTGTTCTTTTTCATCCTTCTGCTTCTTCCGTTAGACAATGGCCCAGGGAGAAGAGTAAGCTGCTTCCAGGGTAGAGGAATTATTGTGGAGGCAAGCCTGTGCGGAGGCATGGTCCTTAAGATAAAGTCGGCTGTAGCTAAACAAGGTTAATGAAGGGAAGAGGGAAGCAAAATGCACGTATAGCCTTACTGTGATGCCTGAGACCTCCCTCATACTCCCACACCCTGAGCATTTAGACCATGGAGACTCCAAATTCACAAGATTGTTTGAATGCAAGTCATTAGGTAGAGGCTGGGCTGTCTGAGTTTGCGCTTTTGTGCATCTGCATCTGTTTCCTTCAAAAAATATAGGAATTTCTTGCCTGATGACCAGGGTGGAGGGCAAAGATTTGAATACCTGTGACATTTTTGATTCAGCTGTGAGACATTTGCCTGCCAGCCTTTGGACAGAGATCAGTGGAAATGCTATCAAACTCCACAGCTGCTCCATTTCTTAGCCTTTGCAGCTGGACCATGGTGTTCTTGAGTGTAAGTAACTACCTGTTTGTACAAATAACAAATCTCCAAGATAGCATGTGAAAATGGTCATGAGTGAGACTTCCTTGCGTGTTTTGGAAGAGGAGTGGGCAAAATATTCAGTTTGCTTTTATCCAGACTGTTTGAACCCTACTAGTGGAGAAGAAACAAGCAAACAAATTTTTAAAAAGGCAGCTTCCTAAGCATGGTTAACTTTTTAAAATGTCTTTGTCAGGCTGAAAAATACCTGTGACTACCATAAGTATGAATGCAAGGGACTGACTCATTAGACCCCAACATCTTGTGGGTCAGAGTAGATGACTTGTATTTTAAAAGCATTTTCTTAGAGCTGCCTTTTTTCCTATACAGGCCTATCTAAGACTTGAAAACTCAGACACTGAATCAGAGAATGATTTGGGTTGGAAGATCATCTAGAAAGTTTTGTGTTTTTGTTTATTTCTAGTTTAGGGCTTGATTGGATCTTCATTCAGACAGGCTTGAACTTTACTTGTGTGTTGCACGTGTGAATGGAGTTGCTGAAAATGACAGTCAGGAGCAAGAGAGTGTGCTGCAACTATGAACTTTTCTTAGCTGGCAGATCTAATGAGGGGGAAATTCTTTCCTCTGAATTTGTCCAGCAGTTTGTAACTCATTGTCCATGGCCCTTATATGAAGTAGGGACTTAGGTTGTTGAAAGCCTTGTGTGAATATTTCACTTGAATGGGCTGTATCCCTCCTGCTTCCAAGGGTTCTCAGGGAGGAGAGGGAGGTGCTTGGATATGAAATTATACATTTGTAGACTCAAGACCCGTATTTGAACCCAGCGAACTAGGAGGTAGGATGTTATTTCAAACAACGTATGGATAGGATGTTGTATACTGGAATGACCATTCTTCTGATAGTCATGTTACACATGAAAAACAATTCTCCTCTTGCACAAATGAAGGACATGTCTTTTACACAGGGCTTCCTTTTGCTGTGTATCACCTTGTTCCTGTCTGCAACTGCCTAAAATTGATAAAACACAGAACTGCTTACATCAAAAATGAGTTGCTTGTGAAAGGAAGTGGACTGAGAATATTCAGAAAGCTGTACCTGATTACTGGCAGAGGCTAATTATGCATAAAGGCCCTTCCTTTCTTTTTTCCTTTTCCCCCCTCCAACCCCTTCCCTCCGCAGGATTTACAGTCGTTCTAATATTATGTGTCTTTTTTCTGACCATAGATGAATGCAGAGGATGCCCTTTTCCTTGCGCATCTCTCAGTCACTACGTTCAGCTGCCTGCTTTTATTAGGCTGTGTTTGCTGTGGCAATGGGGGATGCAGCCTGTGTCTGTCAGATGAATTTCCTTCATGGTTCCCTGAGGAATCATCAGGTTACAGTGAGCATCTGTAACACTGCCATCTCTTCTGTGCTGACTCACCCCCACTGCTTATCAGTGGAGAGCTTCAATGACAGTCAGAGGGGCATGGGGAGCTTTTGCTATTTTTAAATATTTTCAGAATAAGTGAAATGTATGAATAAATCAGTATTTATACAAAGAAAGACTGAGAGCAAGAGTTTTAACCCCCAGTATTGTATGTGTGTCCCATTCTGGGTTTATCTTTTGTCCATGCATAGCCAAATAATAACAGGGGAAGAAGACCCAACAGACAAGAATGAAAGACAGACACTTTCTGCCTGGCTCTGGGCAAATGTGGGGAACAGTTTTCTGTGGTGGAAATGCTGGAGTTTAGTCCTGTTGTCTTTATCTTGCAGGCCAAGGGGTTTGAATTTCCTTATTTGGTAAATGTCTTTATCCCAATGTGTATGGCTGTTTCTCCTCTGTGTTATAAGGTCTCTCATACCTGATAGGATATTTTGATCCAAAACTGATATTTTGACCCAAAACTCCTTTAAACCCAGGAGAACCCAGGAGACTTCTGGTTTTGTCTGAAGCCTTCAGTGGGTTTCGGCAAAATGTGTAGCTGGATAAAATCCTCCAGCCTTTCTGGATGGATAACTAGATCTAAATTCTGCCTTCTCATAAAAGAACAAGTTTCAGCTTAAATTCAGAAATATGTTGTTTGAAATGGCTGTATTTCATCAGTTTAAAAAGTACATTTTTGTGGTGATTAACTCTTAGATCTACTTCAGAGCAGTTTTAAAAGAGGCAGAATGTGGGCAGGTACCAATTACCTGTCACAATCAGTGTGCATCTTATTGTACATATTTAAGAAACTAATGACAGTAGGTGGTTAGAACTGTCTCATTACTACTAATTAATATGATAAGTCTTCAGTAGGCCATTGGCAAAATAAGAATACCAATTAAATGTGATGTCAATAATTATTAATTATAGGAGAACAGATACACTTGAAGTCCAGTAACAATGGTGGGAAGCTGTGCTTTCTTTCAGAGACATTTCAGTGCATCTACTACATGAAAAGCAAGTGTATATTTTATCTTAAATGTTTATGGATGGAAATCCTGCATAAGAAGTGCATTCAGTTGTCCTTGAATACTAGAAATTGAAATTTTGTGGCTGCTTGATAACTTTCTCATAATTCTTCTTGTATTTGCACCATTTTAATGATATTACCAACAGGATGGAAAAGCACATATGGAGAGTTTATATGCCTAAGTATCTAGTTGACATAGACTCGAGATAATGTTTTTCAGTGTATCTTCAGTTATGATCTCCTCTTAATATTTATCTACTCTTTCTCTACAGTAACAGCTATTCAAGGTGGAAGGAACAGATAGTCCTTCGTGTGGACTTCTGGGAGAGTATGCCTACAGATTGTGTAAAGTGACTACATGTGATAAAATTAACACAGAAATATTAGAAATCAGAGTAAGTGCTAGAAAAAAATATCTGCCTGATATGCCTGCTGTTTACTGTTGGTTGGTGCCAGTCTGCACCTGCTTAACCAGACCTGGTGGTTTGACTTTGCTTGGCACTGTGGGACTCAGCACCTACAGAGGAGGAGTGTCACAGGGCACAGTCTCCAGTATTTGCTGGAGCACTGCCCCTCAGCCGAGGCATGAACCCTGAGAGAGATCCAAAGGAAGGACACGGCCCTGCAGGGCTGGGGACAGAGAGCTGCCCAGGGCCTCTTGCTGAGGTTAGGGCAGAGGGAGATGATGTCCCTGCCTGCACAAGGTGTGAGCTGATAGAAGACCTGTGTCACTACACTGAGGTCAGTCTGGAGGAGGTCAGCTAATGTGCACCATCAGAGAAGATGAGAAAAGCAAATAAGAGGATCTTCAGAGACCCTGTGGAGATGAGAACCTGAACTCCCAATTGCACAGAGGAGAGGCAACCAGAAACCATCTGGTTTGATGGAGAAGATAGGAAGCTTAGTTCTTTTTTTGTACCAGGAGAGTGACTGCTTCTCTAACTGCAAGTCTGCAAGTGCAGCGTAGTTCCCATGTCCTAGTAGCTAATGAAGAGCAGAAAGTCACATCTCAGTAAGTACCAAGGTCACCTGAGACTGAGCCAGGCAGTGAAGCAAGCACTGCCAGTAGATTGAGGGAAGTGATTATCCTTCTTTACTCAGTATTTGTTATTTATATACGCAGAGAGGTGACTGCAAAACCTAGAGTCCTATTTTCCTGCTTCACTTCAAATATAAGAAAGATGTTGATGCACTGGAGCAAGTTTAGCAGGCGGCCCTTAAGATGCTGGAGCGCTTGTCCTACACAGCCTGTTAAAGAGAGAACTTCACAAGGACCTCATAGCAGCCTGTCAACACAGCTGAGGAGCTTATCGAGAGGATGGACACAGGATCTTCTGTAGTGAGTCCTAGAAGCACAATAAAAAAAAAAACGAACTGACTGGAGACCTCCTGATGTTTCTTCTGATCTTAACTTTCCCATTATTCATTTTCTGTGATCATAATGAACTTCCCCTCACCACAACAATGCATTCTTGACATACTGTGAGCTTTTGACTGACTCTTGTGCTGATGCACAGTGAGCAGGGGTGGCTTTGACAGTGTATAGGTTTAGGACAAAGGAGGAGAAATGTTGAGGCATGAACAGAAGGGTGAAATATGATGTTATGGGGAAAGGACTTTCAAACTGTTCAGGATTCTGGAGGTAGGAATGAAGTAGAGTGGTTGAAAGCCATCCAACAAGGGAAGTGCTCACAAAATTCTCTGGGCTGGAAGAGATCCACAAGGATCATCAAATGCAACTCTGAAATGAATGGCTGGTACAGGGATTGAACCCACAACCTCAGCTTTATTAGCACCATGCTTTAACCAACTGAACTAATCCAAATGTTTCATTTTGAGGAATAAATATTGCCATGAAATTCTTTGGTCTCTGTGAGGGCCATAATAGTGTCAATTGTAATATGTGCGACTGCATTATTGGTATTCTGCTGGATGCAAGTGATTGGACATGAGAGAGATAACTGCAAGTAGCGTTTCCTGATGGAGGTGGAGAGGCTGCCTGTAAAGCTGCATCCTGGATGGCCTTCCAGGTTTTATGAGAGTGTTGTTTCACATAATGGGGAGACTTTGGGATTTTGTTAGCTTACTTTGTAATTTTGTTTTCATTCAAGAACCTTCCATTTAACTTGGTAGCAGCCTAACCACCTCTCCACTTGTGTTTCTTACTGCACGTGGTTTTGAATGCTGCTGCTCCAATGCTGCTGCCTCTTGTATAAACGAGGCTTCTGCTGTGAGGGCAGTCAAGGTGCATTTGCATTTGATTAATTGTCAGTCAGGGCAAAAGTCAGACTCTTTCCAAGGGGTCAATGTATCATTCCTTTCCTATGTTAAATTACAGCAAAGCCATTGTTATTGAAAGGGGATCAGCACTCTCCTCCCAGCATCTCGAAAAATTTTCTTTACTGCTCTGACCTCAACTACCATCCTTCATTTGAGAGATTTTAAATGATCAAGTGTTGTACCACTTTTGACTTCTGCTGTGTTGTCTTCAATCTGATGGCCACAAATATTCCCAAACGCTTTCAAGGCAGCTGACTAGTGCCATGCAAGTGGTATGAAGTGAGAGAAGCAGTGAAAACAAGACATGATTAATTTAGGGGACGAATTAGAGAAAAAGATGGATTTTCTCTTATTCTTCTGGCTGCCCTTCTGTCTGTCTGAACCTTTGAATGTAGTTCAAATAAAGGCATCAAAGGTTAAAAAATATGACATAGCAACTGTAGCTTTTGTGCTCGCTGCGGAATTTCTTTCATAATGCAAATGGTAGGATGGTATCAGGAAGCAAGGCTGGATGCACAGAATTTCAAACGGAAAGTCAAACTCAGCTGAAATTGTTTCTTAATGAAGTCAGAAGCCGGCAGGACAGAACTGGAGGTGAACAGACTGAGAGAGTATCTCAAAAACATTCTGCTGTTCCTGCTCTCTGGAACAGCTAGAAACCAAGCAATGTTCGCTGAATTCTTTTGACTTTTTTCCTTACTTCCTCTCTTCTGTTCCACGTGCCTTCCTCCTCCTTTAACTAATCCGGTATTTTGAATTTCCTATCCAAACTACACTCGGGTATGATCTTGCATGATTTAATACCTCATTTTGAGGGTGATGTATTACCAAATGTTGTTCTGTTTTCATTAGAACTTTATTTTCTTGGCAGCTCAACCTCAAATACTTAGACTGAGCTTTAGATTGTGACTGAACTAGAAAGATGCTAGCAAAAATAATTAGGGGTAAGACCTCAGACATGGTGAGTTTTTTAATCTTTTGGGCTTCTTTATTTTGGTTCTGGTGGTTTTCTTTCGTTTTTTGGTTTAGGTTGTTTTTTTAACCCCCAAACTAGAGATTTGTGTTTGGAAATTTAGTTTTAAAATTATATATATGACATTTTATTTTTGTTTAAATAGTCTCAAATACTTTCTGAGATACATAATCTCTGAACAATAACATCACACAGGATTAATCAATTCTATGTAATTCTAGTGTATATTTTTCTGTAACTCCCGTCTTATGAGTCTGCTATGGTAACTCTTCCAGGAGCTGCTCAATCCACCCTTCCTCCGCTTCTTCCTTACAACTCAAGGCATTTTCCAATCATACTAGTTACTTAGGTAGACCACAATGTATTTGGAAAAGGGCATTTTTGTCTCAAGGTTGTCAAAAGCATCCTTGATGCCAACGTAAGATGTTTCTGTGCAGTAATGTTTCTGTGCAGTAATTTGGATGGCCAGCATAATTAAGGTTTTATTTTAGTAATGTCTAATCACAGAAAATACCCAGTAATATAAAGTCAGGGACAGTGGTACAAGTGAAATGCAAAATAGATCTTGGTGTCTTGGAATCTTTTTTACAACTTTCTGGCTAATGGTGTTTGGACTTTATGGCTCTTTTTTAAAAACTTTCATTAGGGAATTTAGCACCAAAGTCAGTTACACAGACCCAGCAATTATCTGGGCTTGCATTAATTCACTACCAATGGGAGGAGAATAGTTGGTAACTTCCAGACTCTTCAAATATCAGACTTGCTCAAGAAAGTGGAATGGTGAATGTGACGACTGAGTCAGAAGAGGAACAGCTCCCCTGGGTTTGAAGGGAGCCAAAACCTACAGATGTTACCAGTCAACATGTACCCAGCACACCTGCAAGGGTGGCAATTGGATTTTTATGTCCCTTTCCCTGGCCAGGGAAAGATGAGAAAAGCTTGTACTGCTGCCAAAGGAGAGGGAGGGTTGGCAAGTGACATGGGAACTTGTATTACTACAGATCTGGAGACACCACTGTATTATCATTCTGTAGAGCTGCTGAAATAAACAGGATTTATTTTCTGGAGGGGAAAGGGGAGAATGTTTTCAGGGAATGATTTCTTGTCTGAGAAGGTGAATGTGTGAGAAGCATGTTAGGTGAGTTCAAGGACATGCTTTCCATGCCTGGAGAAGAGAGAGAGATGCTTAGTGATGGGACAGGCTAGGGAAACATCTTCTTTTCCGCTTGAGGAGAAAGAAGGGGATCAGCTTCTCCTAGCAGCTGGCAAGCTTGACATCTTGAACAATGATGGAGAGTCTGGTATAGAAACAGGTGCTCTTGAAAAATGAGAAAACTGTTTGCATATTGATGCCCCTCACACTTCTATCCCAATTCGCTGCAGATGGAAACTTGGGTTTGTGTTTTCCTTCTTCTCTGTAGTTTAGCAGATACTCGGGATGAACTTATAGGGTGGTTACTTTAAGTAGAACTGTTCATTCCCTGTTTTCAGCTCAGAGTGGGAGGTCTGACAGTCTGTTGTATGAATGCAACTGCAGTTGCATTCATACAATGTGAATAGTATAGTCTCAATAGTGTTTGTCATNCTGTTGTATGAATGCAACTGCAGTCTCTCAATAGTGTTTGTCACGCAGTATAAAAACTACCAGAACAACCTTGGTACCACCAAGCTTCTCTGCGCAAGTCTGCTCTGTGCTGCACTTTTCAGTCTGCTCCATTTGGCATTCTGCTCCATAGTTGCATGTTGGCTTTTTCTCCCTGCATTTTTCCTACCTTTCGATTTTCCCTATACCTTCTTGATCTACAAAGACTGCAGACACGGCAGTGCTACAGGCTAGTTAGTCCTTCCTGTTGGCCAGAGCACCAGAATTTCCCCTCACAGTTTAAAAAAATCATATGTGTGTGTCTGTGCAACTTACATGTGTAATGTCTGGTGCTGGCAGGATCTTGACCCTATGTCAGGACAGGTGTGCCCACAATTTCTGGGTCTACTGTGAGCCTCTCCTAGAGAGATCCTTCTAAGAGGACTTCACTATAAGTGAAGGTTTTAAGCTTCAATTAAGCAAATTTAATGCAAATTTTTCTAGCGTTACACAGTATTTTCCCTTATTCATTAATTAAATACTTGCTGCCATCTACCTTTCATCACTGCCTTTCTTAATTACCTAATATTTGCTTATATAAGTCAGTCTATACTCTGTTCTGTTGTGTGAATTATCTTCAAATTATTGTAAAGCCTTTCCTATGGTCTGCATTGCTTTCTGCTTTCTCAGAAGGTCATTCTATTTATAGGCTGAGTTCTTGGAAGTTGCTAATGCTCAGCCTGCCCTGAGCTTTCAGTATTTTGATTCTTAATAAAGTCAAGCCTACAATAAATGTCTAGCTAACTTCTCCAGTGATCCATTATGATTTCCATCTTATAATGTAATACAGAAGCCTTTAATCTATTTAGCTATTTGTACTGATGGCCAGTGAAAGATACCCCTGGTTTGCCTTTTTCTCAGTCTTTGCCTCCCTACACGGTGTCATTACTCTCACTGAATTGAAGTGCTGAGATTGTCAATGCTTTTGATCCTTGCATCCTATTATTTTGTACTTGAGTGAAGCTGTTTATGTGTAATATAGAAGTATCTATTATGTAGAAGTGGAAAAACAAATCTTGGACGTCTTGTAAGCAACACATTTGTTATATAAATGAAGTGATTCAAAGGTTGTCTCCCAGGTTATCTAGGGAAGGTTTTTTTCTCCAGGTCTATATCACATCTGTTCACTTCATGCCCAATGCTTCTGCCTGTGAGGGGTGGAGGAGTCTCACTGGCACAGAGTGACACAAGACTTTGGCAGATGAGTCTGACCAGGTTTCTTGGCTTGCTTGGTGTTTGCTCACTGGGCCAAATTAGGATGGTGGCAATGCAGCCCAGCTCAGGGGGAGCTGTCAGAGACTGTAACCACCCCTTTGCAGGGAGACCACGACAATTTTTTCCTCTTGCCATGCACGTGGTATGACCCTGTCCCTTGACAGTTTCACAGTTTTTCCTACTCTAAAATGAAAGACTCTTCTGAGTTTTCTTCCTATCATCAACAAAAAAAAAAAGAAATAATCCCAGGAAGGTAAAATAGTGTTAGGTAATATCTTCCTCTAATGGAGTAAACTTAGTAAATAGTTCAGGGTGGCATAGTATTTTATTTAATTTCTACATCCAGTGTCATACTGTCAATCATTTAACTTGTAGACAAAAAAAGCTTTACTAAATTCTCCATAATGTTCTGTCTTTGATAAGTGTGGGGTTTTTTAATGGGGATATGTTCTCCTGCTGCAGCCATTTTTCTCTGAGTGATTAAGAGTTAACATTAGGCTAGCATAAAAATGGGATAATTATGTTAACATTAGCAATGAAAAATCAGTTTTTAAACAGCTTTAGAATAGCTAGTGAGTTTGATTGCAGGGGAGCTGGTGATGTTATTGGCTAAAACTTGGAAACTTCAAGTGCCTTACCTTTGCCCTGCACATCTTGTGCTAGCCTGAAATTCCTGAATACCTGATAGAACATAAAAAACTGAATCCACTATAGTCCCTTTTAAACGGCTCTGTATTCCAAGTTTTGGAATAAAATTGAAGATTAATCTAAAAAGTGTTAGTATTCTGCATAATATTAGCTAGTTAGTGTTGTTGTCAGAGCCTTCTGTTTCTGTTCATGGTTTGTTCTTTTGGCATAGTTTTCTGTCCAGGAGATCTTTTAACTTCTCCCAGCTCAAAATGTTCTGTGAAGGGCAAAAACTCATATCCTGGACTCAACACTCCCCTCGGCAATTATTCACTGAGTAACTCTTGTGATGGGGCTCGGGGTTAAAAAAGTGCTTAAACTATTCATACGCTTGAATACTTTCCAGAACAAAAATGCTCATCATGAGCATCTGAACTGAGAAGATAATCTTTGGTTTGCTGTCGAGCTGTCAGCACTTCATCAGCGCCCCGGGTGTGAGGGGTGTAGCTGGATGCACGGGGTATGTGCTGCTGGCTGGGGAAGGTGCAGCCTGGCAGCCGCCTCGTTTCACTCGCTGAGCTCACAAGTATTCTTTGGTGTTAACTTGAATGATGGCAGACATGGCAGACATGACAGGGAGCTTGGCCTTCTTCTTGCTGTTGGGAATTCACCAAGGCAAAACTCAGTTCAGTGGTGACTGATTTGCCCAACTAATCCTGCTGAGTTAGAGGGGAGAGGCAGGGGTGTTATCTCCATGCTGACAACACTGAAGCAAGAACCAAGAGTGTATAACTGGTTATTGGATTCATATGGGTGCTGAATACAATGCTTGACAAGATTAAAGTGCTCTGTTCCTGGAAGGCAGCTGCTCAGTGCAGATGTCAGAAATCAGCCAATTTAACCTTTTCTTAGGGAGTAAGACCTGCAAAATGGACAAGTCAGCTAAGAATGCACTTCGCAGATGATTACATATTCATCACTGTGAATCATTGGTATTTGTGGCATCCTGAAATGATAGAAGACTACTGGACTCACTGTATCATTGCCAGCCATTTTTAGGAACTACTGTAGATATACATATATTCAAATTCAATGTGCATCTGGTGCTGTTAGCTTTTTTCTTCCTCTTTCCTTTCATTTTATTCTGTAGGAAGAGGCATGAAGTTCCCAGAAAAGTAGAATGAGATCTCAGATAGGGCAAATTAACTTCAGTCTTTTAATCAGTGGATGTCAGTCACTTCTGTATAACATTCTCTCTTTTTAGAGCCAAGTGATTATTAAGTGCTGAACTTTTCTTGACTGCCATAACTTTACTTGGTGTATACTCTTTCTAGACTGCAAATAAATAACAGGCAAAGAACACAGTCTGCACACACATAATTGACCCCTGTCTAGTGTTAATTAAAACTGGTGACTGAGCTATTGAAATACTATAGCTTACAGAATTCACATTAATCTGTTTAGACTAATAGCTTTGACTTCTATACTCATAAGAAGGCAGAAGCAATTAAACCTCTGCATAAATAGTAACAACTTATACATGAGTACATATAAAAATTGTACAGTAGAATTTGTGTTAATTCTGTGTGCCTTAAAAAAAATTTAAACCTTAGAAACTTTGGACAAAAGAACAGGTGAGTTGTGACTGAATGGGTTTCTACCTTTACTGTGGCATCCACAGATACCTATTCCTCATAATAATAGTGGTTCTTGCACAATATGCCTGATATACATTCAAAAGTACTAAAAGAAAAATGATTGATTGGTAACATTGGCAACATGAAGCCACTATTAAAAAGAAAAAAAAGAAGAAAAGAGAGGGAGAAAAAAAACCCAATGGCGACATGTCTGGTTAAAGGTAGATGGAAACATGATCTGCTTTCAGAATAGAAATTAGAGAGCCGATAACCTTTCCAAATGAAATTGTGTTCCTTGTTCTGGTATATTGCACCCAACTTGACTCACAAAGGAATTTGAAGAAAATCTTCTATCTGGCAAACATTTGCAAAACGGCTGGGGAGGCATGATAGAAAATGGTAACTGCTGTTGCTATTTTGGCAGTAGGAGCTTCATAACCAAAATCCATGGCAGCTCTGAGCTGAGAATGGCTCTGTGGCAGTACAATTAGGTCGTACTTTGATGAAGGTCTCTTTATTCTTGACATGGATGCACATGCTGAAAGAATAGTCAGAATTCAATTTCAAGGGAACTTTTAGCTCTGACTTTGCAGTTGTTTTTTTTTTTTCCTTCCTTTTTCTTACTAAATGCACAGAGGAGGAGAGGTGGCAAGAAGGCTGCAGGCATTCAGGAAGAGGCTCCTTTTGCTCACCCTCCTGTAGAGGACATCAGTGTTTCGAAGTATTGCAGTCTGTGACTTTCATTGAGGACTTTGTCCTTGAGCAATCCAAACGCAGCTTTCTGCTATTTGAAGTACTGCAGAAAACTGTTTAAAGAGTACTTTTATACCCCAAAAATGTTATTCTACCAGGGCATATGGTCTTTTATTGGATGTCTATTTGTAAGTGCTTTAAGGCATTTGTTTTTACTAGCGGCATCCAGAACATGCATTGTTTTTTAAAGAATCTACTCCTGTAACAGGAATTCCCCTGTGTGCTGTATAACTCTTTTATTTAGGAGATGGAAAGAATGTAAGGGTTACCAGGGCACAGAAAGCCCAGCCTTTCCTTCGCTCGTAAGGCGTGTGCTTGTTCTTCAGGTGTGGCTGCTTGGGATGGATCGGCATGTTCATGGCTGCTGTCCCCATCTTTGCCCCAAAAAGCTGCTTCCGTTATGTGGTGAGGGTAGAACTAAAGTTTAATTGTTTTTGTTTCTTGGCTTTTGAAAACTGGTCCAAATCTATGTGTTATTGCTCTTGGGGACTGAGCTTCTTCAGAGGCCAAGCCTGAAAAGCCAGCAACTTAAATTGCTGCGTAAATCGGAGAGAGCTAGTTTTGTTCTCATGCCTCAGTGTACCTCTTGCTGACTTTTTTTTGTGATATCACTTTACCTCAAAAATACTTCTTCTATTCTGCGATTCTGTGATCTGTTCCTTCTTGTGGCTTCGTGCCGGTTTCTTACTCAGGCCGTTTATCTCACCCTTTAGTATTAGAAAGAGGCTGCATATTTTTTGGATATATTTGAGCATACATGAAATTATAGGCATCTGCAGTGACAGACTCTGTCATATGGGAGAACTTCTTACCAGTGCATCACACTCTCCTCCCAGCTTTTCTTGCCCAGCCTTTCAGTGTCAATGTTACTGCTGGTGGTACTTGTCCGCACATTTGTGATTAAGTAAAAACTTTTGTTTTACTTTAAAATTTTGTCACAAGCTACTTCCATTGTACCAGTGTAAAGTTTCTTTAATCTTTAATTCTCTGAGCATGCCATGTGTGCTGATGGAGCTAGTGGAATAACTCAGGCTTCATGCTTTTTCTTTCTTGTACCAGATATGATATAAGCTTGTTTGACTTGCCTTGTCCTGCCCAGGTCTGGTTGGATGCCGCTTTGGAGTCCTCCTTCTGCTTAAGTACAGACTCTGTGGCTTCTGTTACTCAGATTCCAGTTGTGTGGTCAGGTGTTAAAGTTGGAGCTTAGAAGTGATCTGCCTGCCAGGTCTGCCGTGATGGGGTTTCCCCCGAGCGTGCTCATTCCTTTTCCTCACTCACTTTTGCATTTTTGAGATAGGCTTCTAAGCTCTATTACACTTTGCATCTGTTTTGCTCTTATCTGCTTTGTGTGTCCTCCAAAACGATTTGTTTTCCAGTAGCGTGCAGTACTCCTCAAATTCCTGTAATCTCGCTGCATAGTTCTACCTCTTGCCTGACTTGAAAAGCTATTAAGATAAACAGGCAGAGCAAGCTTTATGCGCCAGCTAGTATCAGAAATTAATTTATCTTGGTTTTGTTTTTCTTCCTGCTTAAGGACACAGCACTGCTCCTAATCTGTTTCTGTTGTCCTGTGTGCTTTCAGAGACCTTAGACTCTCATGAAGCATTTTACTGCTCAATTACTCTAATCAAGCTGTTTCCTTGGCTATATCTAGACTCTGCAGCAGGAATATGCCTCAGAGTCTGCCTCTCGAGAGTGAGACTGGTGACATGGCATGCACCATGTCTCTCGCTTGGCCTAGGAACAGGACTTTTTCCCAGGTTTGAAAACAAAGGAGTGGGGGGGAGGAAGATACAACCCACTCCTGAAGGCAAAGGTATCTGAGGTTGTTGTTAATAGATCTCATGGGGGGCAGATTAGAACAAAATGACACTGAATGACCAGTGTTTTTGCATACATATGTGTGTGTGTGTGTGTGTGTGTATGTTTGGGGTTTATTTTAGAACCATTTGGTTGCAATGGAAAGGAGGTGTGTAGCCATTTTGTTATTATTAACTGTAGTAATCTAACAATATAAAAGTGCCTTAAGAACTGTAAGGAAAAGAAAGAAAGAGAAAGGAAGGATAAGAGTAGATAGTGGAGAGTAAAAATACCACCACCCATTGGACTGAATGACAACACTCGATGATTGCTGTTTTGATGTCTGTTGGTTGAAGTGATCGTTGCAGTCTTACTCTGTCTCAGGTGAGGGAGGCCCCTGAACCACAGAGTTCAGTAAGTTAATATGTGTTCAGGTTCAGGTGGGAATGCCCAGGTACCTCCCCTGGGAGGGGTGTGTGTGTTTAACATTGCTGCAACACTGTGGATCACGCACAGTCCTCTGATGGAAGGCCTCAGAAATGAGTCTGGGTGCACTCTGAAGGTTTTTGATGGTTTACGACAACTTCTAAGTTGTCTATCTAACTTCTAGGATGTGCAATTCACTCTCATCCTTCCTGCAGTGGCCCTAGTGCTCCCTGGATCCTTTGCTGACCTAATTCGATTCACTAAAAGGGCTGAAAAATGCCTCTTTTTCCTCTTCCTCACAGATCAGTTGTAACTAAACCACTTGCTTAATGTGAAGAGGGGGGATGAGTAATGCCCTATCACCATATCTCGCATCCTCTGCAGAGGTTTTAATTTCCAAAGAAATGAAGAAGAGTGAGAAAGCATATGAATATAATGCATATAGCAATGGAAAACTTTTTAGGTTAGGAGACCGGTTTTCCGGGAGTTATGGTATTTAAAGTAGTTTAGCCCAAATTGCAAAACTTTTCTCATTTGTGTGTTTGCAGAGATAAAATTATGTGGTCATGTATCATATATTCTGAGGCCTAGTGTCTCCTTCAGTGCATGGAACAGGCTGGTTGAAAGAGAACCATGGTACTGCTGAATTATCCTTCCTACTGTAGCAGCTGTGACGTGACAGGAAAGCTGTCACTTTAAATACTCACTGGCTGTGGTGTCCCCCCCAAATCTGAGTTTGTTTGTAGCTGAGTTTGCTGGAAAATTGTGCCAACATTTATTACACTGTTTACCAACTAAAAAGGGGTAAAGGCCTTATTTTACTGGCTGCTCATAGTGTTGTTTTATACCCTTCATTCAAAGAAGAGAGGTGCTGCTTCAATGTAACAATTATTTTTCTTTCAATGGGTCACAAACAGCGCTTTTGGGGAGATCTCAACTATAAGCCAAGTTTATAACTCACTTCCCAGAGATGCAGGGTGTGTTCTTGCAGACTAAAGGTAGATTCAGTGCAGTGTGCACACATAGAAAATATTACCAATTCTCCTTACTTGCATATAATGTGCTAATGTGCAATTGTGTAGATAAATTAACCATGTATTAGAAATTATCAAAAGCAGACTTGACATTTGAATGATAAAGGCCTTTTACAGAGGTTTTGCATTTCCTATTTTTCATAAGAAGATAAATTTTATGGGAAAATGATATATGTAAGTATTTTGAAGTTCTTGAGTAAGGTTCATTCAATATCTCTGCTGTTTTTAATTTTTGTGCAGTTTTCCGAAAGCAATGGACACATTTGGTGTTGCGGTGTATTCAGGCTTGATTCTTCTGCTATTCTCTTCTTGTTTTCATGGTTTGGCTTTTAGGTGTCCACCTTCAGGAATTGTGGCACAATGCCATATGTCTGTTTTGGTTTCTTCCACACCGCTCTTGTGGACCCTTTTGCTGGCAGTGACCGAATCAGCTGGAGAGGCTGCTTCACATCTGCCCTGTGGTTCTGGTCATCTCCATTTTCTGTGAATGCTTCCTGCTTGGGGGCTGCTCTAAGCCACATGTTACCTTGATGCTTAGAGTGACTCTACCAGAGCATACCTTTAAAATGTAGATGTGAAAGTTGCCTGAATTGAGAAGAAAGCTGAGACAAGTTTTCTCTCTCTCTTCCTAGCTCTCTGACTTGCTGCTGTTGTTGTCCACTCCCACCAGACTAATTCTGTCTCTGTTCTTCCTATATCCAAAGCAGCAGGAGGAGGAACAGACCAGGCCTTGCTCTCCCATGAACACCTCTTTGCTTTTCTCTCCCCAGCCTCCCAACAAAGTGCTGTTGCCTGGATCACCAGCAATGCCACAATCCGATGTTTAATTGAGTCAGGGATAGTGTGTAGAGGATTGTCGGTGGCTGCTTCCAAACTGAGGGGGACCACTGGGGGGTTTATGGCTTCCTTTTGCTAAGCAGAAGCTCCTGTGCCAGGGACTCCATCATTTCCTCACTGGTCTCCTGCAATGCTTCCATGGATGTTGCATACTGCTATTAGAATTGTGCAGCAGGTGGTGAATTAAAGGATTCATCTGCCAAGAAGAAAAGAAATGTTTGGGTTTTTTTCCTTTTTTCTGTTGCTTTGTGTTTGGTGAGAAGATGCAGCAGGTGCTAAAACCACTACTGCTGCCTTGGGGGCCCTTGTCCTGCTTCTGTTACTGCCTCTCTGCTGCTGCCTTGTTCCTGCTGCTTATACAGCAGGGCCTTGTGCTTTGCTAGGAAACAGTCTAACACATTTTTGGAGGTGGAGAGCTGACAGTATTTTGGAGCTGACTAAAAGGCAAGAAGGGTAATAACCTTCTCTTGTTTCTGTTTGGGTTTCTCTTTTGTCTTTCTTTTCACCCATATGTTTCCTCTTTCTGTTTTTGTTGTCACTAGACTGTCTCACACTGTCCCCAGCCAAATTCATGTTCTCTTAAGATTTATCCATCCAGACACAGTAATGCAACCGAGAAAGGGTTCTTTATAATCCTGCTTTCCCTCTGAACTAATAGCTAAATGCTAATATCAATGCTGATGTTAGATTAACAAATAAAATTCTACGTTTTCACTCTCTCTTCAATGCATGTTTCTGCAATGTTCACAATATTCTAAACAAATGCTGTCTCTCCTTTCCTTTTTCCTCTCTGTTTAGGCTAATGGTTAAATTTCTGAATTCCTTCCTATCAAAGCATCTCCAATCAAGTAAGAAGACTTTTTTTCTTTTCAGAACAGCTGTCCAATTATTTTGGCTGGTGATAGCTATGCTTATAGTCTGTGGTCACAGTGACAAGCAAGTGTAATTAGGTTTCCAGTTTCATGGTATAAGTTCATCACCATAGAAATTAGGGAAGACTTCCTGTGTGTAGGATGCTGGGACATTGATTAGAGTAGTATTTTATTAAATATTTAAATGTGGCAATTCCTGTCCTGTTCTTATAGCAGGTGCACACATTTATATTGCAGAGTCAGATGCTATACTTGTTTGTGGTGGCATATTCTCCAGGCTCTTCTGGAACCCATTTAATTGCTAGCGATCATTTTGGATTGGGATTTTAGGCTTTGCATGAATTGATGTCTTTCTCACATCATCTTCCACAGGAAATTATCTCTGATTAGTAGCTGGTTTAAGTCCATAGAGAAGAAACAAAGGATATCTGTGGGTCTGGGGCAGAGAGATGGAAAATGACAGGAATTTACATATCCTTTGTACTGTACAAGCGTAACTTTTCCCTTGTGCAAAGCAAGTCTGGACTTGACACAGCCCTGTAGAATAGGCTTCAAGAATATAATGCAGAATTAAATCAAACCTTCAAATAATTCAGTAGTTCTGGGATTGAACTAGATTTGCATATCAAAATCCCAGTGATAATCAGATGAAGGATGCAGCCTTTTGTCTCTATGGACAGCACTCTATCAAAAGCACTTGGTCAAGTTCTTTTTGAAACTGAAAAGTAATAACTCTATAAGAACACTAATTTGTTCGATAGCTCTGTTCTAAACATACTATTGCAGAATATAGCCTTTGCTTTACTTCCAGTACTCCAAAAATTTGAGACTAAAATATCCCTTGAAACATTAGGGGAACTCTTCTAGTCTTCGTCCAATAAAAAGAAAGAGGAAATATTTTGGAACCCTCTGACTTAAACACAAGGCAGTCTGGAAAGAGGTAATATATACACACAATATTTCGTTTGTTTTAGATTTGTTCACGTTTTAGTGATTGAAGTTTTCAGACTCTTATGAGAGTGTAAAATGAGCCCTGAGAAAAATAGGATCTCTGTTTTCCTGGTGGGATGAAATGTCATGCTTTTTTTGGCATTGGTTTTACCAAGGTAATAGTCCTCTGTGTAGCTATGTGATGGCAAAACGAGGAACCTGGAGCCCTGCCTCCAGAGCTGCTCCAAGCTGGTGAGTCTGGGGATTTCCTCCTGTTGCAGTGATATTGTTTCTTATCTATTCCTGGTATAATTCTTCAGAGCTTTAGAATGCCGATGGTAGTGAAATTAATGGTTAATGACAAATTGTAAAATTGTATGCATGAAGGATTTGTAAAGCCCTAGAGCATGATTAGACAGATTGTTAATTTTAAGAATACAAAATGATCTCTTGATATAAATGTACCTTCCACTGAGAGTATCCGTAAAAGTAAAATACCTTTTGGCTTAATTTTAACCTGTTATACCCAGGGGAAATTAAAAATAAAAATAAAATAAAAAAAAAAGAGAGATGTTATGAGAGTCCCTGTGAATCTATGTCTGAGTACTGGGGTCTGCTTCAGAATTGCTTCCATGCTTTGTGAACATGGTAGATGCCAAGATGTGGGGACAATGGCAGGAACAGTTCCTCCTTTCCCTTGCTCGAAGCTACCTTGACCAGCTTTGCTTTAGTGAACTGCAGGGAGCAAGTGACCTGTGAATGAAAGTTGGTGTCTGGCTAGCGAGGATTCAGGGAAAGGGGTGCTAAGTTTGGCTCGGCAGATCTACTCTTTAGCCGATGAGCACATGTGCACTTGCAGTCTCCAGTGAATAAAGGGAAATGTTGATCCTCATCTTCCCTCCTGATGCTTGCAATTGTGCAAGTAACGTGGTGCTGCTGGTGGCTGGAGATCTGTTCCTGTGGGCACTGTCTGTGGTGAGGGCCACCTTGAGAGAACTCCTCCTGAGTGCAGGGGGAGCACAGAGCAATACAGAATTATAAGCAGCCACCAAGATATCACTTCATTAGAAAAGGATGTTTTGAGTCAAGAGTTTTCAATGGTCTGCACAACCCTCCAACAGTACTGAGCTCACTCACACGTGATGAGGATGGCATTTATCCTCAATGGTCGAAGGTTTCCATAAAACCTAAAAAGTATGTGAGCCATGTGAGTCCAAGGAACAGGGATCTATGGCAAGTTCTTGGAGAAAATGTCTTTTGTTGTAGGCTTAATATTTTTAAACAATTTCTTAAACAGTTTTTTAAACAGGAAGATTTTTTCTAATTTTAGATTTTTATTGAAAGTGGAAAGAGAAAGGTCTTTTAGACTTCTCAGCTGCAGACCTGTGAATAGGAGATATCAAGAAAAGCTGATTCATTCAAACATGGTGGTGATGTGGGGTGAATAAACAAAAGAATCATCTCACTGCAGGAAGACTCGTTTGGTTTTGTGGTAAATATTCAGGATTTTGTCCTGATTAAATCTGTTATTCTTCCTGATGTCATTTTATGTAAAAGCAATAACCTGGAGTTAGCTCTATTATAAATTAACTAAACTACAAAGTCAAAGTGAAACAAAAGTTTTATATTTTTACCGTATATAAAAGATATAAAAAGGACTTCAGCCACTGCTCAATGGAGGTAAGCTTATCACCAAGGAATAAAACTCCTTGAGAAGTCACTTTTGATTGATTAAGACACTTGCAATTTAATGTGCTAGTGTAGCAAAATTTAAGAGCACAATAGATTGTAAGGAACAGATTGTTGTTCAGTTTGTTGGCAGTTCTGAAAAAGAGAAAAAACATTTCAGAAATGAACATTTCAAGTGCATTGCAATTTGTTTCTGGTCCATCACCACTCCTTTTGATCTGTCATGAATTTTTTGATTCTGATTTTTCTCTTGAGAACTTTTAAAAACAAAAAGTGAGGTGCTTGATATGAAGAAACTGTTACTTTTTGACTGCTTTCCTTTTTTTTATATGGATGATTGAACAGAATGCTTCAACTGTTTAGTTTTCTCTGTTCGAGTGTATAGATGTATTCTCTGCTCATTTGCTTCTGTGAAGGAAAAAGGTGAAGTCAAAGTGATATAGTGGTGCTTCATAGCAAGTGTTCGTGGAGGATTAATTTATTCTGTGCTGGCTGTGTAAAAAATCAAACAGCAACAACAAACAAATAAGAAAAAAGTATTCTTCTTAGATTTTTTTTGCCTGAATGAAGGCTGTTAAACAGCACTATGTTAGAATATATTGAAAGGATCAAAGTGAGAAAGATAAAAAAAGATGACTAGTGAAAGAAGTCAAGGGTTTTAAGAATGCCAGAGGGAAATCCTCTCACTAAGACAGTGGTTGCTAGCATTAGGTTTGCAGGTGCACTCAGTTTTTGACAGCTAGGGAGTTTGAGGTTTGCTCCTGAAGTGATTTGGGACAGCAGTCTTTTACCAGTGAATGGTACGACAATGACCATATTTGTGTATATGTAACAAATCTGCTTACTTATACTAATTTGGTTTTAGTTCTGGTTAAAAAAAAAAAAAAAAAACCCGAAAAAACCCAAAAAAACCCAAAAAAACCCAAAAAAACCCAAAAAAACCCCATTAATTTTCTTGGCTCAAACCCGCTTTACTTATGGATGTCCTGATTCTCAGCTAGACTGCCAGGTTAACTGTTCCTGAGCTGTGAGTGCCATGGACGTACTTGTAGCGAATGTACTTTAGAGCTAGAAGAGTGCACACAATCATGTCAGTGACATTCACCAAAGTATCTATAACCTTTTGAAAACAAATTTTCTATGGTTTGTAAGACATAAAATACATTCCTACTTGGGGTTGTGAGAAGGACATGTTGATAACCACTTTGTGTGATTTGCCTGTTTTGCTCATGCCTGTAGCACTTGTGACTTATTAAGAGATGGTGAGTCATCCTGTTCCACATGGACATTAATTACATCTTTGGAGCGCTGTGCTCTCTTACAAGAGCCAGCTTAAATATGAACAGCTGTATGACTCTTTCCCAGAGCCTGCCTTAGAAGCAAAAAATAGTCAGATTTAACCTCAGGCTAGCATAAGTTATATTAATAAAAAAAAAGAAAAGAAAAGAAAAGTGGAATTTGGTGCAAACTTTGATAAGTCTAAGTGGTCTTAATTTCACTTGACACATCCATTTGGAAAAACTGAAATCTCAGCTGTAGCTTTCACTATATCTCTCTACATCACTCTGGGTTTTCAAGGCAGAGGAGGAGGAGAAAGTCGTCTCCCAGAATATCTGCTCAATAAAGGAAAAGGAGGAGGAATTGGTGAGTTTGTAATGGTCCAGTCCCAAAAGGGTGCTCATATTGCATGAGTAAGCCTGCATATGCACATTTATACACACACACACACACACACACGGAGTCACACTTTATATATATATATATTTAAAAATGTATTTCAACTTATTCCAGTAAAAAATAAACCATTTTTATAACATAATTTCAAACAGGTGATTTAAAACTATACGCATACTACACTGTATTCAGTGTGTCAGGTGGAAAATCATGAGTCTTCTGATATGTCAATTTTACCAGTAGTACATAATTTTTTCATAGGATTTGTGATTTCAGATGCTGGCGTTGGGAAGAGGGGGATGTTTTACTGGGATTCTAGGGACAGTCTTGTGCAAATTTTTTACGAAAGGAAGAAAAAGGATTATCCTACTGAGTTTCCTTCACTATCCTTTTTTTAAATGTACCTGCAGATAGTTAATCTTTCCTATGTATTGTTTTAAAACAATGTGTAATTCATGTACTGAAGGCTGTTTTTTCTCAACTATATTCTGTGACATTTAATTTAAAAACAATTTCAATATAATTATTACAGATGTTTAAAGTATATCCCTCATAAAATTGAGAACAGATACAAGAAAATGAAGTTAAGTGCTGCTATTGCATTTTCCATTTGGTTGAAACTTAGCTGTATGCATTACTCCCGTGGGAGCACAGTAAATGAAGTGGAATTTTCATTTCATTTGCTACGAAAGACAGTCAGTTCCTCAGATACTTCTCAGTCTACAATGTCTTTTGTTTTACCAGTTGAAGCTACTTCATTGCTAGAAATAGTGTATTTCTTTTGTACTCTGCAATGCAAAAATCATACTTGAGGTCAAACACACCGCTGCTAAAATGAGTTTTCTCTAAAAATCTGTTGTCATAATGAATCCTCTTTCTCCCACAAGATTTTAAACAAAGGCTCAAAAACATTTGTGCCCTGAAAGCTGAGGAATTCCCCTACCTGGCTTCTGCAGTGACAGCCTCAATTCCAGAGACAACGCTGTATTAGCATGATGAGCATTTGTCCTTCTTGGTCAGGTTTTAAGTTTAAATTGTTGCATTGGGAAGA
This sequence comes from Oreocharis arfaki, assembly GCA_013398015.1. Taxonomy (NCBI): domain Eukaryota; kingdom Metazoa; phylum Chordata; class Aves; order Passeriformes; family Paramythiidae; genus Oreocharis; species Oreocharis arfaki. The sequence continues at coordinate 854,094 of VZRR01002857.1, read as the reverse complement.
AATGCTGGCAGTTACAGAATTTATTGCCCTCATTCTTCTAAGTGGCACATAGCCTCTATAAAATGGATTCACACTCCAGCTACCTTTGTGTGCTCTAATAGCTCAGATGAAGAGTCATTGTATGGATGCTGTACCATTGAAGGAACAAAGTACTTTCCAGAGACAATATTATCATTCTGTATTAATGGAAAAGTTCTCAAAATTCAATTGGAAACCTTTACCAGAGGTTATTTTGTAACCACTCTTTTAACTGAGCAGAGGATTTTATCTCTTCTGTGGAAGGGCTCCAAAGATTTTTTAAAAGGAATGAATTCTGCATAAAATTCTTAACCCTTGGTTAATGCTTTTATCCCAGTGGAACTTCATCGTCTTCAGTGGAGTTATTCGTATTTATGTTGTGGTAGGGATAACTTCCTCAGAAACCTTTCATTTCTGTGCAAGGTCATTAGTTACCTCCTTGTTAAATCTGCAGGGCTTCTCACTAAGGTGTGGGGAAAAGAGGAAGGAGAGAACATTGGTACCTCTATTTCACACTTGCGGTATTAAGATATGATGCTCTGTAGAATATAAAAGAAACATTTTCTGCATGTCTTCTCTGCCTCAGAAAAGAATAACTTCCTCTGCCCGGCTGATTGTAACCTGTCAGGTACCTGCTTGGGTCAACAATAACAAAAAGGACTGATGGGCCTGGATAGATAGACAGACAGACTGCCATGGTGGCATTTTGACCGCCTTGAAAGATAGACATTTTATTTCCATTTTGTGTAGAGATTCTCTGGATGCAAAATGAAAATAATTTTGCTGATGCCTCTTTGGTGTTCTGGTGTGTCAGTGGTTTTAGTTTTAACTGTGGGAGCAAGAAAGACTGTGATCACAGGAAATGGGTGCAGATTGACATTCTCCTGCACTGACAGACAGTGCAGGAGACTTTGCTGCCTGGCATGTGCTTTTTTGGCTCAGTTTTGTTTCTGATCACTCACTGACCTCTCCCATCTTTTTCCTTGTGAGGAATTATTTAACAAGCTGAAATCAGTGGGAGCAAAGGGAGGAAAGGGGCTGGAAGGGTGGTTGCATCTCAGTGACTCCTGTGTAGGCAAGCCGAATTGGAAATTTGCAAAATGCGTGCTTTTAAAGCAACTCTCCCTTTCTGGATTTGCCCACTTTCCTGTGCCTTAACCTCCCTGGAGCCACTGCAGGCTGGGCAAAGTAGCAAATCTTACAGCATAGAGTGATGTAATTCTGGGTTGTGATAAAGAGAAGATGAGGATGGTGTGCACTCCCTTAGTGTCCTGGAAGATAACTGCTGTCTGCTTTTCCCTCCAGCTCTCCTGCTATTCTTACATATTGGAAAGGATCCTTCATTGGCATTGCTCTGTGTTCTGCTGACCATTAGCAGCTGAGGCAAGCTATGGGGATGGGAGAGGGAAAGGGGTGAGCTTAAAAGGACATTTGTTCTGGGACAGTTGTATCCACAAGTGAAGAAGCTAAAGGAAGGACAAATGGCAGAACTGCTGTGGACCAGGTGTGGGAGTTACTGCTGATGATGGGAAATATGCTTCTATTGGGAATACATAAATTAATATGCTTCTCACTGAGAAACAGCACTTATGATGGAGGCAATCGAGTAGGGAAACATCGCTTAATTTGGATGCCTTGGGCAGGATGCCCTTTAAAGAGAGACTTCTGAAGCCTGAACCCAGGCTCCTGGTACTGTAAACATCTTCCAGTGCTTTATTACAAGTACTAATCACAGCATGATAACCTGATGTGGATATAAATCTTTGTGAAATAATTTCTTTTTTTTTCCTTATGTGGGAACAGAGAAAAAACTAACGAGAATAGCACGGTGTTAAGAAACTCTGGCCTGATAGGAAAAATGAAGAGAATGGGGTTTGTTACCTAATAGCCCCTTAGCTATTTCTGTTATAGACTATATAAAAAGATTCAGTGCTCAGTCTTTCTTACTGCTTATGAGAGGGAGAAATTAACTTAATTTATGTTTATACAGTGGAAAATAATAAGCTTCCATTTATTTCTGATAGCAGGAAAGAAACCTTTCTACCTGTTAGCCTGATGAAACATTTTGGCTACATGGGGAGAGTATGGTGGATTAAAAAAAAAATTTGGGATCAGGTCAGACAAATATTTTCGTGTGCTGGATGCTCCCTCAGAGCAGGTGGTGGCTTGGGTCATGCTTGAAAGCTTTTCCATTTCACTGAGTCTTTCTTTGCTATCTTCTTTGCTAGCTTGAAGTTGTTAAATCATACTTACTTGACAGCTGTGGCTTTTACCTTCCATAATAATTTGGCTGAAGGCAGAAAGGGTTGTGTAGAAAGTCTTATACAGAAGATACATGAAATTAATTCAAACCCCACAACCTGAATAATCAACCAGAGATTCAAGATCAAACTTCTCCATCTGAACTGCTGTTTTGTTTGGGATACACTATTGCCAGATAAAACATAGTTAGTGACATTTTCCTCACAAAGTTAAGTAAAAAAACAGGGTCTCTGTAACATTTTTTTTCCTTTCCAAAAAAATTTACATGAAATTGGGTTAGCCTTCATTTCTAGTCTTTCTCTGTATCCAACTAATTGGGCTATCTGACTTGTTTGCCAGATGGTGAAAAAGAGGCAGACTGTATGCTTAAACTCATCCATTAGAAAAAAAGGTAGAAAGAGAAAGGTCATTATCTGGCCTCTCAAGAAAACAAAGTAATATAAAAAATGCCACTTGCCTATTAGTTTTGAAAGGTGAGTGGCCCACACCTTCCTGGGAGCTAAAGTTTGATAATGAGTTGTATCTAAGGTGCCTTTGGCAAGGCTTGCTTGAAAAGATTATCCCCATGTATCAGATGGTCTGCACATTCAGTATTCTGCAGATCCCTGGCAAATGGAGTCGGACACCTGGGAATGCCTGTCAGTGTGTGCATTGCCCATGGTGGCAGAAGGAGGGGTGGGAGAGGGGGTACAGGCAGGAAGGGTGCAAAAAAGGACATAATAATAAGTCTGTGCAGAGGCTTCAGGTAACTCAGTGGAGCTTGGATAAAAACTGGAGGAAAATTGCCAGTTCTCTGGAAGCAAAACAACATTTTGAAGAGGCAGACTATGTACTGCTGGGATACAGCCTGACATGAGTAAATTGCAAGCTGAGATAAATATGCCTGGAACTATCAAAAAGAGAGCTGTACAACATGCACAAGGTATGATTAGCCATCCATTACAATTCATGACAGTCCTGCTGGTGTAAGTACTGGAGCAGAGAGAAGGGCATGCTGCTTTTGCATTCGGTCTTGTTATGGGGAGCAAAACATAAGTGAATGCTTAGTTAGTAATTTTAGCCTCTGCCTGTGTTAAAAAATACAAGGGTTTCCTACAGTGTTGGCAATAAGGCAATACTTATTCAGGAAAACGCAAGTGGCTTTTGTCCACAATGTTGAAAACAGAAAGAGAATATATTCCATGCCTTGATTCAAAATGCCTGGGCCCTGACAGGGCCAGATTAAACAGATGAACTTTTAGAGCAGCACATAAAGCTTGTACTGTTTACATAAAATACGGCAATCTATTATAGAGAGCATCATTTAGGCGTAAGTATCTGGAAAACGATTTGGATCAAAGTGATGACTTCCACAGCTTTGTAATCAAAAGCAAATGGGCTCACAAAAACAAACTGCAGAAAAATGTTTCATTATACGCCTAAAAAGTATCATGGCCCACTCTTCACCGCAGTGTGGGTTACAGCAGAAGGAAAATCTTGGGAATTGTTGCTGCAGAAGTGAGTGCTGGAAAAAAAATCAATGGAGTACAAAAAGCGTCAACTGTCACCTTAAGGGAAGCTGAACAATTTTTCAACCTGAAACACATTTCTGCCCAGATGTGACGCCAGCTAGACTGAGCAAATCATGGCCAATTGTAGTGTTTTAAATGATGAGTCCTTCAGATTCATTTCAGTACAAACAGACCAAATCCCACAGCACAGCAAAGTTGGGAGCAGGTCTCGCAAGGCAGGGGAGCCAGAAGACAGTTTGATTCTATTGCTCTACAAAAGTCTCTCTTGTTTACTACCTTTTTAAAGTACGCTAATCTGTGCTTAAAGCAGGAACTTCAGTTGCTATGCGCAGTTGGGTTAAATAATTTTATTTGCTGGGAATACCAGCAGCTCTGCTAATGGACAGCAGGACAAATCCAAGGTGAGGATCAAAGATGGCAGACTAGGAATCATACGACTTCAGGAAAATGGAGCCGGATAAATGGTGGGCTGCAGATTGCCAAGTTGTTACTGAAAGCATTAAATAAAGTTCAAATGTTTGACAAATAAATCACTGTCTGGAAAATCTTCTTGTTGTGTATTCTTGCTTGTGGAAAATTGATAGGAATCTGAAAAAATCTAGGCCCAGTGCCTTACACAGGTTATAAATCTGCTGCTGCCAGTTAAAGGGAAGGTTTGTCAGGTTCCCTCTGGTACAGTAATCAGCTGCTTTGGTCTCTAGACAGAACAACTCAATTTTCACACTAACCGCTGGGAGATGTTTATTTTTCTATTTCATGCAGTAGTTAAATTTGAAAAAAAATGAAGATTATAATTTGTGTGGAAAGATTGTAGTAAATAATTTTTCTCTTTATTTATGGCAAACCAGATTATCTTCATTTTTTTCTGATGTGATGCCTACAAATCTTAGGCTATGTATTGCTTTTGGTGCAGTCTCTTATCTTTTGCTTGACCCTCTGAGGTTGGAAAGTATTGCCTGGCACAAACACTAAGAATTTAAACTTCTTTTGTGCTAGAAGAGTGGTATCTTGGCAGCAGTGGATAAAAAACCACCTGATTTCCAAAGGCCTAGTGGATTCTCAGGGTTTTGGGATCACTCCAGTATTTGTACAGTTAACCATCAGTGAAGTAGCAATCACTTCATTTTGTGCAGGTGCAGATGAGATGCATGTACTTGCCTCTCAAGAGCTGATACAGGGAGCTATCGCCTCTGGCAGAACTACTTTTGTGTTATCCAAGTGGCTGAGTGCCTTCCCATGTTTATCCCATGTTTTAAATGTCTACTGTTTCACAGGTCTCCTTCAGTCTCGTTCATGAGCTGAAACTGGAATAGCAGGATAAGTGAAATCCAAATATAGTCTCTTTTTGACCTTTTCAGTACATTTATATGAAGTACTGGAAAAAGCGATGAGGACTGACACCATTCTCTTGCTTTGTCATATGGCTGTCCTTAGTCATGTTAGCAGTCAGGCACTGTAGGTGCTACTGTAACCCATCTTAACACTCTAATCCTGAAATAAGATTTGCCATATGTTGCCTTTCCTTTAAATAGCAACCATTCATAAATGTAAGGCATATTTTTCTCAGCTCACAAAATCCAGTGCTGGCTGAGATGATATTCATATCTATGGCCCTTCTGAGAAAGGTTTCTTTATTTTAAGCAAAATTTTGCAACACGAGCACATTGCCATTTACTTACTTGGGCAGGATACTGACTTTTCTTCAGTGCCCTGTGCTCTGTTGAGCACAACTTTGAATTTAGGAGAGTCGAGCTCAAAGGAATCTCATGTGGTAATTTCACCATCAAGCTGTGAGAACAAATTTTCTGCTTTGCAACAGGGTCCTGCTTCCTCTTCTGAAAAATGGTGTTGCAAATGAGATGACTTTGTGGGCAAGCCCCATGGTGATCTCTAGTGGAGGGGATGAATTGTCTGGAAAACATGGATTTCTCAGGGCATCCATGTAACGGGTTTAATTGTAGCCGTCTGGTTTTGTTGGTGATTGTTTTGTTGCAAGGGCTGTGGAATTCAAGTTATAAATAAAAAAAAAATCAAGTTTTTTGTGTTATAATTGTATCCAGGTAACAGGGTTGCAACCTGTGTACGTGCCTGCACTTCAGTCTTTTAACAGCCTGGGTGGTCCTTGGTTAGTCATCTGCGCAGAGGAGATAATGCACTGGTCTGGGGCACTGAACTGATTTGAAACTCAGTCATTGACAGAACTACTAGATGTCTTCACAGCAAAGTATTTGGCTTATGCTTGGGGTATACTTGACTGAGTATTCGGAGCTTTCCATATGGACATTTCAGACTTCCCTGGAGATTTTCCCTAGGTAGCTATTCCTGTGACGAATAGCTGAGTGAAGGATGTGGGTGTCCCAGTGACACCCAGGTGGTTCCTGCTGCAAAACAGACCAAACTGCATTGATAAGATGCTTGTGAATCTGTAGAAGCTGTTTCTACAGATACAGAAGCGGTCATGAGGTACAGTATTTTTTAGGTAGGTAAAATGGGTAAGGGATGTTTTCCATGAAGTTTGAGACAATAGCAATGGATCATTCATGTACTGGAGGGGTACATGAATCACATCTAGGCCATGGAGTGGCTGGATAGAAGGAATCTGCAGAACCACAGTTTGGGGAGTCTCGCCTGACCCAGGTGGAGATGTCACTTGCAATAGACTCCAATCACTGGGATTCCTGTTGCTGTCCAAAGCAGCTGATCAGCACCTCTGACAAATTCAAATCCCCGGGTATGGGTTATCCTATGCCAGTAGTAAACTATTTTTTCGTAATGAAACAGTCTATGGGTGTCTGAGTAACAGTTTCTTTTTTTTTCAGTGTTGTTAAATTTCTGAAATTTGGATCAAATCCACAGTTGACAAGTTTGGGATTATTTTTTCATCCTCTGCTCTTAAAGAGAATTATAACCTGATTTGCATCAGCTTCAAAGTAGCACTGTATTGTTTTAGGCTTCAGGTAGTGAGTAATATAAGGAGCAACATTGTACAGGTGTAGAAATATCTCAGGGAAAAGAAGATATAATAAGAAGAGAAGATATAACAGTCACAGTTTGTTTATAGAAATGCTTGCTTAAGTGTTGGGATATATGGATGGCTTAATAAATGCATGAAGAATATGAATCCACTCCGCAAGCACGATTATTGTGCTCATTGTTGCAGAGATAGACATGACTGCCTAGAGATAAAAGAGGAATTCTCATATCTACAATGAATTTTGTATCTAGATTCTATGTTTCAATGGTTTTGTGAAAGGACTTCCTTGTTTAATTTATTGCAATATTATTTTTTAAAATTGCTATATTCATCTCTGTCCACTTTTAAGATCTTCTATATCTTTTTTATATTATCAGAGATTAGCAGAGCTCTGCATCGTTTTAACTAAAGCCATGCCATTCAAGCCAACACACTTTAGTGTATGTTCTTATTTTGGTTTAAACATGGTTTCTATTTGTTCCATTTAAAAATTATAGATACTAAACATTAATTATTTCTAGTGACTCTAAACACGACAGAATTAGTCATTACAATGGAGCTTGGCAAAATGTTTGGAAGCAGCAATGTGGAAAGTTAATCACCCAGGTTTTAGATGGAGAAATCCTGGAGAATATACAATCCCATGCTGCTACTTTTCTCATATGATTTGCTGTTCTTGCAGCAAAAAAAGGGACCTTTATGTTTTTTTGCTTTTGCTAACCTCAGGTGAATTCACAAGGACAGGAGGAGAGATTCTCAGAAAAGGCTTAGGTTTTGCTTTAATTTTCAAAGCTATAAGCTCCTCGATTGGGATACAGTGTCTTCAGCCAGAGTAGTCAAGGACTTTATGTAGGAGTAGGAGGTAAGGGCAGCACTGGGCTGGAAGCCGTAAATCCTGTTTCTGTGTCTTTTTTTATTGTTCTTATAGTCAGTTGTTGAGACACTTTCCGTTATGTTCTGATAATAACACTTGTCTCCAAATTGTACACTTATCCTATTCTGCTAACCAAAGTCCTAGTAACAAAGGCATTTGAAATAAATTGCAAAGAGATTAAGGTATTTTTAGAATGTTTTTCTATATGAATTGTTTGTAGACAAACTCCCAGCATTCCTGCACAGCAATCACAGAGCAGATGTGCACTAGAATTTATAGGTATAGACTATAATTTTTTTATCGTTTTTTAGGGGTTTTTTTTAACCATATCAAATCTCTGCCTATGATTTAAACTTAATCCCTATTTGCATAGTTCCATAAGGTAGGTTTTTCTCCATAAAGGGGATATCTAACTTTTGAAAGAATACAAATCGATAATCTAAACCAAAACATCTCCACAGTGGCTTAAATGTAAGAAATGGACATGTTGTTCAATTCCTGAATTTGTTGGATAGGCATGTTGTTATAAAATGACATGCAGTTTTCAACCAGATCAATTTTTTGACAGGAAAATATTCATACTAATAAAATATTTTTACAGGTGCTATGGCTGCTTCACTGTTGGTAGATACCCAAGACAAGATGTCTTTTGTTATCTCTTGAAGAGATAACAAAATCTCTTACCAAAGAAACCAGAAACAAATCAACATCTTTTCTTGGAATTCTTTCATCATGAGGCTGGGATCAAAAACCTACTGCAAGTGCTACCCTTTTCATTGGAAGGGGTTTCCTTCCTCTGACCAGCCCTGCTGAACAATTTGCTGTTAGTGTAAGCTGCATCATTTAGTGTTCAGACTAGTCAGGCATTGACTCAGGGTGAGCCAAAAATTATCAGCTCTGTGGAGCTGATGTCTCACATGCAATGTATTAGTTGCAACTTTTAAAATACGGGAATTTTTATTGAGTACTATCTCTTTCAAATAATTTCTTAGAGATTCTCATCCTGTACTATACCCTTATCAACATGCAGTGAAATTTTCTAACTCTGTATTAAAGACAAGGACAAGGAAAAAGAAATATCATAGTTCTTACATGTAGTTTTGCCTCTTCTAAAATGTTTTTATTCCTATAGTGTGGGATCTCAAAACTCTTCTTTTTTAGTCATCTGCAAAGAGCTTATAAATGTGAGGGAAAAGGGATCCAGAATAGGAAAACAGTAGTATTTGTCAGACAAAATGATCTGTTTTCAATAGAAATTAATGCTGGATGCTTTGGAAAGAGTCTATAAACTGGACCAGTACATGATAAAAACTCACTGGTGTATTCTGCCAGTCTGACTTTAGCTACAGTTCCAGGTTTATTTCTATTGGTTACGTGCTCTACCATCTCCACTCTGATATCTGGTATCTTGAGAAAGAATGCATTCCCAACCCAGTAGTGCTGTTTGGCACAGTCCATTAGGAGTTCAGATTCAGGTTTTTTAACCTTTTTCTTTCAGTTGAAGTGGATTTTTTTTTTTTTGGTTGTTATTAATGAGTGTTTTGAAATAAGGATCTAAGATTGAAACACCCTTAAATATTTGGGCATATGTTGGTGGATTCACTGTATTTCCTCTGTGGTACTGGCATAGATGCGAGGTGTTTTTGAATCTTCAGTTTGATTGTATTATCTTGTAATGCATTGATTTATTGCTTGCAGCCCTGGGCAAAACATTCCCCCAGACTTGGTCTTCATTCTATTATGCCAGTTCTATTTTCTTATTTATTTTAAAATCATTAGAGTTTGCACAGTGCTTAGAAGGATGAAGTGCTATGAACTGAAAGTGTGAGGCAAGCAAGGGCACTGCTGGTGGTGTGCAAACGCTCTGCTGCACGTGACAGGAGTCCTGCTCAGGTGTGGGATATGACTTAGTGGTGTCAGAACTGCTTTAACAGTCGCGTGAATTACCTTTGCATGTTTCTGCATAGCTCAACAAAAGCATCCCGGCAAGGGGGGAGTCCACACCTTGCTTACTCCATCAGTTAGACTGTAAAATGCTGCTCCAATTGATTTACTCTTTGTCCACAACGTGAAATTTTCACTGCTAGCAATGTAATTCCCACAGAAAGGCTGTCCCATGGGAGTGTCTTTCTCTACCTACTTGATGTAACAGTTACTTTTCCTTCATTACTTTTTATAACAGATTTTGGTAAATAACAATTATAAACTCATTAGTCTCATTATTCTAAATGGAGCACATAAGTGGATATTTCTTCTGACAAGGATGCATGTAGTAAGTGACTGATAGATGGAGTTTAGGAGAGGTTTTGGTTGAGATATTTCATAGTAATTAGTCTGCTCAAGAAAAGAATTTACTCAGTCATATTGACGGGAAATTGGAAGCTTCCATTCTACTGATCTATTATGTAATGCACTTAGACATGTTGATTGTGATATTTTGCTTTGAGTGTTTTCTCTAAGCATCTATGATTAAATTGTGCAGTAATGGGCTTAATGACAACCATTGAAAGAGATGACCTTTTGCAGGCCAGTAAACAATGCTTTAACAATCTGGGTTTCTCGACTCTTGCAAAATAGCAGAAACTGGCTCATGCAACTAGCATGAGTAAAGGGATGTGTAAAAAATAGGAGGCAAAAAGTCTCTCATGAAATATGAATATCTCTTTCCTTGAACTTTGCTGGATTTTAATGGCTTTGGGTAGGCCCAAAGGACAGTCTTCTCATATTTTGATAATTCTTCATCCTTTTAAAATATACCACAGCAACACCTCTGGGAAGTGTAAAGTCATGTCTAATCAAAGAGTAGACACACAGTAAACAGGAGTGATAAAGGGTTTTGCAAAATATCTAGCCGGGGGGAGCCAACTGTTGGCAAGGATGGAAAACATTTTTTGAGGAGAAAATAGTGGAGAGACTATTTGAACAAACAGGCATAGGGAGTGGCCAGCAGTAGATTTAACCCCACTGCCTTCCCTTATCTGTCATGTGTGGAATATACATTCCTTTAGCACATATAGTGAGCATGTCCCTGTAGGTCCTGTATGTAGATATATTGACCTTGCTTTTAAGGCTGAGCCTTTTGGTTGATTTATTTGATTTAAAATGGAACTATTTACATAGGCTTTGCATGAATGGAAAATTTAAACTTCAGTAATAAAAAATTTCTTGAATTTACATGCAGGCCTGCAATTTGATTTAATGGGATTACTGAAAAAGGTTTATACTGGGAATGAAGTACACGGAGCAGTAACCAAGATGCATGTTTACACTGAAGCAAGTATCTTAGCTTTCTTTCATGGGTACATGTGAAGGTAGATGTCTTTTCTGTGGTTCAGTGGAGCATTTGGACTTCAGTATGGTGTGAAAGGTTGACCTAATGACTAAGCCACAGACCCAGACCAGCAGGGAATCTGAGACATTTCTTCAGAGAAACGAGCTGGTTTTATACATTTCTTCAACACCCAGTATTTCCTTATGTGGTATCTTTCACTAAGCAACCTATCACACGTTGCCATGTTGGTAACACACTTTCTAAATGTACCTATATGGGGGTGATCACACCTGTCCACCCATCTGGCAGCTTCCGGCAGGCTTCTTTCCGTGGGGCTCTGCAGTGTGGCATCTCCTCCCCCCAAGGTCAGGCAGAGACAAGCCACTCTGTGCTGCCACGGCGTTCTGCAGGCACATCCCACAGCCCGCAGCTCGGTTCCATCCTATCTCTTCCCACAAAAGGTGGAATATGGACATGGCCTGGAAATCTAGACTTGGTTCTTTACCCCATTGCTGACAGTCTAACAGAAACCCAGCCAGCCCCCAGTCTGACTCCATCCACTCACAGTGGAGAATTGTGTGGATGGTCCAGTCAGCATTTTGCTTCCTTTGGTGAGGCTGTTCATTGGTGGAGGACTGAGGCTGTGCAGTGGGCAGTTACGCACTCAATCTGTAAAGTGACTGAAAAGTTCAACATGTGGGAAGACTTTGAAAACTGGGGAAAATGAGTATAAATAACTGGTTTTAACCAAAATAAAATGCCCTGGTTTTATTCCTGATACATTGCTGTGTCCCAAAGCAGGGAGAGAAGAGAGGGTCACCTGCTCCATGGGAGACAAACTAGCGGCAGGATATTGGGTGCTGGACATTTGGGAACACTAGCCTCTGGGAATGCCATGGGAAACGTTCCAAATTCACCCCTTGGGGGCAGAAGGCAGAGAGAGGGCTGTGCCTATCTCTGGAAGCAGATGTTTAAGTTTAAAACTCTGTCTTGAATGACAGAGCCAAGTTCATGCTGAGCTTGGAATTTCTGGTGGAGGAGATTTGTGGAGCAAGAAGGCAGCAAAAACTCAAGCTGCAGACACAGCCTGGATGTGCTATACTAGCATATACTGCTAAAGACACAGTCAAAACAAAGGTCCACAAACATGTTAATTTTTCATAAACAACTTGGTGCATTAGTCTTGCACATATGTGCTTTTTAAGTATGCAAAATCCCGTTATCCTAAGATAAATAAATGACCACTTTATTTTTTTTTCTTTTTTCTTTTCTTTTCTTTTTTCTTTTCTTTTTTTTTTTTTAATTTGAACATTGTTGACCTTCTCTGCAAGTGTATGTGCTTGTTTAAAAGGATTGGTTTTGCTCTGGTGCTTCCTGTCTTCTCATTCCAGAGACAGCAGCATTGTCTATGTAACTATGTGTTTATACACACAGTTTCTTGGCACGGAACAGATATGTTCAAGCTTTTAAAAAAGTAATGGAAAGGTCTCCAAAGCCTTAATGGATTGTGAAAACCTAGATGAATGACTTCGAATTATAACTCATAGACTGTGGACATTTGTCCTCGAGTGAGTTACTGAATACTGTTAAATATTCCTAGGGAAAAAAAAAAAATCAGTTTTCTATAACATGTTAGCAAACTGCATTTCTTTCAGTCTGAGAAACTGGTAATTTTAGGATGCTGGGAAAAACATTCTAAATGACAGAAAAGGAAATAATTTTTGTTCAAAATTGGAAATATTTTTTCTTTCTAACTACATTTATGAAGTTAGATATTTGAATTTTTAGTCAATTTTTATACAGTTCTGTTTAGATCATTCTAGGGAAATAAAATCAGGGCTTTTCAAGGGCGTCAGTTACAGAAAGTCCATTTGCCTGTGAGCGAACTGGATTCAGTTATGAGTAATCAACGTGCTTTGCAGGATCCTTAGAGTCATCATATCTTTGATTTGAGAAAACCGTATCTGTCAGTGAAAGTCAGAGTGCCAGCAAGCCTTAAAATTCCATCTCCTGAACCCCCTTTTCTGCCTCTCTGCTCTGGGAAGATAAAGGTTGGGGCGGGGGAGGGTCTCTCTCTCTGGACCCTTGCAACTCCCAGTCTCTGGAATTCTTTCTGGGAATGCCGCTGGATGGCAGCATTTTTCCGTGCAACTCTGCAGAGGGGCAGGCGGGGAGAGGATCATTTAAGGGAAAAAAACGATTAAAGAAAAAAAAGAAATAAAATGAAGTGAGCGGGGAAGGAAGAAGAAGCCACGTTGAAGGTTGCTACTTTGAAGACCGGCATGCATCTCTGCTTCAGCGTAACTTATGCAAATCTCCAGCATTTGCCTCTCTTCTTTTAATTCTCTGGCAGATAGGATACATAAATTGAAATGAGGAATTCAAAGGCAGGATCTGATCTTTTTTATTTTTTTCCTCCTTTGGTGCTTTTCTAGTTACGGGGATCTATTCTAAAGTGGGGAGCTGGCTCCTGTCTCTGAGAAGATGAGCAGTGTTTGTGAGTTTTCTCCATTCTCTTTTTTTACTATTAGAGCCAGTACTTTTTATGGCTGTTTAGGCTTGTGGTTCAGAAAGCAAGTGGACTTGCTTCTCTTGTGGTTTGCCCAGGCATGGGCATGACCTTCAAACAAGCAACTTAGTTCATTTCCATCAGCTCTTGGGCTTACCTTGTGAATGATGTGACACCTTTTCTCCCACTCTTGGCACGTATGGAGGTCATGATGGCCCTCTTCTTTCTTTCTCTGTGCTTTGGGACCAAACATCTTCAATACGTCCTGCTTCCAGCATCCCCTTGGATATATCGCAAGCTGTTACCAAAGATGACCCAAACTCCTGACTAAGGGTCCCCAGGTAGTGGTCCATGGCAGCAGTTCCTTGGTGGTCAGTTCCTGGTTTGCCTTCCAAAGCTGACCCAGCTTCTGCCCAGCTGTGTTTAGCTTTTCTGTAAGCTCCCTATCAGGTTATGAGTTGGAAGGCAGCATACAAACTAGGACAGAGCTCACGCTAGTAAGCTTAACAAAAGATCAGGAAAATAGCTTGTCATAAGCTCTGTGGTATTATATTTCACTGAAGATTTGTGGAGAGAAATATATGTAACCTACTGTTGTGTGTCTTATATATGCATATACACACATACACACATATCCATCTATCTATCTATCTATCTATCTATCTGTATGACTCAAAACCAATGGGTCACGTATCCTGACCCAGGCAATGCGAAAATAAGTAGCCTCATGAGGAGTTTTCAAAGTTTTGTATCTAAGACGTTCTATATGTATATGTATGTATGTATGTATATATTTAATTTTTTTCTCTCTGTCTGCTTGTAGTTAGGAAGATGACAGTTGGTCTAGTCCAGAGGGGAGAAAAGGAAACAGCCAGATCAGTTCTGCTGGCCATGACATGAGGTGGAAATGGCTGTGCCTAATCAGGAGCAACTATTTCAGAATATGTGATCTTTTCTAGCTTAGACCCAAGCTAACTTGCCCATAGATGCTTGAGCAGAATTCACTTGCATCTCTTTGGAGAGCTAGAGCTCATGGTCTGTTTCAGTATTACAGAAAAAGCCCTTACACTGTTTTAAAGCTTGTTGTTTTGCTTTTATCTTAGGTCCCCCATCCCTCGCCATGGCCCATGCTTGAAAAAATTTAATGCTAGACAATGTGGTTTCATTTGGGAAAGTTTAGTGGTTTAGAGGAATGGCACTGTTTACCTCTTCAAGGGGTATTGGAAGGTCAGAGAGGGGAAATAAATTGTCCTTCCATGCAAAAATTTTAATTTTATTTTTATTAATTTTTTTGTGTTCCTGGAAGTTAGCTTTGCATAGCCAATCTCTGATACTGCGAGTGTACACTACTGCCTGGTGTCTGCCAAATGCTCACTCCTTTGCCGTCTCAGAAAGGCTCTGTGTCTTCATCATGGATATCTACCCCACTTTTAAACAAAGCTCTGCACATATTACTGGTTTCCAGATTATGCTACTTTGTCTCTTGTAGGGGGACCACTGCTAGCACTATTGCTGAGCATTCAAGACTGTCAGCTTAGATTCTCAAGCTCCTTTTGTTTTCTCCTTCCCATCTTCTGGCATGTATTTGGTCTCATTTCTTTTCTGCTCTCCTTGACCTTCTCTCCAAAGATACTAATGTTGATCTGGACAGATGTTATTCTGCTCTGACCTTGTCTGGGCCGCTCTAGAATCAAAAATAGCAGAGAGAGATCATGCTGCAAGTACCCTTGACTGTGCGTCTTGCTTGATCCTTAGGAGGAAAGGAGGAATGGGTAACATAAAAATATGGCTACCAACTTTAAAAGGAAGAAGACTGCAATGCATTTCAGGTCTTTTAAAAGTAAAGAAAAGCCTGGGATTTTTTTTTTAAATTTTTGGCAGAAATGTCCCTTGAGAATAGGGAAGCCTTTGAATAATGTGTCAGCTGTGATGCTCAACAACAATACCAAGAGCTGGGTGACACTGTTGATGGCCCTCAGCTCCTAAAGCACTGCTGGCCAAACAAAAGCCATGTACAAGGCTGTTCCTGTGCCATGATGTGCACCGACTATCGCAGAGCTTCACTTGCTTTCTGAGAGACCAACCAGCTGATTTCTGAGGGAAGCACAGGGAAGCTGACAAATCTGGGGCATTGAGACAGCTTAATGGGTCCTTGGCTGTTGCACCCTTAGAGCAGGGTGGGCTGCTGGAGGCAAAATTAATGTTTTGGCTGGGCCATTCATAGAAGTGTGTTTTTTGGTGAAAATAAAACACCAAATTAGTAAGAAAAGTAATGCTGTGGAGATAAAAACATTTGCTTGTCTGTGTAGTGCAAACCTAGCCTGTGAGGAGAAAACAAAAAGTACTGATACGTTCCTCTCTTAAAGGTTGTTGTTGATGTCTAGGGATCAAAATTATAAACTGGCATATGGGACATTTTAAAAGAAAAAGAAATGATGCTCTGTGTAGATGAATAGAGCATTATTTCTATCAGCCACCAGTGCCTTAGAAAACAGGTAAATTTTCTCACAGTTGGTTAAAGATGGCTCCTCCTCTGCTTATCTTCCACCTGTTATGTTAGGGAGGTGCATGTAGCTGCCTCACTTGCAAGGCTGCTCAGGAAAACTCTGAGTGAAAAACCAAGTGACTTCCAAAAGACTGTCGGCTTTAATTATAGCAGCACAGCTTCAGGTCTCAGAGAGAGCTGTCCCTGGGAGGATGGTCTGTACATGCAGTCAATACTGTCTAGACACTGTACATTAAGTACAAGTGTGATATGGTTAATATTTTTGAAGCAGACCCCTCTGCTGCTAGGGATCTGCCCTCCACCCCGTGATTTAGACAGGGTTAGTGGCACGTACTTGGTTCACTTGAGTGCTCCCTTCTGGATTGGATTACAATTGTCCGTCTTGGTGTCATATTCACAGCCTGAGAGTGTACAACACTTTGGAGCAGGGCAAAACTGTGTCTGTGCCCCTTGTGAGTGGGAGGCACTGAGCAGCCTCAGAGCTGACCAGTGTAATGCCTTGGCAAGTTTAGGTTTATGGCACTGGATATTGTGTAATTTGGACCCTGGTTTATCAGCCAGGAAATCATGCATGGGATAATGTCCCCTGTTACGAGGCAGTGTGGGGTAGTTCTCTTGTTTTATCCAAATTAATTATCAGTCAAAGGTATGTGTGTGGTGGTATTTAGGCAGGAACTGGTAAAGGACTTGTATTTGCTTTATTTTTGTTTTCTCTGTGTTTTGTTTTTCTCGGTTGTGTGCAAGATAGAAGCAGAAGAGACAAGTGTTCTTAAATGGTAGAGAAATGTAAACAGGAAAGAAATCCAATACAACCATAATTATACTTCCTACTTATCTTTCTGGTTTTTACATATAAATATTTAATTGTCTACATCTAAGCATATATACCTTTGAAAGGTTTTCTGGGGTAGAAATCCTATTTACTGATCTTTAACATATCTCCACTCCTGTTTTAATAGACAGTTATAATAGCAAAAATCCTAACATGCAAACATTGCAACTAGGAGTCACAACATTGATAGCAGAATAGAGATGAAAAATATAAAATCTGAACAGGAAGGCAGTGTCACAGAATATACAACTTGCTTCCCCTCATCCATGCTGCTTTATTTAAAATTACAAACAAAACAAAAAATCCAAACCACAACAAAATAAAAAGAAAACAAAAAAACACCACCAACAAAAACGAACAAAAACCAAAAAAAACCCCAAAACAAACAAAAAAAAACCTGACAAAAACCTCTGATGATTTTTATGAGGCCTGACTCACGCCTTTGACCAAGCAAAGTAAACTACACTGGAGCAAGGAGGAGTTTTTCTCGTAGCATCCTTGTCCCCGGAGCTCAGGTATCCTTGTCAGCCAAGGCCACTTCTCTCCTCTTGAAGCCACCTTGAGCCGACTTGCAGAGCCTGGCAGCTCCCAGAACCCTTCACAGTGTGCAGCAAAGGTGATGTTACAAAAGCAATGCCTTTTGTTCTTGGTCTTAGTGCTAGATAGTGCTCTTTGCATCTGATATGTTTTCCCAGCTTTTTTGAAAGCATAAACTCAGTCAAAAAGTATAAGTACCAAAGCAGCAGCTGACCTCTGTGGTTTTATGCAAAGGCAGAGGTGTCTTGTGCAGCCCCTTTACAGTCCAGCTGTAGTCTGTGCCTGAGAGTAAATCAATAAATGCACAGGTGTAGCAACAGAGCAGGCAGAAATTCTGTCACTTATTTTCAATCTCTGTTTGCAGAAAATTCCTATAATGGCCAATTTTCCCAACCCTATTGTCCTCCCTCCTTCACTCCCCTTCTGAAGAACAGAAGAGAGGGGTTTGGAGCTTGCAGAGAAAAATTTGTAAGAGGGGAACATGTCTGTGGCCAGTGTCTGGGAAGCAGGTACAAGTTTGGGCTGCCCCTGTACTGCTCTCTGTGCAGAGGTGCAGCAGGCAGCCACCATGCAGCTCTTCAGAAGCTGTCCTAGAGGTAACGCTATGAGATGAAATATCTTTCAGCCTCACTTGGGCTCCTAAGCCTGCAATAGCTGTCGGCGGCTAGTGAGAGACGAATTACACGTTTTTCCAGTGCTGTCCTTTATAACAATTATGCCTTAACAGTGGGAGGAAAGGAGATAGTTGAAAGTAGGTTTAACCCCAAAGGGATGGTTCATTTCCTCTAACTACCACACTTGCCAGTAGCTCTGTTCTCCTTCCCTCAGCCTCACTCCCTCCTCTCTGTTTCCCCTCACCTCATCCCTTGGCAAAGTTACCTTTGCAGTCATGGCCTGCTCATGGCAAGGATTAATGGTTTATTGGAATTTTCACGCCTTACAGTAGTGTGGCATATATTCTTACAAATTTTATTGCAATGCACCCCTGTATATAATTTCATTAGGCTGCACATGTCATGGTTATTTGCCGTTATTGCCAAGACCTCTATGTGCAGTTTTATAAGTCTCAAATGGCAACAGAATAAAAAATAAAATAAAATAGAATAATGCCTAAATACATGCAGGGAGGTCAAGGGACCCTAGATGCTGACTACAACAACAAATTTATCATCTCATTTATGTGTGGGCAGGGGAAGGGAGCAATTTCTTCACTGTATTTTAATTAACTGTGTTTCACTGCTCGCTAGTAAAGATAATAACCATAACATTAGTGCAACTACTACACTATCAAATGCTTGTCACAGCCTAATATTCTCCAACAACATAGCCTCACAATGGAAACATGCACAACAAAAGAGCAGCTTGTTTTGTTAATTTACTGGGGCTCTGTGTTCTTGGAAGGCTGGTATATATTTCTGTGAGACTGATTAAAATAGAAAGAAGTGTACATAGTAGACAATAATATTTTTACTGGTGTGGGATTCATTTAACAAAAGTGTTCCTTCAGGAAAACAGAACCAAGATGCTAATGTTATACCTCATTTATTGCCAGCATATTCAGTGACATTTCATAATGTACATCTGTCAGCCAGAGATATAAATGAATGAGGTGAACCATGCAATTTACCCTCAGGAAGTTCCATTAGAGCCCCCAAAGTATAATATTTATGAGGTCAGAATCAATTAATCAGATAGCTGTATTTGCTTTTCAACTCAGCATGCTCTTCTGCACCAAGCTGTTGCATAGAGAAAGTCTTTCCTATTTGGTAAGAGGAGTGAGTTCATATGTGCTGCATGTAGTCTGTTTTGTAAATCAATTGCTTTCCTCACACAGCTTATACCCCATACAAATACAAACTATAAATTAAGAGAATGAAAAATAAGTCTCTCTCAAAATACATATCAGAATAGAAGACTTGTGTGTTTCCTGCTTATTGCTGTAGCTTCTTGCAAATCTGTTGAAAATGAGAAAAAAACTGTGGGAGTAAATGGTGTACCTTAACCAAATATGATTCCAGTAAACAAAAAGTCTTGCGGGGGAAGTAAAAAATAGTTAATTTTTCAGAGTCTAAAACTACTGATTTGATCAAAGGAACAACTTTATGAAAAAAGCTCAGTACATTTTGAGACGCATTACCAAAATGGTTTTCCTTTGCAACTGTGTTCTGGATACTCATAACCTTAATTTCCCCTTCTTGGTTAGATGGACCATTGGTTTGTCTCTGTGAGAATCTGTGTCCTATCATTTTTGTTGTAAATTGCAGTAGTTTCCTGATCTGTTTTCAGGTGCATTGGGAACTTCTCCTGGCGCTCTGACACCAGTGGAGGAGCAGGCTCTTGGCTGCAAGAGCTCCTGGGAGGTGCAGGTGCAGCCTGGTCACCACCCCAGGTGTGGACTCCTGGTTCCTAAATGAAGTCTTTTTTGTAAGGAGATTTTTAAAAACTTGGCTACAATTTTGATCGTATTGTGATTTTCTTTTTTCTTTTTTTCCCTTTTTTTTTTTAGACAACAGATGCAAAATATAAATTTTGGTGATAAAATCTGTGTCAACATGTTTGCACTGTCATAAATGATACCAAGATGTGATACAGCATTTCTTTGTTTCTTTGAAAATGAGTTTATTTAAGATGGTTCTGCCTGTTATCTAACAAAATGATTTTTCTCTTCCCAGAACGTTTCTCAAGGATGAAAGTGAAAGAAAGAAGGGCACATTTGAAATCGCTGATAGAATTATTACTAGCAAAGAATAAACTGGGAAAAGTCCCAGAACAATGCTTTGCCTTTACAGTTCATGAGCAATATCCGTAACAACTAACATTTTGTATTTAAAGCTGCTCATTTTGTTGTGGGGAAGTTGAATATATCATACTTCAGATTTGGTCTTTTTCTCTTAAAGAATGTGGATGATAAAACAAAATGTTGTTTGTTTTTTTTTTTTTTTTCCTAACCAAAAGTACTGTCAGAAGGTGCTGATACATCCCAAAACCAATACCTCCCAGGGTGGCAAGTCTGAACAAGAGAGGAAGGAGGGGTGAGGTCCCTGTGTACCACATAACCCCGTGTCTTTAAGTACTCACTGCAGAAATAAAGAGCAATGCTTAACACACGTCAGAAAGACAGGAGACCGGCTTTGAAGAGGAGCTAGAGCCTAAAAACTGTGGGTCTAGGACAAGTGCACTCAATTCCCTTCAGGCCAAAGGGAGAGTAGGAGGGAAGACGTTGTGCAACAACTATCAGCCGTAGAAGAGATCGGTGGGCTAATCTATCAAGAGCACAGAAATATGAGTTTGAATACTTTTTTTACAGGCATTGGTGCCAGTGACTTGAACGCCACTGCTTCCGTTCCCAAATAAGCATCTCAACCATCCCTTAGGGAGTTTCTTCTTTCTTTCTGGGCTCTTGTGCATCAGAATGAAACAAATGACAAAACCCTGAAGCCAAAATATGCCTGCCTGTGTGGAAGCAGAAAGCAGAGCTAGGTGTTCAGGCATTCTCCACTGTGGTAGACATGACTCTGTCTTTATGAAACAGCCAGCTTATCAGGAAATGCAGTATTTTTATAAGCATGGTGTGTGCAGAGTCTGATTTTCATATATCTGTTCTCACTACCTAGTTGTATCAAGGCACTGTGAGCATCAGTGTGTTTTATTTGCTTGTTTTTATTTTCTCTGGGCTAGTGAGAATTATGGGTGGGATATCACTGACCAGCTGGAATTCATGATATTTTTCTGCTGTGTGATTTTGCTACTGAAGCCTTGTAAACAGAGGGCAAACACTTCTGGAACAAGAGTGAATACCCTTGTTTGCATATGAATAAGTATTTGTATGGGCCCTTATTCTCAGCATTTATGCAAATGCAAACTCATACATGTGAAGGGGTGTGAAAGAGGGAACAAAAAAACAGAATAAAAATGAGAGGCTGGATTCATGCAAATGTTTGTTTTCCATTATTTGTCCTGTTCCCTTCATCTTTTCTATTGCACGAGGTTTCAAAAATGGCCCACACCATGTGCGAGAGTGTTTTTGGTATAAGGCTTTCTGATTTAACCAGATAGCAGAAGAGAAGAATAGCTCATCTGAATGGAGAAAATGTCAGGCAATTGTTTTCAGTCAATACTCCTAGTTTTCTTAATCTCCTACAATTGTAGGGCAACTAGGGGGACCAAAATCATTGATGATTTTAGAAAAAGATGAGGAGGTAATAGTGTCTGTCATGGCTGGCTATTGCAGGCTACTCTATATTAATAGATAACGTTGTTTAGATTTTGCCCTCTTTCCTGAAAGTAGCATATTAAGTAATTTTTTATCTGTGCAGGGGAACTCTTCTGCAGCCAGCCAGGGTTATCTCATCTTGCTGTCCGTTCGTACAGTCCCTGTCAGACACTATCCTGCACCATGCAGCTGGGAACTGCCAGGGATACTGCAGGCTGGCTAAGGCTCAGGCTGCAGGGTGGTGCCAGGGGTAAACGTGCTTGATAAACAGTTTTTGCAGATGTTCTCCCAAAGTAGAGCAAGAGCAACAGAATTAGCAGTTAGCAAAGGAATAAGAGAAGCTACAAATGGCTACGTCTGTGTATTTGCACAGTGCTTTGTGGCAAGACCTGAAGTGAGCAAGGTGAGGTGCTGCCTCTTAATTTAGTACATATCCTTCATCTCCCACAGGACCACATCTCAGAGGCCCCTTTTCGGCTAATTTGTATGTGGCCCCCTTGGGTTTATGCACATTTATTTTCGAAGCATTTAGCTTTTCTTATCCAGGCCTGCCTTTTACGCACTTTTAAAATTTTATCTGGTTGAAGTTTTCATGTTAACATGTGCAGCAATTATTTACTGATATACTGTGGGATTCCATCCAGTAAATGAAGATATGCTTCCTCTGTTTAGATTTATTCCCCTCCACCATGTCAAAATCCCGTTTGCAGTTGATATGTTCTGTGACTGGAGATCAGATGTCCATTACTCATATGTGCCATGACCCCTTTTAACACTTAGAATTGCTAGTTAGCTGCCTGTGTTACAGCAAAAACTATGACACAGTCACCTTCCCAAATGTCCTCCAGAATCCCTCTTGCATGCTGCGAGCAGTTCCTGGTGGTTCCTGCAAACCCTCCCAAGCAGTATCTTAAACTAATATTTGACTTATGAATGACAAAGAGGAAAGGAAAAGATGAAACCTCTGCAGAGGGGGAGTAGGACAGGAAAATCTGATCATAACACACTCTTTAAACAAGACCCCAGAAAAGTTAAATTATTCTGTTTTGGTTGACTAAGAAGATTTATGATTTTTGTGCAGAAGGAAATCTTAAGAAGACCCTGGAAGTTTGGTAGGAATAGTATTTCTGGTCGTTTTTCATCCTGAAGAAGGAGAACAGCACTAGAAAGTTTGTGAAGGTAACAAAAAGAAAAATAAAGCAACAAAGTTATTGCAAATGAACATATTTTTTGGCCATCTGGGATGGGGAATGGTATTGCAGAAAAGGAGTATCTGAAGATTGAAAATCAAAGAGTATATGACAGCAAGCTGAAAAGAGGAGTCAGGGAGTTGTAAAGAACAATGAAGCAAAAGCAGGAAATCTAGTTACTACATGCAGAAAAGTAGGCTGAACAAACAAACAAAAAAGATATTACTCAAAGGCTCTTTTAAATGAGGGTAACAAAACCCATCTTTTCTATATCTAAGGCTGTGTACAGTGAGAAGTAGAGAGATGGATAGGGATCATACTTCAATGAATCAATAAATTAGCAAGATAAACTCTAAACCAGAAAGGTCTACCAATACTTTTGTGGGGAAGATAATTCATCCGACTGTTCAAAAATCAAACAGCGTAAGGGAGTATACCACCTCTTAATGCTGCTGAGGATGGTCTGGGGGATTCAAGAAAACAAAGAAAACAAAAACATGGAAAAGAACCCTTGGTCTGTCCAACTTGATGAACATGAGAGAAGGTGCCCATAGGTTTGGTGTTCTCCATGTCGTTTGGTATTCTTCATGTCGTTTGGTAGAGAAGTCAAAAGGCAGAAGGATGCCTTTCCATTTCAGTGACCCATAGGAAAGGCACATTAAGCTGCAGAGAGTGGAAATGGAAGAATTAACAAAAGAAAACAAACCTAAATATTGTTAACACTATGCTAGGAACTAGAGGGACATAGCTGGAGAACATTGCTGCACTAACATAGATCTGACATAGACATGAGGCTTCTGCAGTGGAGGTGATATGTATCTGGCACAGAGTACACTTAGTCTACATGTACAATCTGCAAAAGCCTCTATGGATGAAATTACGTCTATTTATCTAAGATAATTCTGAGAGCAAAATACAAGGGAAGTTCTATGGAAGTTGTGCAGGAAGTTTGTGCCTCTTTTAAGTTAAACAAAACTTATTGAAATCTGTCAAAAATCTACTCTAATGAGATTAGCATATAATACTGTTAAACAGAAATAAATGTCTCCCTTATGCTGATTTATTTGAAGTGGGGTGTAAATAGAGTGATATGTTTCCTATACAGTGAGATGAGTTCAGATTGGCCTGTAGTTTGAATTTATTCCATGTTCTTTACTAACTTGCTAAAAGAATGGCCTTATTCCAAACCAGCTTAATTCTCTCAGGTAATTCCATAGCTGAAAAAGCTTCTATTTGACTCACTACTTACTTTTTTTTTTTTAAATTAAACTATATATGAGAATTTCAGTTGTCAGGGATCAGAGCAGGATCACGAACAGTGAGCTGATTTATTGCTGTTCTTCCAGTTGAAGATAATGTGAAAGGATCTTAGTAGCTTAATGAAGTATTTTGTAAAGACACAGCTTAAAGCCCATCAAAAACTGCCATTATGGTATAGCTGATTGAATGCATTTATTGTCCTGTAAATATAATTATTTGTTAAGCCATCAGCTGTGTTTTCTGAGTGCTATCACTAACCACTTTTCCTTGACATTTTGTTGGTTTTAATACATACTCTTATCCCAGGACAATCTTTCTTCTAGTTTTTTTAATGTTTACAGCAGCAGAAATTCCACTGAAATCTAACAAATATCTGTATTTAATCTGATGCAACTAGCAGAATAGAACTGGGCTTCATATTTTTATGTGCACATCATCCAGATCCTATACAACTTGCACCCTTGTGCAATACACAAAGTTTGTCAGAGTGTTGATACTCCTCTCTCTCACAGTATTTTAAAAGAGAAGATGATATCTGTGCAATGATGTCTTCATTAAAGGGACAATTAATTATTTGTGACAAAGTCAGGGCAATGGGGAAGCTTCACTGCAAATGTTTTTTTGCATGTTTGGGCTCTGCTGAAACGATAAGCTCTCCTGCTGTATAACACACCTGATAATGCAGCTGGTTAGTATCAACTCTTCCTGGCCACTGAAACTTTTTTAAAAAATGTAAAATGCATAGAAAATTTTGCAGAATAGAGGTCTTTTTGAGAGTTATCATATACTATACATTAACTGGTTTGGTTTTGATTGCTGGGTTCTTTACTTGTTATTATATTTTAAACTATTTCTTAAATAAACCTATCATGTCTTATACCAGAAACTTCTCCTTTAACTTGAATTGTAGTATATATTTTTATATGCTACTATATGTATCTATTTCTTTCACAAACAGCTACAACTCCCTTGGCTTTCTAATAGAAGTAAAGTTTTTAGGTAGATGGAGCTTAGACACTTGAAATCACTAGGACTCTAGGAACGGATTCTGCCAAGTTGAATCTTCACAGATTTAAACTGTTTACAGGTTGTGGGTTCATCTTCAAGCTGAGGTGTAGTGTTTGTAGTACTTGTCTCCAGTTCATGAATGGAGCCTGGTTCTCTCTCCTTTTACTTATACTGAAGTGTATGCCTTACCTAGGCCAACAACTCCCCTGATTTCTGAAGTGATTGTGTGCAGAACGAAGCAGATTTTGAAGTGTCAATCCAGTGGGATGAGACTGTTGGTGATTTGCTTTTTGTGCAGCCTCCAAGAGCACCACCTGCCTGCCTCAGGCTCTGGAGCCTGGGATGCCACAGCATGGCACAGTTGAACCGAAGGGGAAAGGCCATTCTGTGTGTGCTGCAGTGATACCAGCTCCTGTGGGTCGTTCTGTGGTCTCTGTACCCTGAGGAAGCAACACGTTGCCATGTTCATGTTGAGGAGAGTAACACAGAAGCTGAGAGGTAATGGGTGTAGGAAGGATTTCCTGCAAGCTTTTCCATCTGTGCTGTGTGCTGAAGCCTGGGAAGAAAAGTAAATTGCCAGATGGTACACTTGTCACCATCTTGTCCTCCTTACCGTCTGACAGGAAGTCTTTGCAGCTCCTTGCTTCCTTGATGACAGGCTCCTTTGATTTGATCCATCCTGTTTTAAGGGAGTAGGATGTCTGGGAGGTGGGGTGTGCAAGCCTGTGAGCTGGATTATAGAGAACCATACACAGCATCATAGGAGTCCGTGTGTTCAGTGCCTTTGCCCCTTGAACAGCAGCTTGAACAGGGGTTTGGTAATGCATTGGTTTTGTCATCTAGGTAGGATCACTTGCAAATATCAGTGTTGCAGTATTTATTCAGTGTAGTTTCTGAAGCTTGTTTTGTGGAAATATCCTTTTTATCCTCTTGAGCTCTCTGTGATTTTAAGAGGAATATTATCCTAAATGGCTCCCTGTCTGAGTGAGTTGTGGAGTCTGTTTTGGAGAGGCGAGGGCATAAATTCAGACTTCATTCAAGCTGCTGCTATAAAACAGATTAAAACTTGCATGAAGTTTGAGGCATGATGCTTGATTCAGAGGACTGTACAGCACATAAGTGAATCTTTTTATTTCATGCAGGGACTAGCTCTGCTGAGGCATAATGTGTGAGGATGTGCTGTTGCTGTAAACCAGCTCTCGAATTCATGGTCAGGAGGTGCTAGTACCTTCCAGAAGCTTACTAGGCTTTAAGTGAGGCCGAGGGACTATTGTCCCCTCATGCTGTGGCGACTGGGGCCCACTGATCCTCCTGTGAATGTCTCAGGCTGAGTATGCAGTGCCCCATCTCCTGCTTGCTGCCCTCTGCTTTCATGGCATTTTGGTTAAATTGGGCAGGTCCTGCTTTATCAGACATGGAGAAGGAAAGACCTGGAAGCATGCTGAATGGTGATCAAACCTTACTGCAGAGGTTAATGGAACCTTTGCATTTAAAATAAATTATATGAATGTTGTGAGTGGTCTCCAGCCTTCCTAAACCTGTTGGAATAAAGGTTCACATGTGCAGTGGCTAGGGGAGGGGGTCCTTATTCCTGGCTTAGTCTGCTGTAATGCAAACAGATATAATCACAGACAAGCCAGACTGGATGTGTTTCAGACACCCATCTAGCCCATCCCTCGCTCTAACCAGTTCATAAAGCTCCCCAGTGGTGGGGATTTCACATGTCAGATAGGAGTCTGTAGTCAGGTCGTGGATGATCTGCTCTCCTTACCTCCCCATCTTCTGGCATACTTGCTAATTTTTACATGTTATTTTTTTTTTCAGATATTGTTGATTTTTCTCATTCACTTGCAGGGCTGTTTGATCTGTGTCTGATTTAGGAGATCCAGTGTATATGTTTTATACAGTGTGCACCGCTCAGTGCAGTTTAGTGGTCAAGATCATAGAACTCTTTCGTAAACAGAGAGAAAAAAAGAAAGAAACAAAATGACCTACCTCACAACTCTTTATAATTTCCTTGAAATGTGCCCTTAAAAGGATAATAATGCTCCTAATACATATAGCTACCTTAAAAAAAAGTAAAAAGAAAACATTCTTTCTAATCCGTACTTTATCCTTAGAGTTGGATGATGAGTATTTCAAAGTGTGTTCTGTCAAAGCTTTTTTGACAAGCAGTGATATTTTCTGTGCATATTAAACTTCAAAAGATAGGAGTATTTAGTAAATGAATTAATTTTAAAGGATTAGACTTTCACTGCAGATGTTTTTGTCTGCCTTATTTCCCTTGAATCTTATAATTGCATCTCTCCCCTGTACCTGCAACACATTAAAAACCATCCTTTGCTTTCATCACGCTCCAGTAGCTTTGGTTTGTTTTTATCAGCTGCTTCTAATAGTTTTGATTTTCTTTACTTAAATCTGAGATGGAAGCATCAGTGGCAAGGTAATACAGTAAGTGATAATAATATGCAATGATGCCTTCAATCTTTCTTTTCCTCACCTCCCCCCCCCACTCTCGTCACATAATAGCAAAAGTAAACAAAGAGCACATGTACAAAAAAAAAAAAGGGGAAAAGTTCTTCATATTTTGCTGAGCTTTTGTATTGCTGAAATGCTAAGTGCTAACTTGATGCTGGGCTTTGTGTACAGGCCCATGGAGTGATATGGAAAAGTCCAGAGATCAAAGACTGCAACACAATGCTCAGTCTGTAGTCTGACCACCCATACAGCTGAGATTATATTGACATTCTTGCACCAGCCTGGAGAAGGTGGTGACTGGGAGCATGTGTTACATTTTTCAGAGCTTTCTTTCTAGGTTGTCTTTCTGAAGAGGCCAGATGTACTCACCATCAGGCCACTTGCAGGGCCTCTTGCGAGCAAACATGCTGCAGCAGGAGAGACAAACACCAGCGAAAGTCAGCTGTGTTTTGTGCCAGAGTAACTGGCAAATCTGTTTGTCACAGAAAGAGCAGCAGCTCCCTTTACCAACCAGCACCTCAGACGGTCTGCAGGTCCTGCTGTGGCCCCAGGACTCTGTGCCACTCTTGGGAGCTGGATGGGTCCTTGATTTCTCCTATAGTTGTGCTGCCATTGCCTTCAGTTTAGCTTCTTTCTGTTTGTCTTTTGTGAATTCTCTGGTGATTTCAGCAAATGAGTTTCTTTTCTTTGAGAAAAGGGAATTTTCTCCCATTTTACTCCCATTTTCTAGCCACTGGGAGATACAGGAAGCATTTGATTCAAACACTGAATAAACTGTTCTATCAC
Organism: Oreocharis arfaki; assembly: GCA_013398015.1. Classification (NCBI taxonomy): domain Eukaryota; kingdom Metazoa; phylum Chordata; class Aves; order Passeriformes; family Paramythiidae; genus Oreocharis; species Oreocharis arfaki. Next base: position 825,865 of record VZRR01002857.1, on the reverse strand, counting down.
AATAACTTAGGACTGTGCTAGTTGTAGGCAAGGATGTTACAGCACTTGATCTTATTAGTGGATGTATGTCATAGTTTAGGAATGGCGTTCCCAGATTTAGTATTCCCACTAAAAAGACCTGCTTTTCTGCTACAGGATGTTCTTTGAAGCTTTGCTTCGGCAAGTGCTATTACCTGTCCCAGGAAAGAAGGATTAAAGATTGACTTCTTTCTAGAGAATTCCAAAACTTATTTATAAATTTCCCCATTATTTATTCCTGTTGTTTTTATTGCTGTGGTTCCTAGAAGTATGGATCATTCAAAATAAGTTTAAAGAGAAGTATTTTAACATTTAAGTCTAAACCCACTGAAATCAGTAAAAACTGCTAGTGATTTGGATTGGACTTTTTTATCTTAAATCCACACCTAGTTGAGAATGGACATGATTTATGTATCCAGGCAGCGCCTTTATCAGCTATCTAAAGTTATGGGCACATGGATCATTTTCAGTTTGGGGGCTTCAGGGGAAAATGGAGTTGATTTGTAAGTAGCAGGATATTATAATCACAACTTAACAATGCTCTGACAATGTTTCATAAAAAAATTTTTATGACCAACATAGAATTTATTTTTTTCTATTGTTTTGTGGTGGACTGCAGTACTCTGTCTCTGAATGGACTGTGCTCTTTTGTTTGGCTGGGTACTTGTGTTTAAACCAATACACAGTTTAAGTTTGTTTTACATGGACAGTGTGTGGGGAGTTAATGTCAAGCAATAGTATAAACTATTTACAATATATCTGAATGGATTTTACCACTATTTAATTAAGGGAGAGATTTCTTACCTAAGATACAGGGTATGCATTGCTCCTATTGCATTGTCGAAGAGTGGATTGGAAGTTTTTATGTGATATCTCAGATAATTTTTTGGCTTTCTCTGGAAAGTGGCCACTCCTCCACAGAGAGCATAAAGACAAAAATATATCCCTTCAGAATTAGCTTGAAGAAAGAGAAACAAAGGTCATTGCTCTCTGAAGACAGGTGAAATATAAAAGACATGTCTCCAGTGCTGCTGTATAGAGAGTTTAATTGTGTGGATTTTTCAGTGTTAAATAATGGATGTCATAGTCTGTCATGTGGCTGTTTGTATAAGGTTTGTGTGTTACTCTGTGGATTGACTTACACCATTTTTTAGATAATAAGTGGACCTGGACTACAGAGAGGACTCATGGGAATATCAGTTTCCCTCTTTTTAGTACAGTGCAGGAGGTCTGAAGCTGAGCATGCACTGGAATGTTATTTTTATTATGGTGCTATTCTCTGAAATATATCACAACAACAACCATAAAATTAAGAAAACACATTGTGGACATTGCTTTTTTGTGTTGCCTCTGACTGGGCTCGAAGACTTCAGTTTTCAAGGCCACGAACAGGAATGTTTCAGAAACACTAGACTAATTCAAAATTCAAACAAGTTTCAAAAGATGAATAAACACATTTGATCAGATCATTCTATACTTCTGAGGGTTCTCTTTTCCTCTCTCAGAACTCAGTAGTCATCCAGTGAAAGGTACAGCCTGTACACACCATTACAGCCCACTGTAAATGCAGAGAGGTGGGCTGCCTCTGGGGTGTTTATATGTCTCAGTGGGATGGATCTCTTTGGGCACTGACTACAGGCAATGGTCTGCAGTGCTCTAGCACTGTGCTTTGAAAGTCTGGTGCTCCATTGTTTGTAAATGAAACCTTTTGTTCAATGAGATTTACAGACATGTTTGGGCAAATAAAACATCTAATTTGAGTGATCTAATTGCTGACTCTAAAATGCTGTTTGCACATTACACTGTTTAATTACTTCAGTCTAGTAGTTGTCTAGCAATGTCTCAATCTGTTATATCTGCCAGAATTAAAGGGGGAAGAAAGGATTTTATTTGAGTATCATTCACTGTGCAACAATTGTACAAAGCCTTAAATGGAGAAGCAATGTTTGTCCATTTTAATACTTTTTGTGACAGTGCCACAATAGCATAAAAAAAGGGAAAAAAAAATCTGTCCAGCCTCTCTCTAAGGTTTTGTGGTTCTTGACAGCAGTAATATGTAGTCTGAGAATGCAGTTCATAAAATAAATGCCAACAAAATACAAGCTAGCATAGTCTCTTCATTTTTCCAACACAGCTCTTAAGATGAAATGAAATTGTATGTGAGCATAAAGGGAAGAATAAATGCAATTAACCACATTGCGCACTCCACTCAGTTCAAACTGTGAGAGCACAACTTGTATTAGGTTTATATATAGCCCCATATAACTCACAACTCTCAGCAATCCTACCACAGTTATGTACAGTCTTTACAAGGGATGAAAAAGTAACAAGGCTATTTTTTCAGGACTACTCCCTACTAAACATGTTCTTGCGTGCTTGTAATCTGTTGCCCTCTTGGTAAAGCTTGTCTAAGAAAAGTGCTGGAGTGGGAATGGAATCTCTATATAAAACTGCACATCACAGTATTTTGGAATCAAAGACTACTTCACCTTGTAGGGAAAATTACAGATCGTTATTGCAGTATTTTCCCTTTGCTATCTTAGTTGGTCATGAGTATTGTATGCTCATTTATTACTTTGATCCTTTCTAATTGTTTGCACTTGGGGGAACCTATATCTTCTGCGAAGGTTTCACGAGGCATCGTGGAGTGCCTCAAAGTTTACTGCGTTTGGTTAGGAGGACGAGCACTGATTCTTTAGTGAATGCTTTCTTAGGGACTAGTATCTCACACAGGCCAGGAAGCAATGAAACAGGATTTGCCTGGAGTGCCCTTTTTCTGTCTTCTGCCATTTAATGTGAGTACCAAGAGAGCCAAAGAGAAGTAGCTCTTTTTTAAACATTGAGTTGGGCCTTTGTGTCACACCCTTCTCCGTACAGCTGGCTTCTGCTACTCCTTGGGAACTTTGGGTATGAGACTATGAATGCTGAGGGAACACTGTTATTTATATATTTAAGAGTGCCATGTGGCATCGGTTTGTTTTGAAAGAACTGCATGTGTAAGGTAAGCATCTGACCTTTCTGTAATTTCTCAAACCTTGACTTTCTTCCCCTCCTCCCCAAACCTCATCTGTTCACAGCTGAAATCCTAGTCTTTGCTACAAGTCACAGTCTGTGTTTGTTTCTGAGGGATCTTTCCTGTGTTGCAAGACAAGAACTAGCAGAGATGTAAGCACTGAAGTATATTCCCTGAAGCTTCTCTAAAATGTTTATGCCAGTGGCAAAGATCCTGTTTGACATTTCAGCACAACAGAGTTGAATGCAAGACCTGCAGGCGACTGCTGCGCGCTCTGCTGACATTCACTTGCCTGCGGTGGTTGGAGGAAGAAAAAGGTCCCATTGCACTTGGTTTCTGCTCCTAACTTACCAGACACTAGTGTCCTGTCTTTGTTAGGCACTAGTCTTAAACTGAAACTAGTTCTTGTTCAGATTACTTGGGCTGCACCTCAGGTAGCAGACACATAAGCACATCTGAGTTAATGACTTGATTGCTGCTGGCCCTTTCTGCATACATCTAAAATCTTTCTAGCTCTCCCCTGCATGACATCTCTTAACCTGTGTTTGGGGAGTATTTTCAGTTTGAGTTGGCTGGTCAGCCCATGGGAACAAAGTAATGTTTGAGTTGGCACTGTTACCAGATACAGGTGTGACCACTCCATTCCATATATTATCCATGTTCATTCCTTCTAAGTTGTTTTTGACAGTTGTGGATGGCCTGGGACGTAAAAGTAAAACATGTTCTGGCCATGCTGCCTCTTCATTTCACCTCTAAACAATTTTTGAAAGCTTTAGAAGTTTTTAATTAGCAGTGGAGCTGAAGAAATTAAAATCGCAAATCAGACCACAACTTTTCCGACATGGAAGTACTGATGTCTTTGTTCTATTAAAGACTTGGAGTCACTTCGAAATATTAATTCTGATAAAGATGTAAATTCCAGTATTGATTTTGCACTTTATTATTTCTTATGTACTTACATATTAGTAGGACTCTGTTTTATTATCGCACTCAGACTCTTGCTGTTGCAGGGAATTGTGGTCAGCTGTATTTATTTTTATTACAGTATCAGGACTATTCTGATTGGCTAAACATACTACAACCCCCCACTATTGTTCTTTGAATGAGAATTAGTTTCAAAATCTCCTACTGTTTATGATATGCTTTTGCTATTCTATTGAGCATAATTTTAGAAAATCTCTTTGTCTCTTGAGATTTTAGTAATGAACTAAGATATTTTCCATTCTGAATAGGTTAATTTTGAGGTATCCCTTATCAGCAGTTCTCCTATAACTCTGGTGCTGTACAAAGAGAGCAGATATCAGAAACTCTTTCTTTAAATGTTTTTTTAAGAGGAACAACTAATGCGTAGAACAGTTTAGACAGAATATAAACTGCTTTGTCTTTAATACTTACCATCTTTTATCTTCTCCCCGGCTATTTTTGAAACTTTAATTTTTTTTAGTTTTTCTCTTTTTTTTTATTCTGCTATCCTTCTATTCTTTTACGCCCAAAGAATCCAAATTCTCCACAGCAGCTGTTTTCACAAACTCAAAATTTGGAGATTTGAGGTAGGTTCTGAAATTGCTTAGATAGCCAGCCACATCCATCAAAAGAATAAAAGTAACACTAGTAGTAGTGGTGGTAGTATTCAGGATTTGTCATTCCATATCTTAGATGAGTCAAGTTTGAGAAGGTATTTACAACAGATTTATGAAAAAGAAATGTTGAGCAAAAGAACACATTTCATTGCAAATGTTGCAGGAAATTTCAAAAAAATTAAGTGTGTAGTTTTATTTTATTAGACCCTGTGTAAACACATATCTCTTCCATTTCCTATAAATAGGTTGTCTTCCTGATTAAATTATTAGTATTGAGTAAATACAGGAGAGAAAGGGGAACAAGCAGTGACTGATAAAAGACAATTCACAGATATTTATTTAGCTCATTCATGAAGCAGTTTCAATTTGCTGATATATTCTTTGAAATTTTTGATCAGTTTAGTGAGATTATGTGATAAACCAGACTAAATTCAGTAACCACATTAAAAAAAAGAGGAGGTTTGATTGGATTTCCTTATTAGCTGTTTCGGTTGGGTTTTTTTGGTTTCTTTTTTAGGAAATTTAGGGTTTATGACATAGGGAATGATGGCTTAGGAATATTAGATCATAACTTTTCCAGTTTTATACACTTCATAGAATTTTTTATCAATTTAATTTAACTAGCATTTCTTGCTGCTTAGCATAAAGGTGGCAAAATATACATAGATTGGGATAAATAAAATAATTGTTCAGGCATTGATTCTGAAATTGTGTAAGTAATATATTTAGCTGCATAACTACCATTAAAATAAATAGTGTATTTCATAAGTGTGTTATTACATGAGTAAGGTCAATATTCCACAAGAACTGTCACTCTGACTCAGGGCAGAGGTTAAGTTTATATCTGGGTTATATGATTCAGGGTTTTGTGGATTGAATCTCGTACTGTTGAAATCAGGTACCTTTCTCTCCATGTCTTTCTTACAAGTAGGTCCCAGGTTTGCATCGACTTACTAAATATGGATACTGGTCATGAACGGTGTAGGTTTTTCTGTGGAAAGACAAACCTGGTACTAACAATTGGGCATTTTATACAGAATTACAAATAAATGTGTCCAAGACTGAAATGTCTTGAAAAGATTTTGCTTTTGACAGCTTGAATTATACTCTCTGCATGCATTTTAAAATAAGGCAGCAAAAAGATAGCAACTCTCACCTCTCGGAACTTGTCAGTGCTGCTCCCTAATCTGGCAGGGGCATGGTGGTGTGAAAACGTACCATGAGCTAAGGAATTCATTGGAAATAAATTGGTGGTAATGCACACAATGTGTCAGCGGTCCTCAGTCACCAATTGGGCTGTTTATGTATTCCTATTGTCCCTCTTGAAGATTCATGAAGATAGGTTGGCATTGTTAGAGGGACCTAAAAAGAGGGGAAGGAATGAAAAAGAGAGAGCCATCTAGTTTCAATTTTGAAATTAGTACCAAAAAAGAATCAAAATTTGGTGCTTAAAAATATGCACAGCTATTGAATTCCTGTATTGAATTGTAGTTGATATTTTGAATGGAAAGAATAAATTGGGGTCTCAAGAGTAAACTAGACTCCAAAAAGGACAATTTTAGGGGAAGAAATTATATTTATAATATGCAATTAAGGGGAGTATTTTTTTACACTGATAAAATAGTGAATTCTGCAGTTTTCAAACTGATATAAGAAAGTTGACAACAATTTATAACTGGAAAATTTGGTGAATGACAGGAGGCTAAAATGCCTTGTGGACAGGAAAGAAAATGTTAATCTAAGTAATACTAATGACATTCTAATGTATCGACCCCTTTTAATTTATCAATAAAAAGTATGTATGTTAAAGCATCTTTTAGTGAAGGAATGTGATGTGGACCACAGAGGTACAAAGCTCCTGCAAAAACCTATAGAAAATGTCTGGAAATGACTGTACAAAAACCAACCAACCAACTGACCAAAAATCATTTGTGACATTGTTCTCCTCAAAATAATCAGGAAGTAGTTTTTAGAATAATGTTTAAGCCATTACTTGACATTTGTTAAGCTCTTTCTAGAATTACTCAGTATTTTATAATAATTCCTTCAGAAGGGATAAGCCTTCACAATTTTTATATACTATGGTCAAATTCACCATTGCTTTTGATTTTGTGCATTATCATGAACACATAGTACCTATAAAGGCAGAATCTATTTTCCCAGACTTTGGCTATTGAATTAAAAGTTTTTTCTATACCAGAACCAGCATTTGGAGCCTGTTCAGGTGACATTGCCTAGCTCTGTGTAAGTCTTCCTTTTAGCTGACAAATTAACAATAAGGCTATTTTCAATATTTTATTTTTGTGCTTATTTTAGAGAAATGTCTAGAGGAAAAATCCATACATAGGCCTTTCCTGTACAGCATTGCAATTTCTTGCATAAAAAAAGATGAACATTCTAAACTTACCTACAGTGTACACTGCACACTAAAGAAGTTGTGTGGTCTTTTTTTTTCTTTCATGGACTCATTTTATTAAGTTCCTATTACTACCTGCTTTTTTATCCAGATTTTCCTTTGTTTTGGGATGAAAAACTTAACAGCAGTTCTTTCTTTTTCATTACTTCTGTAACTGGGAGTCTTTCTTCTTTAAGAGTATGAGACAATCATGTTAGAGATTGCTTGAAGTTTCTAGAAGGTTTTTCCAAGTAGGCTCTAATGTCTTGCAGCATGACCTAGCTCTAATTAATTTTCTGTGTTTGGGACAGAGCGTTGGAGGGTGGAGTTGAATCCCGTAGCCATGGGCGGAAGGCATTCGTCATCTCTGCAACACACAGGTGCAGGAGAGAGGACTGTTTGTCATGCAGATCACTCCAGTGGTGCTTTGCTGATCATTCAGCATCCAAAGGTCCTGCTGTCCCCAAGCTGTCCGTGTGCTTCCTCTTGGAGCTGCTCATGTCTCGGCTGCTGTTCTCGTGCTGCTGCTGCGAACCGATGCTCCTTTAATTGTCCTCTTGACTTTCATTTAGTAAAATAGGTGACCAAAATGGTTCTGGCTGTGAGACCCAGGGTCTCACAAATTTCCGAGTGAGTAGGACTGGTTTTTACACAGCTGGTTTGTGTCTGTGGCTGGTCTAAGCTGCAGAGCTGAGGGAGGGATTCAGCTTTGCTATCTTTAACCATTCACAAGTTCACTGTCTCAGGTGCTTCTACATTAAGTGTGGAGAGAGACAGGCACTTCTAGTGCCATGCTAAGAGGAATGAATCACCTTTCAGCATGCCAGCCTGATGCACAATCAGCACTGATGTTTGTTCATGTGCTGAATGAATGAATGAGGTTTTGTAGGACAACTCTTATAAAGAAGGCTGTGTCTGCAGAAGTGCACAGCAAAGTCAGCGTGCAAGCTAGCTCTGGTTTTCTTTTATTCTCTGTATAACTGTGTTCAAGTGGAATGGCAACAACACCAAGAAGTGCAACTAAATCTTGGCATATGTTTGCCATCAGGTGACTTAAATGTGCCCCCCTCATCTTTCATGCTTTGGCACATAAACAGAAAGAGCGGAGTAATAGGTCAGAAGTTAACTATTAGCCAAGTTTCAAATCTTGCTGATGAGTGATGGTTGGTGTTTCACTGGCCTGGCAGCTCTCATGCAGTGCCGGTGAGGCAGGTGTTTTAAGCCAGTCATCAGTATCAGATACAGCTTTTGAATAAACTCATCTATCATGAGTATCCATGTTTGGGCAGCGGTTGCCCAGCTGTGCTTAGACTGTGGCACTGAGCATGTCAAGTGTCACCTTGCACAGACAAGCTCAGGAAAAAATTTCCCCAGGGTTGTTAATATCCTTGTCAATGCGAGTCAACAGACATCTTCTGACAAAGTGTGGGCAGAGAGTGGGGGGTGGAAAATGCGCTGTATGAACTAATATAAATTCAGGCTGTGCAAAATCCCTATGGGCTCCAAGGCGGAACCACTGTTTGAGGAGGATTGCAGGTAGTCCTGTGGTGATAGAGGATGAGAGGGATGCACATCTGACCGGGTATAGAGGGTTTAGCAGATCAAATGCCCTGCTTCTGTCAAACAGAAACAAAACAAAACAAAAAAGACTTTAATTAAGAAACTACTTAATGAAGAAGAGGGGAGAACAGAAACATTAGCATGGAATCTCTACCCCCTTGCTAGGGGTTTTGAGCCTGTGTGTGTTCTTGCTTTATCTCTTCAGAACAGACATGGGTTTTTTTCATAGAAAAACTCTGGAGATGAGCACTGACTACATTAAAATGTCATCTCACAAAGCAGGGGCTTTAAAATGGGATTTTAACAGAGTATTGCCCAAGCAGGCCATGAATAGTAAGCAGAGATATAATGCAAAAGGAGACCATCTTATTTAAATGAAATGGGTTTCATTAGCCAGGCTCTAAACACACTGGATATGGGTAGACTGAAGTTACATGTAGTATTCACAAGCTTGTTTCTCCTAGTAGGTAATTTTGAGTTTTCTGCTACAGATTCACACTTAATGTGAAGTTTTCAGAATCACCATAGCCTTCGGGGTTTCCCCCTTCTTGAGGGGGAAATACATAGTTTTTTTAATTTAAAGGGAAGTATGTCTTCTTGTTGTTAAAATATAAAGATCAAATTATCATGGTGGTGGTAAAAGTGGCATCAAGGTAAATAAACCTGAGTCTTCAGTCAAACTACCATTTAAACAATCTGTATCTTGATGAATCTCATACACGGTGCTTCGGATCAGCTTTTGTGAGGGGTTTTTTTGCACATAAACAGAAACCTCTGCAGTAGCTGCAAAAGCAGATATCACCTGTACTGCTCTGGTTTCCAGACTGGTGCTTTCTTTCTGTGTTCTTCCACAGACCCTATGTTTCTTTCTGTGTTCTTCCACAGACCCTATGCCCTGGGCTTATTTGAAGCTTTTGTACTGTAACATTCATGTTGCTAGGGATGTGGAAAATGTGAGGTTTGGGGGAAGGAAGGCATTACACTACCAGGTGTGCTGTGCTGTACAGAGGTAAATGTGCTTAACTGTCATCAGAAAGAGATTGCTCGTGCCAAATTTTTTAAGTGAAAATCCAAAACCGCATTTTGAACTTGTCTGCCAGTATAGGCCTCTTGTATAGCTATTTGTCTGCTTTTCTTCTAGGTGGGTTTTTTCTTTAGGTTTTGTGGATTTTTTTAAAAAAATATTTTTATGCTGGAATATTTGATCTAGTGTCTCCTTTTCATATGAGTGTTTGCATGAAATATATAGGCCTGTATCTCAAAAATGCACCCAATCTGGGACCATTTAGGTCAGATGACAAGCAGTAAAGTTGTCCCTGGAATTTAAATCTGGATTGGGCTTCAGATTGCAAAACATCCACAGAATAACACTCCCTGGAATTTAAAACTTATGCTAATACATTCATATTAATTTGAATGGCAAGCCCTATTTCTGTCCTTGGGCTGAGCCCTAAACCAATAATGTGGCTAGGGGATTATTGTTAGTTGAAGAAAAAGTATTAGCTATACTTACACAAAAGACTGAGAACTGTGAAATCTAGAGGAAAAAGCTCAGTAGAAGTATCGTTTTGGACCAAAAAGGGAACAAGAAGAAAAAAAGTCGTTAGCAATATTCATGTATTCTATGCATAACGCCACATATTCTGTTGGCTTCTAACATCTTTCTCGTATTCCTGCTGTTCCATGGCTTTCTCTTACCCTTATGGGTGAGACGCTCTGATGTTGCCTAACTGCAGCTCTCAGTTTTGATTTACTGATTTCACCAGATGTCAGACAGCTGAGAAGCTGGCTCATGTTACCTGTCTGAAAGTCTCTGTGGGTGACTGACTTCCATGAACTTCAGAGAAGATCAGACCTGCTGGAGAGGCTGGAAAACAGAAGTCATTGTTCTTATTTTCTGCTGGTACAAGCAAGACCTAACTCCATCAAATTAGATGAATTAGCTGTTTCCTGAAGCTGCAAATGAAATGAGACTCAAAAGCAGCTATTTAGTAGCAACATAGATAATGGATAATTCAAAGTATGACAGAGGTCGATAAAGGGTGAATTCTAATTGCACAGTCCCATGGAAATAATAACCTTTTGTGATAAATGCTCAGTGAAAGCACAGGGAGATAAGTTGCTTGCGTGTCTGCTTAGATATTAAGATCTTTTATTGAAAGTGTAAACACTGTAGGTACAGTGCAGCTTGCAGAATTGAAACAGCAGAGGGGACAAATTTTGTTTTAAGGAACTGGCAGTGATATCAATTGTTCAACCCTCAATGTTTAGAAGCTCCTGAAATTGGCTTAAAAATTAGACTTGACAAATAATCACTGTTTTCTTACATTTGCTTTCTGAGCCATAAGATGTGGGTCACATTTTGTTTTCCCAGTTATATAATCCCTGGACTCTAGTCCTTGCAGCTTGAAAAATACCTGTTATTGTCTGCCTGGCAATGAAACTGTGGGAGCTAACAATAGCCTAAAAGTGACACTGAGTCTTAAACAGAGAGAATGAAATTTTGTAGTTTGTAAAACAGAACTGTTGTTCAAATCAATGGGTCTGCAACAGAGCTGATGATTAAAAGGTGGGAAAAATATCATTTGATATCTGGAAACTGAATCTGATGCTTAGAAACAGAGGTATAAGAGGACATTTCAGTTAGCTTTCAGCTGCAGCCTGCCTGCAGCCCATCTAATCCAGTAGCTGCTAATTCATTGGGATAACTTCTGAGAGGATTAGTCTGTATGATCCTGTACAATGGCCAGGAGTGGCACTTGGTGCTGTGGTGCTGCCTGCCAATGAAGGCAGAGTGACTGCAGCTTGGATGGGTTTCCAGGGCATCCCACGTGCCGAGGCTGCCGTCTTGGCACAGAGCAGATCAGGATTCCTTTTGTCTCCACAAGGGCTGCACGCTGCCAACATCACCCCAGGATGAAAAGCCTAGTACTGGGCCCTCCACAGAATGTGGTAGCAGAGTAAATGGTTGGGAGGCACCTGGTCACTCCCTTTGCACCCCAGCTCCACCGAGGACAGGCATCTTCTCTCATCCCTCTGTTCCTTCCCACATCTGCTCCTCTTTTTTTTTTCCCCTGTTAACTTTGATTTAATCCTTCCAACATTTCTCCCAGCTTTTGAGGACTTGTGGTAGACGGGAATAAAAAGGCAGCTTTCCAATTGCAGCAAACCCTGGCACAGAACATGGAATGGGTAATTAACTGGGAGCCGCTGGGTGAGCACTAGGCAGGCGACTGAGAAGCCTCTTCATGCACAGACCAAGTCCTGCCTGAACTGTGTGGAAAACGCAAGGAAGTGCATTTGCAACCACAATCTCTTTTCAAGTCCTGGGCTAGATATTTTGCTCCCTGGGCATGTAGGTGGATTTCTCCTGACACGATTAAAATTTGATCCAACTTCTTCAAACCTAATCCCTTTAACTGTTTGAAGCCACTGCATTTTGCTCTCCCTGAGTCTATTCCACACTCTTTTGGATAGATGTAAGCTCTCTGCATTTCTGAACAATATTTCTGCCACTTTGATGTGTCAGAAAGTGGCTGTTAAAGCTGATGGAGTGGCTGACCCAAAGTCACAGGCAGCCTGGGGCTAGCACCCAATTTGTCTCCAGCCGTGTTGCTCTTCTCCTGTTCCCCTTGTACAGGATAGCAGAGGGCCCTGCAGACGTGAGGCTCCTTGCATAGCTCCTGTACCAGCATCACTGCATCCATGTCTTCAGTGTAGCCAAGACACTGTGCCAGCCATTGCTCCATCTTCTCCCAGCTGTTGTTGGCTATTTGATGCCTCATCCAGGGTACAGAGACAGCAGTAGGCTGCTGATGTGATAGGAATAAATTTCCAAAACAGAGATGGAGGAAGATAAAAGACATCGCGGCATTTCTTTGCTGGTGGCAGCTGACAAACTGTAAAGAGTCCTGAGGTTTTGAAGGGCACTCAAATCCATGGATTGTGGTTATACCTTGGGCCATGGTGATAAAATTGGGAGCAGAGGGAACTCTGATAAACTAGCTTGCATGGGCATCATGGCAGGTTGACTGTAGGGATGAGAAGAAAGTAAGAGCTGAGAGGGAAAAATGGTCAAAGAGATCCTCATGAACTCTGAGAACAAAGTGAGAAAGGCAGGCTTTGAAGAACAAGTATACTGATGGTTTAAATCTGTCCAAGCTGAGAGGTAAAGCCCTTTCACAGATGCTAACAGCTCTTCTGAAATTCAGTCTACTAGGACAGAAGGGACTTTCATTTTCATTTGAAATGAGCAAGTAGCTGAGTACTCGTTTGTTTCTTGTGTTTTTCTCTATTTTGAGGCTAATAGTAGTAAAGCTCAAGAGGAAAAGTATTAATTGCAATGCACATATGGGTGCCAGGGGCTGGTGTTGACTGCATAGAATTGCAAAAATTCAGTGTGCTGAGAGGAACCATGCAGTGAGAGGTAGACACCTGATGGACATGTAACTTTTCCTGTCTTCTACAGCACTGTGTAAATTAGGTATAGCAGAACAACGTTATTTCTCACAAAATATTCCTGTCAAGATACTGTTCCTTGTAAATCATCAGAGAAGGCGACAGACAGATGCTTGTGTTGTCAAGACAGGCTGCACAGGTCCTGCTTAAGGAAAGATTACTTTGAAACATCTTGACATGTTTAGGAAGTTTCAGGTTTTTGCATCTTGTGCAGTAAAGGCATAGTGTTTTGGGGGTGGTGCACTCTTGTATAAAATCACCAGCCTTCTCGGTTCACCCTGGTGAACTGGTGGGGATCCGGTGTTGGGATCTGTATGCTACAGCCATGCGCTCAGCATGGCTCTGGCAGGAGTCCCTGGCTCTACTCAGGTTCCTTCCATTCACTGATGCCCTTTTCCTGCTCCTGTAGAGGAAGTGTTTGCAGAAACAAGCTCTCCTTGCCTCCAGTCCAGCCTTTCCTTAGTTGTCTGCCCTGTGAAACCCATAAACAAAACATTGCCTGCTGATTTCAAACCTGCTTTGTGCAGCACAGCAGCAGACACCCTTGGTGCAAGATGTTTTAGCTCCAGCTGATAATTCTGCTCCATTGACTTTTACATTTCATTTGGGGAGAAGCAGTAGCTGCACTACATGTATTGTCTAGCTCCCATCAAGAGCAGTGAGAATGCTGGAGCACAGCAGCAGTGTGGCTGCTGTGCCTTGTTTTATACCATTGTTTATTAATAATAAATTCATTTTCACTAAAGAAAATAAATCTGGTAGGGCCCTGTTAATGTGTTTTCAATGGCCTTGTAAAGCAGGGCATATGTTGTTTGAATTCTTCCCGTTCCAGCCCTTTCCAGCTCTTTCCCTTAGCTGTAGTAGTAATTATCTGTTTGAGGTGCCTGTGATATTCATAATGTGAAAGCACTTTCAATACAGAAGAGCTCCCTCACCTCCCGGCGGGATAAACCCGGGACCGAAGGGCCCCGACCACTGTCACAAGGTTGACCATCCAAGAACAATCAATTTCTAAATGTACTTGAACCTTGGGTGACCTGAATTATAGCAGCAAGTATTACAAGCTGGGACATCTGGTGGACAATAAAACTTTTTTTTTATTTGTTTTTACATGAAGCAGCTGTACTTGAACAGATGACCAGGGGCTGTGCAATCAAAGTGTGAATAGCTGAATTAGCAAATTATATTGGGCTTCTTAAGCACTTATTTGAATGCTGCATGCTCTTTTTAAATTTTGCTTTATTAACATCTACCAAAAATGCAGCAGTGTTGGCATTATGGTTATTAGTGACTTATTTGCTTCATTAAAATTTACAGCACGATTTACATTCACCATCTGGGACAGCTTCTCCCATGTTTATGGTTAAAATGTAACTTAAATCCAGGCCTAATAGTCTAAAATAAAAGATTTTATAGATAAAACTCTTTATTTGGATGCCAGTGTTACCTCTTTTTGCTAGTGTGCAAACAGAATTCTATTTTGCTCAGTTACTGTGGTACAACTTAGTGCAAGGATACAGAAAATATTTTTTGCTTTAAATAAAAGGTGTTGTACATAAGGAAAGGGTACTATTACTTGTGCTATTACTTGGTAAGCTGCAGCTTATGCAGTATGGCTGGGGTGGGAATTAGACAACTCAGAGGGACTTCAGACTAAAGGACTTTCTGGGTCACTGAGTCTAAACCCCTGCTATCACAAGTAACTACCTTGGATAATCCCTTTCCAAAGAACTGGAGCAAGAATAAGCAGTGCAAGAGTGAATGTGGTGAGAGGCAGCACATAGGAGCACCAGCTCTGAACCTGAGCTAATGTTTCCAGATTTGTGTTGCCCTGCTCCTAATCGTTTCAAATCATTGCCAGAGTATGTTTTCACTTAATTGCACATGCATAGCTTTTAATTCTTCCTCCCTTTTCCTGCTTTTAATTCTTCCTCCCTTTTCCTGCTTTGCTTCCCTGTTGAGCAGTGAGGATGGGAAACCCATTTTCTTATTTATTCAGACTGGGAATGTGGAAAGGATGTGTGCTGAGAGGGAAAAATGAAGGGTGATGGAAAGGAGCATTTGATATACTAGTAGTAAGAACTGGTACTAAGAGTGTCTTCCCCACTGTTTTGAGTCTGAAAAAAAAAAAATTGAAATTCAAAACAGAATTCTCTTTTTGTTACTCCTTGGGAGTCTAAACACTGAAAAATGCATTCATTCTCTTCTTTTCTCCCGTCCCTCACCTTTATTATTCTGCAAAGAAGGCATCTGTTCTCCGCAATACAAAAATTTGAATTAAGCACAAAATTAGTCAAAATTGGAGTCCTTAGCAGCTCTATGAGCACACGAGCCTCCATTGGGTCCCAATGTGGGAGTTACAGACACCTTTGTGTGTCTCAGGATCTTGTGGGTTTACATGTGCTCTTGCAGCTTTTCCCTCATTTCATCTGGTATTTAGATGTGTATCTCATGTGCTGGAAGAATGATGATAGCCTGGACATTACAGGAAGTCCATACCCTTGCGTGTTTGCGATTTCATGTTGGAGCCTTTTGAGAAATATTTTGCAGATCCTTCGGATTTCAGCATTATCCTGGAAATGCAGTTATGTGAGTTGTCTTTTCTGCCTCTTCTGCTACAACTCTCTCTAGGCTTCAGCGTGAATTCCATGCTGCCCCTTTTCCTCTTTAAAGCTGTTGTATCTAACGGATGGTTTTGGTTTTTTTTTCATTTTTTCTGTTTTGCCTTGCATACCTTCCATTAATTATTTACAAGAGGATCTGTCTGGAACTACCTTAGAAGGGAGAAAATGATGAATACACTTGATTAATAGTAATCTCATCAAAATTCCTGAAACTTTTCTCTTTGAAGTGATTTCCTGTCTTACTACCCTTGAAAACTCTCTTACCAGTATATCATGAATAAACACAAATGGCATGTGTAAAATACATGTAACATTAATTGTGGTGCATAAATTTAAATGGAGAGCAGGTTTCAAATGTAACTTCAACTTTTCTACCTTTTTTATAGATTGAATTCAGTTGGAAAATGGATACTGAGATTTTCTGGGCTTTTTTCACCCATATATATATTTTCATATATTTAATTCTCCTATTTTAGTACTTGATTACTCCCACTACCACATGTCAGAGCTATTGATGTTCTTTAGTTTTCTGTAATTTTTATTGACTCTAAATGATTATAAATTCAATATTCTGCTTTCAAAAACTTTTCTTTCAATGAAATAAATGTCAATGCTCTTTCAGCTTCTTGGTAGATGTGATTTGTCTCTGTCTTCTTGGTAGATGCAATTATCTTAAGAGATGCGAAAGTCTCCTGTCTTTAGACTGCTAAAGCTGATTCTCAGGATCTTGAGATGAGTGGAAAGCACTACTGTTTTGGGGTTTTTTGCCATTCTTGTAATCTTTTATGTGTATTTCTTGCCTTTGTCTTGACGGTTTCTTGGCTTCTCTCATGAATGAGTTTCTCATGTTCCTGTTTAGTGCTCTGTTTTAAAATGTTTTTTGTTTTACCCATTCCTTTCTCTTTTTACCTCTTCCTACCCACAGTCCTTTTTGCTTCTCAGTGATTGGAATTAGAGCATGCAAAAGCCACCACCCTTGTTTTCCTATTTCTGTTTTTTTACCGATACTTTAATGCAGTACACTTGGCAAATGAGGGTTGCCTTTTAGTGTGCTGAGTTTGTTTGTGGGTGGGGTTGTTTTCTCTCTCTTATAATGTGTTAGTCTGTGTGTTAACAGTTTATGGTTGAGCTGCTCAGGAGGTCTAAGCCTTCTCATGAATAATAAAAACAAGATGAAAAAGAGTTGTTACTACAAAATCATCTTTAAAATCCTGATGAACACTTGATTTTTGGACATGCTAGTCCTGGATAATGGACAACAGGTGTGTGAAGATAAATGGAGTTTTGTTTGTGTGTGATGTGAAATACTCCGGATTGCTAGATCAATACTTAGATGCAGTTACAGGCAGAGATGAATGCTAAATTAAATATGGTCTCCTGAGGGCTGTAACATAGATGTTGCATTATGGAAATGTAGTTCTAATACACTAACCTACCTCCTGTACTCTTTAAAGCAGTATTGCTAAGCATATCTGTTTTAAAGGTCTATCTTTCCCTGGCCTGGGCAGCAATCCTGTGTCAGTCTCATGCCTTATAATCTGAGCCTCTGCCTTCAATCAGCAAGACCTGAAATTTTCCTCACTGCAGTTGAGTTATACAACATCTTATTGCACAAGGAGATGGACAGTTCCCATGCAATATCTGTTTGGAAACAGTTATTAGAAGACTGGAAGCCCTGAAAAAAGGGGGAAGAACCTCCAAAAAAAGTAAGCCCATAGAAAGTCACAATATTTAGTAAAACTTTTGCCAGTATTCTTTTTCAAAGTGAAATAGTTCCATGTGCCTGCTTCAGACCTGTTCTTGTCATTCACAGAACAAAAACCAAAGGTACTTCCCATCTAGATGATTTTAAATATGAGTTTAAAAAAAATCCAAACAAATGAAAAAAGGACAAAAAGCCCCAACCACAAGAAAAATAAAGACTGAAGCTCTCAGCTAGCACGAAACTGTCGTTCCATCACTGGGATTTGGCAAGTTCGGTACTTGATAGAAGGAGTCTGGGTCGGAGTGCAATACATTGTCATGCAGATGCTATGTTGGCAGGGAGAATGGTCTCATCTTGATTTCTGTGTTCCTAAAATTCTTACAATAGAGATCAGAATCAATATACAGTGGTCTCTTTTATTAATATAAAATTTATAGGCATAATCTGGATGAGAGACTACAGTAAATATGAGTTTTCAGTTTCATATATAAATAATCCCATCTCTTTTGATTGAGCATTTAAGCAAATTTTTACATTTCAGTGTGTGATCTCAGTGATCTCCCATTGAAAAATTATGCCTATGTTTTAGATATTAATTGACTAATTGAATTAATTGAGAAACAATTGTTTTTATCTTTCTCTTTTAGTGTTCATAATACAATGAATTCTGTCACTGTTCGCAAGTTCTGACGTTGTGAATAACTGAATACGGCAGAAATCTCAAATATGGGCTTCACATCAGAATATATGGTGTTCACAGGCTCTGACATCTATCTATCCTCACATGTGACTGTTTTCTTTGACAAGTTCATCCCCTTTCTCTGAAGTAATTTGTAATCTTTCCACTCATAACCCACTTTTCAGTGAAAACTTTCAATTTGTTTTAGGATATAAAGCATATATAGGCATGAAATTGAAGGGGAATAAGCATTTTATAATTCTTTAATAGCACTTTAGTATTACAGAAAGCACTGACTGATATATGTTGCTCTTCTTCAAATGGTGTAATTACCTGTTGTGTCCCAAAGCCCTTAAATTCCATCTTCATGGGAACACTAATTTTCTGGGCAGGAGAGAAGAAGGAAGGAATGCTCATATGGATGGAAACCAGAATAGACCTGACCCCTTCTCCTGTAGGTTTGGTGTAGAATAGGAGCCAGAAGATTCCAAGCTGATCTTGGGCAAATAATTTTCTTTTTTCATTGCTCCTCGTCCTTCACTTCTTCGCGCTTCCTTTATTTGGACTGTGATTTCTTTGGTGAAGAGACATTGTGTATTTATTTCAGAGTGACATATGCACCGAGGCAAAGTTTGTCCTGTGTCACAGGGGACCGCTGAGTGTGCTGTTCTCCTCCTTCATATACATGAAAAGTAAATGGATCTTATTCCTGCCACAACCTTCTGGCACACTCCTTCAGCTGTGACTGTTTTATTACCTTTAAAACCTCCAATGTGTTTCTTTTTAATACACATTTTAAGTCTCTTCAGCTGATGTACTAGTTTATAGTTATTATTAGTTTGAGTAAATTTATTATTAGTTTATTTTCTTTTCTGGATGTTCCAGAGCTGTTCTGATATCGAACAGGTTAAGAAAGAACTTATGAGTATCTACTAAATCCAAATACTGAAGAATTGTAAGAAGCTCATATATTTTACAAAAGAAAAACACTCAATCTCCAATGCCTTGGAAATCTTATTCTTTTAGAAAGCATCAACAATTTTTAGTGATAATCAGAATTCAAATAAGAAAACACCAAGACACAGAGGCTCTTGTGACTGTATCAAAGAAGACCTCGAGAGAAAGGCTGTTCAGAAGTGCAGATGACTCTAGAAAACAGCAGCCTGCTCAGGGTATGAGGTGAAATTCCAGGTCAAGCTATGTCAATGAGAATTTTGTGACAAAGAGAAAACTAAAAATCACTGCCATCCTTATCCAGGTTTTTTCTTGAAGAAGTATGGGACTTACCAACAGAATGTATAGTATGGTGCTTAGGGAAAACATATTTGCCTGTTAGAAAGCCACATTTTTCTTTGCGCTCTCCTCCTTGCACCACAGATAACTATTTTCCTGCTATGTTTTTTTTTCCCTTTCTTTCCCTCAGTTTTGTGTTGCTGTAGGGTCTTTAAAATTGGATGGGGTAAAATAAATTGTGAGGTTCTCTGCCATTATCGTAAAATGAAATCTTGGAGAGCTTTATGGGGACTACCTATAAAGGGCTAGTCCATAAAGGAGCTGTTAATGAGACTTTATTAACCTCAGACTATATAGCATGAAATATTATGGTATAAATAAATGTGGTGCCAGCTCCAAGCTGCCTAATAAATGGCATGACAGAGGGGATCATGTGCCTAGGGAGTTATGACATAGAGCCTTTTTCTTCTAAGTCACTATTTTAAATTCACCACGGGTTGGCAGTGACTGAAGGCCATTATTATCCGATGGCTCTTAAATAGGCTATGTGAAAGAAATTGGAGGTCTTGGTTCATTTCCTTAGGGAAAGAAGTCTATGCTCCAGGTTACAGTACTTGTCATCTAAGTTCAAGGCTCAGCACAGGAACAGCATTTGGAAAGGATGTGGCCAAGGAATCATTCCTTTCCCTTGTGCCTTGTCCCCTTCCTCAGGACTCTACAGCATCGTCATGCTGTGGTGTGAGAGTTAATACTGAAGGTTCTTGCAGAGACTCATTCTTTAGATAAGCAAAAAGCTTTGTTTCAGACCGTTACCAATAATATTCTCTAAGGGCTTCTTTCCCTATCCTGCTCTGCTAAATTAATGCTATATTTAATAGTACTCTAGGTACAAATAAATGAGATAACTTATGGAAATATGTATAGCTGTGGTGAATATAATGAAGAATGAAGTCCTTTGTAATTACTAAATTCATTTAAGAGGAATAATGATTTATTATAAAGTCTTCTTTGGCAGTAAGGAAGAAGATAGGCAGTTTGTAAGTCCATTTCCAACTTTTAAGTGGATTCTCATCATCTAGTCTAATTAAATGGCATGCTATTAGTTTTTAATAACCTGGGAAAATGAAATTACAATTGTATAAACCATTGACTAATGATTTCTTCAGCAACCCCAAGAGAATTAAATATATCAACCTATAAGAAAATTAGTTTAAATTTAAATCTGAAGCAAACAGCAAGGTAAACTCATGAATGGACACTATTCAAGAAATTAGAAGTAAAATGAAAACATCAAAAAGAAAACGGAGTGTCTTTTCTCCAAACTTGATCATTTCTTTCTTTTCACTTATGCTCACCTCTGTACTTTTCTTTTTTTTTATTCTGAAATAGTTTGTTGGCAAATGGAAGAATAAGGAGGAGTGGATTTGCCAGCATTGTCCTAGTGAAGCAAAGTAAACAGAAGCAGGCTTAAAAATGTTAGTTTGACATGTCATTGAGTATGTAGATTAAAAAAAAAAAAAAATTCCCAAATTTACCTTAGGAGCTTATTTTTCCATTTTGTTTTTTTTACAGGCAATAAAGTTTTATTAAAAGGATCAAGTAGCAGAAATTTGTCCATCACTTGTACCAGGAAAGGAACAGGAACGGAAAGGAACAGGAACGGAAAGGAACAGGAACGGGAAAGGAACGGAAAGGAACAGGAACGGGAAAGGAACGGGAAAGGAACGGAAAGGAAAGGAACGGAAAGGAAAGGAACGGAAAGGAAAGGAAAGGAAAGGAAAGGAAAGGAAAGGAAAGGAAAGGAAAGGAAAGGAAAGGAAAGGAAAGGAAAGGAAAGGAAAGGAAAGGAAAGGAAAGGAAAGGAAAGGAGAAAGAGAAACAGGAAAATAGCACAAGATGTGCAGAATTGTTCATCAAATTTCCATACACCACTGGGAACTGGAAGTTAAATAGTCATTCAAGGTGCAATGATGCTAAGCCCTGGTGTCAGGAGTGGGTTGTAATAGTCCTGTGTTTAACATTAGATATCCTTGGTGTACGGAGATGTAGCGCAAGATTATGGTGGGATTTTTCCTGCGC
The DNA here is from genome assembly GCA_013398015.1 of Oreocharis arfaki. Taxonomy (NCBI): domain Eukaryota; kingdom Metazoa; phylum Chordata; class Aves; order Passeriformes; family Paramythiidae; genus Oreocharis; species Oreocharis arfaki. The sequence continues at coordinate 804,521 of VZRR01002857.1, read as the reverse complement.
TCCCATTCTTTGGCAGTTCTTGAGTTATAATACGGAAAGTAAGCCTAAGATGTACCAAGTCTTGGTGGACTTCAAGGTCAGTAAGGTTCTACGGAGTGAATACTGTCAATTAATTTCAAAATAGGACAGCAGACAATTACAAGGTAAAAAGAATCAACCTCCTCAAATAAAAATACCTACAAATGCCTCCAAATATCTGGCCTTCCTTACTTGGAGGGAAATTAAACCGTTTGTATTTATTCAATATCTATCTATTTATTTATTTATTTATTCACCTCTCCCTCTTTGAAATCAAGAGTACAGACCTGAACAGGAGACCTCAGCTGGGACTTAATTAGAGGAGTTTGGACTGGGAAATGACAGTCTCAGTACTATTATACTACTACAGTGCAGCCTTTACTTCAGTTTCTGCTGTGAATAGAATAATGCCCTGTACCTCTTAATAGCGGCAGTAACTCTAGTGCTGAGACTTTATTGCTCCATGGCCCAAGGAGAATGCTCCTGCATTTCTGGACTCAGTGTCATCCATCAGGCAGATTGGCCCCGTCTCTGGGAAGGGGCATTACACACTCAGTTAAGGCAGTTGTTCCCACATGTCTTGTGGGAAGGCAACCATTTATCAGACATTTATCAAATGCGTGGACTCTTTTTTTTTTTTTTTTTCACTGCTCTATTGCTCTTTCTCTCTCCCCATGCATTAACTGCTGTACCATTATGGCATTCCTAGTTTCCTCAGTGGCCATGGGGAAGCTCTTATTATGTTTCATAGGCTACATTTTCTTCATCTGGAACACAAAAGGGAGGATATTTGCTTCCTGATGTGGAGCAGCAGCAGCTGCAGAGCACCTGCCAAGCCATAGCAAATGGCAGTGAGGCAAGGAATGGCATACCTTTAAAAGAACAGTCTCTGTAAGACACTTCAGCATCCTCAGTGGTAAATCAGCCAAGAGGCTATTGAGCCTAATTCCCTGATTTGTCACTCACAAGAAGAACAAGGGAGAGCATATCTGTTACCTTTCTCGATTTCCCCTGATACAGCAGCAGTAGTTGACTTGCAACATGGAGGGACTTGTCAGCAAGACAGCATGGATGTTTATGTGTGTGCTTGGTTGGTTGGGTTTTTTGTCACTTCCAAAAGACATCTCCAGCTTTGGAAAGCCTTACAATTACAAGTAGTATCAGATGCCACAGCTGCAAGTGTGAGAAGTTCTGGCAGAAGAGTGGAAGCCTGCATTAGCAGCATGTGTGTTTTTTGAGACGACTGAAGGTAATTCCTACAAGACATGGGCGAATTGTTGTAGCCTGATGGAGAACAGGAGTTTGTTCAGCTTTTAAATGTATGGTTGGTGTAGTAAGACCTGGGCTCAGAGAAGTAATGGGTGGCTGCTTGGACAGCATGTCTCTATCAGCAGTGGACCCATGCATAAGAATGGATAAGAAATGGAAGAAATTCTCTTCACTTAGCTTAATTGTTATCTGTCCCTCTTCTCTACCACAACCACTATCCAAACTCACAGTGAGAGAGCACGATTAATAATAGACTCATAGAATTATTGAGGCCGGAAAAGACCTCTAAGATCATTGATTCCAGCCCTTAACCCAGCACTGCCATCTTCACCACTAAACCATAACCCCAAATACTACAACCGCATGCCTTTTGGACACTTCCAGAGATGGTAACTCCCTAACTTCCGAGAGAGCCAATTCCAGTGTCTGACCACCCTTTCAGTGAAGATTTTTTTCCTAACAATTGATCTAAACCTCCCCTGGTGCAACTTAAGGACATGTCCCCTTGTCCTGTCGCTGGTTGTCTGGGAGAAGAGACCGACCTCCACGTGCTCCTTTCAGGCAGTTGTAGAGNAAGACCTCTAAGATCATTGATTCCAGCCCTTAACCCAGCACTGCCATCTTCACCACTAAACCATAACCCCAAATACTACAACCGCATGCCTTTTGGACACTTCCAGAGATGGTAACTCCCTAACTTCCGAGAGAGCCAATTCCAGTGTCTGACCACCCTTTCAGTGAAGATTTTTTTCCTAACAATTGATCTAAACCTCCCCTGGTGCAACTTAAGGACATGTCCCCTTGTCCTGTCGCTGGTTGTCTGGGAGAAGAGACCGACCTCCACGTGCTCCTTTCAGGCAGTTGTAGAGAGCGATAAGGTCTCCACTGAGCCTCCTTTTCTCCAGACTAAACACCTCCAGCTCCCTCACACAATTTGTACTCCAGACCCTTCTTCAGATTTATTGACTCTCTTTGGGCAAATTGGTTGTTCTTGTCTGGCTACATTAATGTGTAATCAACATGTAAAAAGAGATTACCCTTGCTAAAAACCCCTGGTGACAAGCATAATGTGTGTGCGTAGACAGGAGCCATTTGTAATGGTAGGGAAACTTGTACGTTACCTCTCTCTGAACTTCAATCAGGGCAACCTTAAAATGCTTTCCCATGTATTTCTTCTTGAATGTTGCACCAAAAGCTAGTCCTGAAAATACCTAGGATTCTTGGTGGAAACGCATCATCTACATGTAAAACCAAAAAAAAGGTCTCAATACTAAAGCTGACTAAAACAATTTTTTTCTCTTACAGGTATATTTTTCTGTGGCTCTTGAAATACCTGGGAAGTAGGAATGAACACTCTTAGATGGTAAGCCAATGCTTTATTTTTCTGCTGATTTTCCAGGCAGTTTCTGTTTGAGTCACATAAAAGTATGGCCCTTGGCTGCTCATCAGAGCAACATTGATCAGTTCCTACTGCACATATGCTACATGTGCTACTTTAATGCTCTATTGCTGCAAACTATTGGAAATCTTACTTAAAAGAATTATCTCTCTCTTGAAGAAAGAAGATATAGCACCAGCTTTTGTTCTTGTTGCTCTCAGTTAACAAGAACATACAAAATCTGAATTTTGCTTTTGGGCTGTGATTGATATTCCTCTTCCCGAAGCCCCAGGCATGATCAACATGGTGTTTCAAGGCTAATAGTTAAGAAACCAAAGTAGTTTCTGCATCTGTCTTTGAAGAAGAAGCTAGCTTTAGTTTTTCTGGGTCCATACCACAACTACTGATACGCCCAAGTGTGTAGAAGCCAAGGAGGCGACACTTTCACAAAGCAACCACATTTGAGACTGAGATGGCCTCACAGATTTTTAATCATCCGCCTCTAGAAGGTACTGTTTGATGGATGTGAGATAATATTTATGTTTCTTTGTCCCCGTACATTCCCTTTACTACACACATGTAAAGAGTATTAAAGGGTTACCTCCACATTCTCCTATTTAAATGTAAATGTCATAGCTTTGCACTGCTAATTCCTTCTTAAAACTGCTTGATCTGCTCATGTTGATATATATTTATGTTTAATAGTTTCTTTACATGTTCTCCATTGTTGATTCTCTATATGAATGATTTTAACAGTACCATGACTAAACTAATACAGAAAATTGCTTTTGAGGAAAAAGGGGGGAAAATGGTCAGTAAATTAGTCTTCTGTGATCTTTGGTCAAAACAGGGTTTTGCCAAGTGACATTAAATAACAACTGGGCAAGACAGAAACCTTGACAAATAAGCTTTCAGAGACTGTCCAGCTATAATGCCTCTTCTACTCCATTAATAATTTTTCTCGAGTATTTACTTGTGTGTTTTTCCTGGTATAATCATACGATTCCTTTCAGCCTTCTATTAGGCCTGGCTCAAAGCAGATTGTCACAAAATGCCTAAATTATTAGCTTTCTTATCTAGCAACATTTGGCTGAAAATACGTGGTCGAACTGCTGGTTTTGTGCTTTAGCACAGCCCAGGAATGAGCAAGGTTTTTTTCTCAGCTGAAGCAGGGGATTTCAGATGTCTTGTCAAGACTGCTCACTCTGATGAATGTTGTTGCAGCCACGTTTTTACATTAGTTTTCATCAGTGCCATATCCAAGCACTTGTGTGTTGTGTCTGTAGAGCTGACCACTTAAAATACCCTCCACTGCTAAGAACTCAGTCTTTTCTTGAGATGAATATATCCAATCACCATGAGTTTAGATAGGAATGATCATAATGATTGTTTCCACCTCCTGTTCATTCCTATTGCTCCTATACCCTACGTCCTATCTTACATTCTTTGCATATTGCAGGAAAAACATATCTGTACCAGAATTTACTGAATCAAGTACATCCAGGCTGTGCAGTTGTCTATTAAATGGAATACATACTGCATTTTTTTTAAGCTGGGTTCTCTGCTCCGTTTTGTTTAAATGAAACATAAATTTAGATTGACAAAATTAGCAGACACACTGCATGTTCTACAGACTCATAGGTCACTGTAAAATTTTGCTGTTTCCAAATATGAGTATTATTGGTGCATTCCTGTTGCAACATTATTTAGCAGTTGTATGTTGGCCATATGAATACTATAAATTTAAATTTCTTTTGAAGTGACTGGCTATAAAGCATCCTTTAGACATTTTATCTCCTTGGTAAATTTACTGATGGTAAATTAAAGTTACTCATTTCGGCTTTCTTTGTGCTGGTAGAGGCATTTTGTCGCCACAATCTGGAAGAAGGTGTAGTCTTCAGTTAATGAGTATTTTAAACCATGTATTTTTTTCAGAGCTTGGTTCTTCACCTTGGAAGAAGGATAGGTTTTCTGTGCTAAATGAGAATGGAAGTACTGCATCAGTTCAAATTAAACACCGTGTGCAGATGAGACAAAACTGCAGTGTCTGTGAGCACACTTTCCACGTAGCACTCACAGAGCTGATGGAAAACCTACAGAATAAATGCAGCTATAAATGTAACCAACAATAGGGTTCCACTGAGTCCTATGGTGTCTGTGCATTGCTGCTGCTGTAGGAACACACCTTTGAGATGTCACTGTCATTGGGAGGAGCATATTCCCTTCATCAACAGCTGCACCGAAATGATAGGTGCACAGCTCCCCCTGCAGCCCAGCACCTTCTCTTCAAAAACGATTGGGATCACAGGAACCGAAGCTTCTGGCTTTTGATGACTTTGTTACTGGAAAAGATGTTTTGCATCTGAATCCTTCTCACCAGTGAGGACTTGTTCTTGTCTGTAATAAACTTGCAGATTGACATGGTTGCCCTCTAGTGCATTAGGGATTCTGATCTCAGTTGAGGGCTTTTTTTTCCCTGGCCCTTTTTTTTTTTTCATTTTGGTTAAGTGTCTCAAGCCAAAGGTTGCCTCCTGCCTGCTGCTTATTGGAGCTCTTCCCAGGCCACCCGATGTTTTTCATAGATGAGTATATTTGCTGACTCGAAAACTAAGTATGAAGATAACTAATACTTCTCCTCTACTCTCTCTCTTCCTTCACCACATTGTACCCTCTGGTTAGTTCAGTCTAACTGAAATAACACAGAGAGGATCCCCCTGGTTTTGCTTCCCACTGAAATGTCAGCGTATTTCTTTTACCTGTGTTTACTTTCTGGCTGCATTCCACTCCTTTAGTTTACACCACCCTTCTCACCTGCTTTCTGAAGGTGATTTGTTTGGATATGCATCTTCTTCCAGGAGAAGAGTGTCTTAGAAGGTGGAGATTGAAGTCAGGCACGTAGAATTTGGGAATTCAGGCCTCCTACAGTGATACTGACGGTCCAGGGAGCAATATTTGAATGGAAAATTGAGAGCAGTACTTTGGCTGCTTTGATTTTTTTCATCAAGAAACCTGCCCTGATCCTGAACTTGCATGTATAGGAAAACTGTCTTGGACACTAATTCCTGGATTGTAAGGGTTTTCCTGTGCAGACTAACAAAGGCATAAAGTGAATGTACCTCAGGTAAACAATATTACAGCCCTGTGAAGCCACATATTTTTAAAAACCCAACAAAAACATGGCCTAATTTAATTTTGCTTAATTTGTTTCTGCAACAAATTAAACTAAAACAAATCTAGGTTGCATTTATGATAGGCTTTTAATGCAGTTCAACTAATCCACTTGAAAGGATAATTCAGATGAATTTTCCTGAGTGTGCTGTGTGGATGAGACACGACACACAGCACCATGCAGCCCAGTTATATCCTCTCAGGAGACCAAAATGTATAGTTATGGCAATGAACAAGTGACTACATACAGAAAAAAAAGATCAAAAGCAGTAGGCGCATTGGGAGCAAATCAGAATCTGGTGAGGCAGAGGAACTGTTGTGGTGAGCAAATTCCCACATAATGGCCTTTCTTGCAGCTTTCAAGGTCACCAAAGGGCTAGATTAGTGACCAGATATTTGCTTGCTGGAAGGTGGCTCATCTGAGAGAAAGAGCCAAGAAAGTAAGGATTTGGGGACAGATGCTGGAATCTTTGTTGTGATCAAGGAAAATATTTTGCACAGGAGACGTAAATAAAATCTGCAGCCTGATCCTGAGTCTGCATATGATGTTGGCACTTCCTGGAGGCAGAAAGTAGTTTGCAGGGGTTTTAATTATTTCCAATATCTCCACTTCCCATTTATCCTACCAAGCTAGACTGTGGAGAAAACCCCAGGAGCACCACCTTTTTGGAACACAGCTCTTGTACTTTCAGCTAAAGGTACTAAATGTAAACATCCTATTTGTGGATTGCATGCAATGTATTTTGACAGTACGGTTTTACTAATTATTGCAATTGTTTAATTTTTGTAGATGATTAACTCTGCTATGGAAAGGGACCCATTTTAAGCAGAGGTAGGTTACTCCGAGAAGAGGCTGCTGCCATTTTGTGAGGACCTACCAGAGTGACCTATTGGAGAACTATGAGCCTTACCCTGTTTGCCTTTTTTCATATTTCTGGTAAGTTTTCACCTCATCTGCCATTTGGGGTACACTAAGAGGAAAAGAGGAAGGACTTGTATCAGAGAAACAGCCAGACATGTAATTGTAGTTAATCTCAGAGGGGTGAGTGATTAGGATGTCTTGCCTCATACACTTTTTTCATTCCCAGTGAACCTCAGCACAACAAGCTCTATGATGGATGAAAGACCAGTTCTCTTTCTCTCTCTGTGTAAATTGTACAAATTTCGTGCTTCTTTTAGAACTTTTGCTTTTCTAACAAAGGAAAAACAACAGAGGACCAGAAGGTTTGCCAAACCTGTTGTGACAATATCCCAGGAAACTGCCTGGGATGAGAGAGACAGGAGTATGGAAGATGTGTCTGACTGTGGGATCTCCTGCTGTAGGTCAGCAGAAGGCCACTTCTTGCCCACTTGCCTATCGTGTATGCTGCATTGAAATGGCTTTTAATTTGCACAGGTATGCTGAATGGGAGTAAAAATCTGCTTTCCAATAACTTATGGTAATTAATAAAATAGAAAAGCAGGATTTAGGCCTGCTTGGAAATAATGTGTAGGTGCAGGTACGTCTTAGCAGCTGGACAATACGCGGAGTATGTTTTCCCTGCAGCCTTAAGTGTAACAATGTAAGAAGACAAGACAAAGCTATATGCACATATAATGCTAAAAATATCGAGTTAGAGTCCTCAGGCTTTAGGTCAGCTGTTCAATAGCAGCTGAAAGGAAATCCCTTCTCACCCCCCCACCCCGTACTCTGTACGAATGGGTTCTTATACACATACAGAACAATGTGATGCCATGCCTTTTAGTTAGGGTATAAATCAAAGTAAATTGCCTTTCTCCAACCAGGTAAAATATTTTCAGTGAAGAATCTACTCAAAGAGGAAGTTGTACAGTCCACCCTATACAATTACGCAGGTAAAAGTATAACAAAGAAATGAAATTATATATGAAAGAGTTAAAACCTCCCCCTCTTTGATGCAAATACATTTTTGTTTTTTTCTCAGAACACTAGAAATAAATTCAAAGATAGGAAAGGCCTCAAGCACTAGGCTAATTGTATTAACCCCTCCAGCTTTTTACATTTTTTCCATTAAAAAAATCTCTTTTCTCCTCTCTTCATTGGAATAAATAGCTGCATTTCTTTTCTCTACACGCTGAAGATGGTGAATTGAAACAACCATAATGAGTGTGGCAGTCAAAAACAGGGGTATTTACAAAGGATAATTATTGCTTAGATTATGAATATTGAATTTCTATTGACATGAAAAAATTACTTCTTACAGAGATATTATAAGCATTGTCATTCACAATGAAGCACGACAGAAAAGATTTTACTCTCAGCTGCCTGTAGAATTAAGTCACATGAGCCATTTTTTCTTCAGAGAAATGTGAAGCTGAAACTTAGAAGGATGCACATTTCTGTGTAAAAATAGCATCATTCCCCTTCCTTGAATTTGGTTCAACACTAGCATGGAGAACTGCTATATAGGAACGACAGGTGGGGAATGTAAAGTTCTCTGGGCACTGAAAGAGTTTCCAGTTCCCCACCCACTTGTTATCTTCAGCCTCATTTGATTAAGAATGTCCCGGCCAGGTAAGTGGGTTGGAAACTTCCAAAACACTTCCTTCAATGAGTGACTGAGATCATAGATCTCTGGTAACATTTCAAGTGACAGCACCAGTAGCAACCTCAAAGTCTTAAGGACTGAGGAGGAGAAGGATGGACATGCATAGCTCTACAGTTCAATTGAAAATAATGACAGTATAAGCAATATGCTACATATTGTGTATATGGTATTTTGACACTCATTTTTTTCTGAAAAGTGAAAATAATGCATTTCCTCTGTCCAAGAGGCGCTTTAGTCTTTCTGTCACTGCTTACATAAATCAAAATTTATTCCAGCTATATAGATGTTTTTAGAAGGCTGTTCATAAGAAAAAAATGTTGAGTGTTTTTATCCTTAGCAACCCCACACAAAGTTTGTCATAAAATCTACAGCCTCTCTTTGTTCTAAGCAGCATTTTTTGTGTGCTGTGGTCCATAAGGCATTATAACTTGACTATGATGTCAAGAAAAAAATCTTCCAGGAACTGCATAAGCTCATCTATAACCACAGATTAAAAATAAAGAAAGCAATAATTGAATATTCAAAACAGCATCTAATTTTGCTTAGAAATGAGAAACAACAAAACTATACTGCTTAAGGTGGAATGCAGTCCTTCAAATGAAAATTGAAAAATTTATTTGTATTTACTGCTTCTAGTGCAGCTTATTTTAGCATTTCCTGATCTCCAGGAAATTTAATGGCCTTTTAATTTTGATGGCATATTCATTACTGGCAATTTGAAGCCATCCAGAAACGGAGGTACAGACATTTCTTTCCAATTTGTTCTGTTCCACAGGTTCTACATTTATTGTCCACTACACAGAAGCCTTTGGGGTCCTTGGATACCCAAGGCACAGAAACAACCAAGAATATATTTTCTACCTGTGTTTGGTGTGGTCCTATATTTAGGTTTCATATATTTACCTTAACTAAGTAGGACACGCTTTTGCCACCTTAAAACTCTTTCAGCTCAGCTGCTATCTACAAAATTCACCTTAGTTCTTCTGGGGATTCCACCTGTGTCCAACAGTAAGTAGGAGTATTCTCCCTGGAACACTCACATAAGGTGGGAGCCTATGTCCTAATGGAGGATAGTGGGATCCCCAGCATGTGTTGTTTCTTTCCTGGCATAATGTTTTAGAGTGTTGAAGACTGGCTTGGGAGAATACAGGAGTGGAACTATAATTTCTCTCTTGTTGCAACTCTGTTTCATAGATTAAGTTTCCTTTTAATATGTATATGTGGCCATTCTGTGATTTGAATTTCTGTAAAGGTTGGCAAACGCTTTTTCTGTCCTGTATATGGAACTCATTTTCTGGACTTCATGGCTATTAGCTGAAATTTCACAGGATGTGATGCTTTAAATGTGGGACAAAGAGGATCTGCTTCATCTGCCGTAAAATTTGTTTCTCTTTCCCTCTTCATCATATGTATCCTTCTATAAATGTGTCCTACCTTTGTGTTCTACCTGTCTGAAGTCTTTAGGGAGCAACCACTGTTTATTTGTGAATTTCTTTCAGTGAGGATGTTTCTTCCAGTTTACATTTGCATCATAACTTTTTAACCAACATATGCTAGGACTGTGTCAACTTTACATTTTACATTCTTTAGGATGTTCACTTTCTTTGTTTTCTCTTGATTATTTTGCAAGGAAAAAATGAAGTATTTTCTTTCTGATGGAACATCATAGTATCAGGAATTGTTTTTGATATTGCTGTGCTGCTTGTTTCTTAGCATGATTTATCACTAAAAGAATGGATATTTACTGAGTTGCTGGAAGTTTTAAGCATGAGAATAATAGCATAAATTACCTGCCTGAGAAACATCAGTGAGAATGGATGATTAGAGGGAGTAAAAATGTCTGTTTTGATAAATTGAAGTTGAACAACCTCAGAAAAAATAAATTGCTGTCTAACAATTGTATTGTCGGCTGCATGTATAAATCTAGATGCATTGGTACTGTCAGTGGTATTTATCCACATTTCTGATGCATACTAAGGATACCACTGGCTTCTGCATAATTAAGTACAACAGAACTGATCCTGTGGAAGATGACCTGTCTACTGCTCTGTAACTTTGGTATTTGCCTGAATAATATTAGAAATACTTGAGCTCTGAAATGAGATTTTTTCTGCTAAACTGGATATTTTTGATCATAAAACAACTGAACTCAGGTTAAAGAAAATAATTTAATGCTGAAATTTGTGCAAGCCCATTGCCATAGGATCCCCCACATTCCTCTTTAATTATAGATTGACAGATTTTTTCTGGCAGAAAATTGATACACTGGAGTTCTTGGAGGGTGGGTGTCAAGGTTATTTAAAATGTTCAAAGCACTAAAAATAGGACTAGTACATTTCAATTCTTTAAAGTTTTTAAAAATAAAGTTTTGAGTTTAGGTACTTAGACTCTTGCATGGTTTTAAGAACAGTTGTACAAAAAAAATTCAGTAAACTAAAATTAAATGAAAAGTCAAGGCTACTATTACAGGCAAATCAAATATTTTCACCATTAGGTGCAACACTATCTCTTTTTCTTCTCTTTCCACTGTTAGTTAAGATGGTGTTCCCTGCTGACTCCCTGCATATTTTCCTGAGATTATCTGATGTGAAGCGCACCGCAACATCATACACTTTTTGACAAGGCCCTCCCAGACAAAGTTCCTTACTGCACATACAGTGACCATTGTGCATGCACGTTCTAGCCTCTTTGCTCCTCACTTAGTGAAGCTATAGATTCAAACAGATGGGGACCATTATGCTGTGTTATAGCAGTTAGGCTAATAATACATCCCTACTTTCAACTACATCAGTCTCACTGGAAATGCAGTGGAGCTGAGCTATGTCTCCAACAAACTTCGAAAATGCTGAAACATTAGATTACACACAAACTGCTCCACACAAATCTCCCTTTCAGTTAGTCCCATACATACATACCCCGCTTAAGGAAGTGGGACAGCTGTAATGGAAATATAGCAACGGCACTTCTTAGAAGTCATCAGAATATATAAAAATATTCCTGTCCTGGGTTGCAGTGTATTCTATTACCACCTTTGTGAGCTGTTGAAACCAGGTGGGGCAGTGTTTCCTTGTCTCCTCCCTCCGGACTATCTCCTGTTAATGGGCCCATCAGTGCCTCACCACCCCATTGTGAGATGCTCCGCCTGGGAGGAGGAACTGAACGTTTCCCACCTGGATATAATCAGAGGTTTTTTCAGGCACAAGGTAGCTTTTCTCCACTGGACTCTCAGAGGACAGGAAGCTGCATCACTGGACCTTCAGGTGAAGACCAGACTCTTTTCCACAGGACCACTGTTTTTCACCAGAACCATCGCACCCACCCTGCTCACCGGGAGCCACCAGTGCTGCTGCCGGCTGTGACCAGCGCTGCTCCAGGAGGGGAAGCTGCCTGGCAGCCGAGAAGGCTGCACTGGGTGACTGTGCTGTTTTGTTATAACTGCCAAAGTCATTGTCGTTTATTGTTTAGTTTTGGTTTTTGTGTATATATATTAGTAAAGAACTGTTATTCCCATTTCTCATATCCTTGCCTGAAAGCCCCTTAATTTAAAAATTATAATAATCCGGAGGGAAGGGGGTTGCATTTCCCATTTCAAAGGGAGCTTCTGCCTCCCTTAAACAGATGCCTGTCTTTGAAACCAAGACAATTCCACATCGAAAAATGGTGCTGTGGAAGGCTCTAACTTTAACACTTGACAATGAGAATGAATAGGTAAATTAATAGCTTTACTTCCCTAACATGCTCTTGAAATTCTATATATTAAAACTCAGCACAAACTCCTCCCAAGTTTATTTGTGAGTTCATGAAAGCCTTACATTCGCCATAATCCATGTTAACCTATAAAGCAAAAAAGGCCCCAATGCTTCTGGTGGCCTGTGGCTGAGGCTCTTTGTTACTCCTTTTATAAGTGTTACTTCTGTCAAAAAAATGATTTTTCTTTTTCAGGCTGCTGTTTGCCGTCAAGACTGTTCTGTAGAACCTTGGATGGAGCCTCTCTTGCCTGTGCTGTGTGCAACCAGCCATGCATGGTTCAAAAGTAACGGAGATTAATTTTTATATGTATTTTTTAACGTTTATTTTAACTTTAAGAATCATGGCTCTAAGGCATACTAGGCACTTGAATCTGGAGTCAGAAGTGCAAGTAGCAACAAGAAATATATATAAATCAGAATCCTCATTTTGCTGTATCGCCTTGCCGATTTATGTTCATTGCATCTAGTGCCCAGCATACCTTTTTCTTTGATTCATGTTTTGAGTAATCATTTCAAAACACAAATTTGCAGTAATAAAGCAATGGCTTTAAAGTCAAAGTTAGCTTCTGCTGCTTTCATGTGAATTTGAAATACCCCCATGGCATTGTGCCTGGCATTACAAAACACACTAGTGAATAATACAACATACAACAGATTCCTGAAACAAAAAACATTCCAAACTGAGCTAGGAGCTTTCAGATCTGCATCAAATGCTTCCAAGAGGATAAAATCAGATGCTGAGGGGCAACCTGTGGTACTCTTTGTTCTTGCCATGGAGAGATGTGCTATTTCTAATAGCTCATTTGTGGTTTCACAAGAGATTAAAAAAAAAAAAAAAAGGTTTTAACATAGCAAGTGAGGTTTTTCTCTGTTAGGGATCAATGCTTAGCACTCTGTGACTTAGCCAGTCACTTGTTGAACAGCCTGTTTATAGCTTCCTGAAAAAAAAATCAGAACTGGTTCCTCTCTGTTTTATGCTTCCTTTTATTCTGTCATTACAGAAACTACTTTCACTGTTTCTTTCAAATTCCTTTCTGAAATGCATAACTGAACCTCAGAAGTTTTGTGTTCAGGGAAGTGGACACGTGGGATTGGCATGGTGCATCTCCTACCAACGCTGCATGAAACAGGAAAAAGTTAACCGCAGGAGAAAGAGGATGGAGGAAAAGGTTGTTTACCAAGTGGGTTTCAAAGTTAATTACCTCAAGCCCATTTGCTAGAACTAAACTGCATAAAAATAATGGGCTTTCATGAGTGAGGAAGGCAAAAATACGTTGACCTCCTCTTGTGCATTCGAAGTACCTATAAATAGAGGCATTTCTAGGAATGGAGAGGAGGGTTATTTTAGTTGGATGTTTTGTTTCTGCAAGATTTGTATCTTGGCCTTTAGCTACTGAAAGCAGTGAAGTTCTGTTGGAGTAAGGGTTTTTGGTAAAGTTGTGCTGACTTAGAGAAGCTGGGTATCTGACCTGATGCAGTCTTTCAATGTAGCAAAGTGTTAAACTTTTCATTACTGAATGTCCACATTAAAGGATTATTTAACCTAACAGAAAAATCACATTCTGGGAAAAAAAAGTTATCAGAAGAAATCTCTCTATGAGCAAAAACATTTTGTCCTTTGAGACATACTTTCTTGCATGTATCCTTAAACTCTTCCCAAAAAAGCACCCCTTCATAGCTCCATTATTTTCATCACATAATAAAAACCCTCCAGTCTTTCTCCTTCCCCTTTCTGAGAAAATAAATACACATTGAACTGCACAGGTTGAGCCTCATTAAAACAAAAAAAAAAGAAAATAATACCGTGGGGGTTAGGCTGGGTTGAGATAATTAAGAAAACAGTTTTCTTTTCACTGGCATAATTTTCCAGACAACAGACTGCTTAATGTAGAACTTAGATATAAAGGTCTCCTATCAGAATTTGAAATGTTGCTTTCTGCAAAACTGACATAAATAAAACCCTGCTTTGCAATCAAGTTTTCTGGACTAGATCCCAACCTTCCTGAACTTCAGTATGCTTTGTTGTTTTTTTTTTTTTTTTAATGCTGTGGACTGTCTTAAAATTGTGATTAGAATTTTCTCAGGCAAAAGGAACTTCAGTGTTGCTAAAGAAATGGAATGGAAATATCAGGCAAATACAGAGTCAAATCCTCCTGACAGAAAATCTGTCAGATATGGACAGAACCTGAGGAGCCCTGGGAAATTTACTTTCCAGATTTTCTGAATCTTATTCTCTTCCCTGGAATGGATTTGAGAATCATTACAGACTTCAAATGAGAGCCTAAAAAAAAATTTAAGATCTAACATAGGATTTCAGATGTCTGAAAGGCATATTCCCTACGTCCTACTCAAATGCCTCTGCAGCCAAGAGGCAAATGATATTTATAAAAGCCTCTATTTTATATTAGTTATTTTATTTGTATTAAGGTTAGCCTTGGCCAACTTAAAATTTGGTTTCCTGTTGTGTCCAGAAACATCTTGATTAAATACTTCTATTCAGTAGGAGGGAGAGGTGTTCCCTTTCACTTTCTGTCCTCCACACTTGTGGTACGTTCCTTTATTTTGAGAGCAATATATCAATTCCCAGGGACAGAGGAGGAGCCCTGTGTCCCGGCTGCACCAGGCTGGAGTGTATGCAGTAAAATAAAATTTGTCCTTTTAGGGAAGAAAGGATGTGTGCGAGCAGTTTAGTTTTGTAACTTGTTTATGAACTTATTCTTTCTTGAGATTATGTGTTTTGGTGGTTGAGAGCAAAGTCTGCTCCCTTCACCTGGACTGCCGCAGAATTCTGCAGAAAATACGCCCGAGGCCAGGATCTGACACAGGACCATCACTGAATGTGCAAATATGTTAGATATACAACAATATATAGGTAAATCTAATGACTTAGCAATAGGAGAAGGGAATGTGGCCTATGGTGACATTCTTGATATTAGTGCTTATAACAAGAAAAGCTGTCATGCTCATGTCCCCTTGGAATTGCATCTCCTAAGATGTTCTGTGCCTGGATCTGATTGCCGTCTTTCATTTGGTCTTGCTCTCCTTTCTCAGGAAGGAGTTTTTAACCTCCTGCTGAATAAATGCTGTGGGTCTGACGTAATTCAGGAGGTCCTGTGTCTGATGTGTGCTGGATAAACACCGTTGCTAAGCACAGAAGCCAATGTGGGACTATTTAGTTTTGCATCTGTGCTTTGAGTTTTCTCTCAAGGAGGTAACACTGAAATCCATGCCCCAGAAGCTGAGCATAGTTTGGAAAGCAACCCAAATGGTTGTCTTCTGTTCACAGCGGTTCTTCACCTTGTTTTAGAGCTGTGGGCAGTGATGAAGGTAGTGTAAGAAGGAAATAATTTCCCCAGAACTATAATAATGAGGAGAAAACCTCCTTAAGCCAACAACCCTTATTTTCTTCTGTTTTTTAATTTTTATTATTTGTTGTTTAATTTGGCAGCATCTGCTTTAAAGTTTGTCAGACCAACTGTTGGTAACTGAGATTTGTCTGAAGTTTTGACTTGCAATATTACAGCATTAAATACATCATAAGGATAAATATTGAATTAATTGAAAAATCTGTTTCTGACTGTGAAGGTCACCTAGCCTCAAGAGCTCACAGTCTTGCTTTCCAGATCCGAGTAGTGTTTGTTAACACTGAGAAGCAGGATACCATTTCATATATAAATTCCTTTTTTGCCTCCCACTTCATTGTATTGGATAAAGCTGTCTAAGCTTACAAGAGCACTGATATGTTATGTCCAGAAACTGCTATGATGTCCATTTTGATAAGAAGCTTGTCAAAAATTATATAATGAATCTTACTTTTGAAGGACTTTGTGTGACACACTTGAAGGCCAGATATGTAAAATACAAGCGTAAAGTCAAATTCACTTGCAGTTACTCTAGCTGTTAGACTTACTGCTAATTTAAAAAATTAACCTTTTTTTTCAGTTTTGCACAGTAGAGTTTAAGTATTACCTTAAACACAGAAGAAACATTGGAAGGCATTTAATGTAGAAATTTTTTGAACAGTCTATTACGTATCTCTACTGCCTAATTTTTAGCAAAGCAGACATTGGATCTAGTGTTTAACCTACTGCTGTTCTGGGGTGGTATTACAAAGCTGGCAACTGGCATGAAAACCCCTTTAGGTTCTCTAATAGGAATGAATTCAGTAGCATTAGAAAAGTCATTTTGGCAACAATCCTGTGATTTAGAAACTGTACTCAATTCTCTGCTAGAACCATTCTATGATATGACTTTGTAACAGTATTTAGAATATTTATCTTAAATTCTTTCGTGAAAGTGGCCCATAAATAGTGGATATATAATTTCCATTGGATTCCTTTGGGGTAGATATTTCTTATTCCCATTTTATAGATGGCAGCCATGAAGCATTAACAAAAGAAAAAAAAAATCCTACTCTTTTTTGTATCTCTTTTTTTTCCTCCAAAATGGGAATGGAATGGAATCTGAGAGGGAAATTCTCCATTTCAAGTCAAGAACAAAAATATTCAGGACAGTTTTTGACTGAGAAACATTTCCCCCCGCCATCTCCCATCAGCTCCATTTCTCCCTTGCTTCCCCCAATTAAAACAATTCCACAAACAAACAAACAAACAAACAAAAGAAAAGAAAAAAGAAAAACTTAGGCCTTTAAAAGCCAGATAAAACAAACCATTGTTAAGACTTCTGTTTATTTTTGTAAAGATTTTTGTCTGTGTCTCATAAAGATGATACTGTACATTCACGGTGATGAACTGTTCATTTCTTTCTGAGAAAAGCTAGAACACTTTTAGGTCATGCTGCTGCTTTACAGGCAGTGGCAGTGACGATGGCCGTGGTACTCATTGTTCCCACTGCTATGCACCACCACATCTAATACTCAGAAACTATGTGGGCCCTGATTTACAACTGCTCTCAATTGTTATTAGTCCCAGTTGCTTCACAGTAACTCTTCAGTGTGTAAAAATAAACACTTAGATTTCTGCAGAATGAGGGTCTTAATATGTAGCTACGTATGACTGAGTCTGGCCCTGACCTCATGAGGGAAAATAAACCATATGCAAGCACAGAGCTTGTTAATATTTTTTTGAGTCCTTTCACCTGGCTTCAGTCACTGTCGCTAATTTGTTTTGATTACGGTAAAATTTCAAGAGTTTGCATACTTTTATTTTTTCTGAATGACTCCGTGGGGTCTTGGTTATCTTATATTACCTCGACTGTCACAAGCAAAATTAGACACTGATAAAATTATGTAAATGTAAATGTCAATAAAATAAATTGTTCTATTTTTGCAGATGTTCTTCATCTGGATTGAATTTGATTGTAGATGCTTGTCTTGATGCATAATGATACACAGCTAAAGGATGAAAGTGTTCTTGGAGCAAAGAAAACACACTCTGAATCTTCACTGTAAATTATACACTATACAAAATCAGTCCAAATTGTTCAAACCCTTGGACAATTACAATGTTATTCTACTCACCATGCTGAGTACTGTGTAATTATCATGGTTAGCAGCAGTTTGCTTGCTCTTAGTCCTGAAGGGAGATGCAAGCTTTACTGAACAAGAAATAAATGCAGATGTTAGACCTTATTTTGTTTTCTGACTCAGCAACTGAAAATACCCACAAAATGTGAAGGATTTTTCCCCACTTATTTAGTTGACATAGCATTAACAAAAACAGTGCTATTGATCAAATATGCACAGTACTGTACATAATGGATGGTGTGGTTAGTTGCATGATTAAAGAATTTGCTAAGTTGCAGCCCCCAGCTTCATTTGTAAAAAGAAAGAAAAAAAATCAGAGATATTGTTCCCAGAGAAGTAAGATCCAATTAACAAGAAACATTTTATTGCTTTTCTAGTTTACTGGCTCATCCTTCTCCTATTAAGTCAATGATAGATTTGCTTGCATAGTTAATCATGCAGGAAACATACTTTACATTAAGTCCATTTGTTTTGTAGGGTTAGATTACCCATCCTCTTCACAAAGATGATCAGTCTTCCAGTCTTCCTTACCAAAAGCTTTCCAGTAGAACTAAATTCCAAGAACTTGCTTGGCTTATGGGCAAAGCTTTTGAACCTCAACAACTTTTGTGTAATTGCTGTAAGCCTTTAATCTAAATCCCAAATATTTCTGCAAAGTTTGTGTGGGCCTACTGTCTATTTGACATCAAAACCTGGAGCAAATGGATTAGGAAATAGGAGACATCTTTGGCTTGACCAGTTAGAAGAGGATGTGGGATTCCAGTTGCCATCAGACTGTTTTGTTTAGAAGACAGTAATTCATATTTTTTATGCCTCTACATAATTTCTACCCAATACAATCTAAGAAGTATTTCTAATCAGCCCACAAATATGCTCTGATAATATTAAGGAACAGTCTGAAAAATAGCAACTGTTCTTGTGCTTGGATGTCCTGCTAGATATTATAAAGTCCTTCTTTCCCTGGGGAATTAATCCCTGAGGTGGAAGTCTTCCACTTCCCCAATGGAAGTTTTAGCTAAATTTAGTCTCAGCTAAGTTATTGAAGTCTGCCTGGGTCTTCTGGAACGTTACTGGGCAGAGCATGCTGCCATAGCTAGACACCTGGAAGACTGGAGCACTGGTGAACCTGCACATGCCCTTGTCTGAAGGTGGCAGCTGAGGAAGGCAGAAAATAGGATTAGTTGCAGACTTTCCTTTCCTTTGCATGGTACAACACACATCTTAAAGGAACTTGTAGAGGCTTAATGTGTGTCCTGGAACTTTCTTTGACTGATGTTCAAAGGTATGTGAGGTTAGTAGTGGAGCTTTTGTTTCTCAGTATTTAGATTACTGTGATTCCTCTTGAAAGTGTGTTCTTCTGGTTAAAGCCCTTGCAGCTTTGACTGAATTGGCACAGATGTGTCACCTTCTTTCTCACCTTGTCTTTGTCTTTAAACTGTTCAGTAGCTCTTGGATCAGACTGCAAGTCCCACAATCAAAAGATCTTTTTTCTGTATGGAAGCCTTATTAATTTTAGAGATCTGATTGCTTGTTTTCCTCATCTGTCTTCCTAACTTCTAACAATGTGCAATAGTAGAGGTCTTTCTCATCAGGGATATTGTGTGTTCCTGAAACCAATTGTTTTGGTAGGTATTTCACCTTCTCACCTTAGCTGGGAATAAAAAGGAGAGCTTTCCATTAATTTCCATATACTTGGGCCAGTTTTTTGATTCTTTATCCTTTTCCACAAACAAACAAACAAACAAATTGGTTTGAAAGACGCCGACAATCTGATTGGGCCATTCAATTGTTTCGGTTCATTTGAGGTCTCTGTGGGATTAATTCAGGCAAATCTTGCAAGTGCCAGTGCAAGGAAGAGGCAATTTAGGCCTTGTGGGTCACATTTCTATGTAAGTGTGTCTAAAAGGATGAGGAACACTTTTTTTAAAAAGTATTTCATAAGCAATTTTGTGCATTTCGTAACTTTTGAACAACACTTATGTGCATTTACTATAAGCAGCCTGGAGACCTAAAGATAAAAAATTACTGCATAAGAGTGTAGCATTACTATTGTAGTAACTTTTTCTATGAAGCCAAGCATTATTTTGGTTTCTGATACATAATTGTAGTTCACAAAAAATGGAACCTTTAATACATTCTCGTGTCAAGCCAGTGAATAGGGGTGACTAAAACTCCGTTATCTACTTTCTTTTCGTTTCTTTTTTCCTTTTTTTTTGATTGAGGGTACAATTTTCTTCAGCTCAAAATTCTTTTTCTTTTTTCTTTTTTTTTTACTGTAGAATAGTCTGTAAGTGCCAGAAGACCCACAGTGCAAAGTTGTTTCCTCACTAATGCATTTCGTTTTAGTGAAAATTCAGTCCCCAAGAGAACAAATACATTTCCTAGAAGAAAAAAAAAGTGTTGATTAGTACCTTGGTGATACGTTCACTGATACATTCACTCTTTTGAACTTTGTCTTGCTTAGAATGGAGCAATCTAACTTCTTAAATGGATTTGTTTACACAAAAAAAAAAAAAAAAGGCTAGCATTCATGTGCTTATGTATATTTTAGAAAAGAAATGGACCAAACACACGCTACCACACACACTCAGTTGTTGTTGTTGTATAGGATGTTTCATTCAGAGTGCTGCAATTAATCCTGCAGAACTGAAAAATTAGTTCACCAAGTACGTGCTAATACTGAACAG
Organism: Oreocharis arfaki; assembly: GCA_013398015.1. Lineage (NCBI taxonomy): Eukaryota > Metazoa > Chordata > Aves > Passeriformes > Paramythiidae > Oreocharis > Oreocharis arfaki. Next base: position 784,200 of record VZRR01002857.1, on the reverse strand, counting down.
AAAAAACAGTGTAGTTACAAGTAGCTTTATTGAAAGACTTCACAGGTGCGGTGAAAAAAATCAGCCACAACCGCTGCAGTTTAATACTTATTTCCCATTTAAAATAAGTTAGCAGGAAACCTCTTAGACTTTTTTCATGCAAAGGTCTTGAGTAATAACTTGAAAACCAGTCACTAGTCATGGGCTTTCTGTGGGAGAAGCTAGCCCCATAGAAAGCCATAAGAACATGTGGGAACTCTTGCATCTGTGAGGCCTAACCCTGGAGTCAATAACTGCTAGGGAAGCAAAATAGCTCCTATGGGCCGTCTGAGTGCATATTTAATGTCTGAGAGGGGAGAAGGTCCTGGACTCACAGCCTCTTTTATATTTAGGACTCATCTGGCTGACACTATCACTCACTGTGAGCAGCTCTTCTCTCTCACTTTTGGCAAAATTTACTCATTTAAGTCAGAAAGAAAAGTGCAGAGTGCCTCACACACGCAGGGAAGATTTTCCCTAGGCTCTTAGCTCCTGCACAGCACAACTGCCTGGAGCTGTGCGCCACCCTGTACTTCAGTGAAAATACACAATATCTTGGCTACTGCTGATCTTGGTGCCCATTTCCACCTTTTTTAGCATACAGTAATGTTGCTGAGGAGTACACAGTACAGTAGAGTGTTCTGTAATGTAGGATGCAGAATTGCACTCCTTGCTGCATATTTTGGTTTTCTCTGGAAGTGTGACCACCTGGTTGCTTTTGATATGGATTTGGAGGAGTCCTGTTGAAAGGTTTAGCCGAGTCTAAACATCCACAACTATGTAATGCTGGAGGTGGCTGAAGAACCAAACTCCACAGGCACAGAGTTCTTTATTTCTTCTGGTTTGGCAACTTTTGTCCATCTTCAAAATCAGAAATCTGTAAATGGAGCAACCAACACGGGCTTCTGCTTTTCTGTCAGAAAACCTGTTAGTGTCAAGTGGAGCTCAGATGACCAGGCTGTGGTGAAGTCTGGGACTGGTTTGCCATCCCAAAACCTCAGTTTTAGTTCTACTCACTTTCAGCCAGCTTTAATAAATTTGCCAAACTCTGCCTTCTGAGAGTTGCCTACAGTACTGCACTGCAACCCTTGTGCTGCCGAGCAAACACTTTTCCTGAGCCTTCTTATAGCATTTGGGACTGGAAATGTAACACTGAACAAACTGCTTGTGCTTGAGCAACAAAGCCTAAATCCAAATCACTTTTGAAGTCCTTTCTCCAACTGCTTGGTGCTTCTCAAGTTGTCTATGTGGAGTTAAGTGTGTTCCTGCAGAGGTATGGCTCTAAACCCAGAGATCTAGTCTACAGCCATACTGAGGGCTTGCTGTGATGACATTAAAGGAGATTCTGTATTAAAACACTGAAAAGCTGATATTTGAACATCTGTTCTTGCTAAGTAAATATTATTAATGAATAAGTAGTTCCTCAAAGACTTGTCCGTGCTTACTCTTTGCACTTTTATCAAAATTCTGTATATTTTTTTTCCTGTTCTTTCCTCCTATGAGAGGAAAATATCTTCCTTCCTTGAACCAGGGGTAAGAGAAGAGCTTTAGGAATCACACCAATAACCTTGCACCCAGCATTGAACAGACAAGAACTTCTCTGTGGCCCACAGTTTTCCCAAGATAATTTTCTGTTTGTTTTCCACAGTACTATCTGGTGAATAAGCATGACTGTTCCCCACTTCCCATCTCTCACAGCTCACTGTAGGTGACCAGTCAGCCAGTTGGTGCCAGATTAATGACAGAAAACAGATTTTATTGTCCAAGTCATCTGTGAATGATGGGACTCTCTGTTAATTCACATGAAAGCTAACTAATCTTCCAATTGAAATACTGCATTTTTAATACAGACTGTCATGGGGAGCAAATTTTCTTTTTTTTTTTAAAGAGCAAAATAAACCACACAGAGAATCTTTTTATTGACGGGGGAAGGAGGGGGAAGGGCAATTTCATCTCTTTTCCTGAATTCTATTCCACTGAGGCCACTTATATTCCATTGGAAATGCAAAAGCTCAGGGTCAGCCTTTCTTCTCATGGTCATGCAGCAGTTTCTGCTTTCTCCTTGTCCTCTTCAGCAACAGTAAATTTAAAACTTACAGAGGTAGAATGTTTTTTTAGTGAGAGACTGTGCAAAACTTACTCAAATGTTGGATTCAAAGTTGGAATTAAGTGTTATATCCTTGGCAAAAAGCATTACAAAATAATCTGTAAAAATTTCTAAAAAATTACCAAGCCATTAATTCAGTGACTGCTACTATTTATCTAGGTATTATTTCATCACTTGTCGGTGATGAAATTATAGATAACAATGTATATACAAATATACCTTTAGGAATATTACCCTGTTTCAAGAGTGAATGTTTGAAAGAAAAGAAGTGCTGGCCCACTACTAATGCAACTCAGACTTGAGGAAAATACTATTTGTATATAACCCTTTTTGTCAATACTGTCATCTTTGGGCATTTTGTTTTTATTTATGGCAAAGCAAAATCATTGTTTCCAACAGGTGTGGGAGAAGGTCTCAGGGAAACTGGTGGAGTTATTAGCTTTTTTTTTAACCTTTTTTTTTCAGAAAAGCAAAAATCTTTTATAACCTGTAAAGCAAGAATACAAAGATTAGTGACAGCAGAGTCTATTTCTCTTCCATGAGAATGGTTCTAGCCACAAGGCTATAATGGAATCTATCTGTTTTCTGTGAATCTATCCATCAGCATCACAAGAAGGAGAAGAAGGCAAATGGTGACTGCCTGAGAGGAGAGGGTGGGCAGTGGGGTGAGGGATGGCTGCTTGCCATCGAGGATCAGGAGTAGGAGCAGGGAAATATGGCTCCCAGAGATGACCAAAGTTAAGCTCAGCAGAAGGCTCAGGTAACGACAACAGAAATCAGCGGAATACAAAGGCTTCTTCTAACAAGCCAAATCAGTTCATCAGGTTAATATGTGAGGTAAATTTATTTTCTATGTAATTAACTCAAAGCACATTATTGGTAAATTTTTAATTACTCTATTATTAATTACTGAAATTTTTGTAGAACACTTATGTATTTAACAAGCTACAGATAATTAGCTCATAGAGATATACATATATAGATCATTAGATAGTAATAATTTAAACTATAATTTAGGAAGACTGCTAATTGTCATGTAACTTCATAAGCCATCATTTTAACTGCCAATGTCATTCATTTATATTTCTCAACACTTCACTGCATCTTTTCTATTAAAATAACTATAGGGGAAATTAATCAATAAACAAACGCAGTACAATGATCCTTTTATCTTTAGGTTACAACTTGCTGATCCAAACCCAACTCAGTAGCGACTACAATTTGTTGCTGCAAAACAATACTGGCAGAAGAAGAAATGGATCCCATGAATAAATTCAGGCTGATAATTAGAAGACAGTTTCTAGCCATCTGGAAAAGAAGGCAGACGGAAGGTTGTGGAACAGCCTTCACAAGAATATTGGAATTGGATGGTTGAATTTTTTTGAAGATGAAGCTTGACAAACTTCTGCGTTAAATTGTTCAGGATGATTGTCTGCAACAACAGGGGTGGGGGTAGAAATAAATAAGTTCATGCTGTGGCATTCATCCCTTTGTGCAGTAGGAAGGAATGAGACACGGGTCCATAAGCACGAACATCTGTGTAATGGAGTGCGGATGATGAATGTGGAGGTCAGGAACAGGATGGACATGGATCACTTCTCCCCACCAAGCGGAGATGAGCAGTTGCCCGTCCCAGTCCTGCTTTGCTGCAGTCGCAAGGAATTTCCACTGACATCAATGGAAACAAGAAGACATTGTTAGTCAGGAAGTGGCTTCTAAGAGTGCCTTTAGAGTTGGTTTTGAGAGTCCTTTCTAATGCTTGCAGTGTAACTGCCAGATGCAAATGGCAATTAACAGAAGAAATGGGAGTCTCTTTAGCTAACGCTAGGAGAAAGGCCACGTTTCCCAAGAGCTGGTAGCCTGGAGGGCGGTACTGAGTTGAGGGAAGTTGCAAGGGTTGGCATTTGCTGCTCTGCCCCAAAATGGGGCATTGCTTATTGGTTTTGCTACATGGTTCCTTCCTCAAAATGGATTTCAAAAGAGGATGGGCAAGTTCATGGCAACTCAGTCCACTGACAGCTGCTGTTCATTGCCCTGAATCCAACTTGTGGCTCAGGAACACTTAACCTGCTGATTAGAGGAATTTAGAGGACAAGCAAGGCATGAATATGCTCACTAGTCATGTACTGTACTACCTCTAAAGATTCACTACTACCATTTATCAGAACTGAGGCTCTGAAATAGGTAGTCTACAAGCCTTACTCACTCTGAGGCCCCTATGTTCGTTCCTGCTCTTCAAATACATTTTTCTTTCTGATTTTTTTGGTTCCAAAATGAATAGATTTGCAGAGTTCTGAAAAGTCAATGTATCAATTTGTATTTTCAAAACCATGGTTTTGAAAGAGCTATTACCAAGAGCCATTAAGGAATATAGATGATTATTCATTTGCTCAGGAGCTTTTGCAGGAAACTTCCCATGAAAAGAAAACCAATGGAAAAATCTATTAATATTTTTGCTGTTTATACAATTTGTTTATTCCATGGAATATATTGAGTTGCTAGGAGTTTATGACATAAACTTTTCTACTTTTAATTTTGCCATGTAAAATGGAGCAGTCCACCGTAATCTTAGTTATGCTAGTTCAGCTCGGTAATAAACTCTCAGTGATGTTAGCAAGATCAGCATATTGTAAATCTGAATCTTTTATTTACCTAACAATCTTGATTGTCAACTATCATTAGACCGCTAAATATACTTAAAATATTGTGGCTACTACCTTTTCTATATTTTTAATAACTGTGAAATGCTACTGAATCAACTAGTCTTTTGAAGTCCTACTTACCACAGACTATTACTTTTAACCAGAACTTCAAAAAGCTTGTGGTAGGTCAGAATATTTTTGTTCTTTCTCCCCCTCCCAACTGCTTGAAGCTCCTTAGGTGATAGAAAACAGTGTAATATTTGTTCACACCCTTAAACTGTTATTTGCTTCTGTTTTCACCAACTTTCTAGAGCCATTTCCTATATATGTGTTGCCTTTCCAAACTAAGAGATATATTTAAACTGATTTGTTCATTTCAAGGGGATCCTTTTTTTTAAAGAAAGCTCTTTACATGGATAACTGCAGTGTAAGACTAAATGTTTTTCTTTACAGCAGCATAAACTTGGAGGAGCAAATCCTAAGAGCAGTCATTTGTTTTCTCTGGGTTAATGGCTTTCAGCTGGATGTCTGTCTGCTGAATAATGACTGCACTGCTACATCAGCCAGTCTCTTCCACAGCAAAATGTGTGTTCGGTTAATGGCATTGACATATTGGAAGTTGGAATGAGCCTCCCCACTTGAGTTGTTCAAACATGATATGTCCTACTAGAATGAAATTAAATAAGGAGATGTGACAAAAGAGGAGGATTCAAGGAAGATGATACTGTGTTCTGAAAGTGCAGCATCAAAGAGACTTTGGTTTTTGACATCACTTGTGCCGCTCGTTATTAATAATTCCTATCCTAAGTATTTATTTTCTAAAGGGAAAAATTGGTTTTCAGATTTCAAGTCCTATGTTTTTGATCTTTAGTATATACTTGTACTGCTGAGTGATGTGGAAAAATAACAAACAGTAGAAAGCTTGAAGTAGTCTCTAGAAATGCTGAGAGCAAAATTTGAAAAGTACTCAAGCAGCACATAGAATGTCATGTCCCTTTCCCATTTAGTCATACGATTAAGTTATCTAAGTCACAGAGACAATTGTAGAAAATATCCTGGCTTTTCTACAGTGGGGATCACACATGGGTATAAGTACCCTGGCTGCGCCATAAAGTATATAGGTTTGTGAAATTGATTTTATTTTTTGGGGTTACAGGTAGGAAAATGCATTGTAAGCAACTGACAAGGAAACAAATTGCCTATAACAATTCAAGGATTGATTTGAGTAGTTATTGATTTGATTTTTGCCTTTCATCTGCATGACGGAAGCTGATTTTACTATGAATTCTGAAACTGGTCCCTTTCGTCTTTTTTGTTTCACGCCCATCTGCCAGCCTGCCAGGTGGGCAGAGGTGCTCCAGATCATGTGTGCAGGGACACTAAGAATGCAAAAAGTGGCAGTGGGAATGGGTGAGGTCCAATGTGAAAAGTTCATTGGCTGCCCAGAACTTCATTCCAGAAATGACAAAAGCCATCCATCTTGCGGGTGCAGACCCTTTGGATTTGCTGACAGTAATATATCCACCCCTAGCTCTCCGGTAACGCATTAGCATTAACAGTAATTTTTGCCTCTAGACAGGCTCTGCAGTACAGCACGACGGCTCCTACCCTGTAATTGTAGGATCCTCATTAATCAGAAAGAATATTATGACATTGTGAGCTCACAAGAAAGACAATTCATGACTGACATAACAAAGGCCTAAATTATGCTGCTTTGATGATTGGAGGTGCAAATTTTTTTTTCTCTTGTGAAAATAGGATTTAGCAGCTGTATGGAAAAAAACTGTATAATGAAAGTAGGGAGCATTGAGAGGCAAGCAACACCAGCTTTATCTAGATGAGACCTTTTTTTTCAAAAGGAAATTAAAATTTCAAAGCTGGTAGTGCTTTTTTAATTGATAAACCGGAATGTAAGTTAGGATCTTGAGGAAGAACTCAGTGAGAAGCTCAGGGCCGCAGCACTGTGTTTAGTATTTTGCTGCTATTACCCTTTAAAATAACAGAATTTTATGTTTTGGCCAGCTTCCAAAATGTGTTTTGACATATATGAAATGATTAATACTGCAACACATCTCATAAATTCAATACAGTTTTATATAGACCTATATTCATGAGGAGCCAGAGATTGTAAATTATAAATGAAGAAAAAAAAAAAAGTTGTTAAATCCAAGTTTCTTGTTCCACTGAAGGTATTGGACAAACTCACTCAGTTCCCTGAGTAAGTAAGAGTAGAGTAAGCCTGAAGGCTCTTTCAAGTAACACTGCTTTAAGTGAAACCAATCCAAACCAACATCCCTTAAAGACATAGGACTGAAGACTGAAGGGTTGCTGAGGAGGTGGCGTGCTCCCACAGGAAGGCCTTGTCTTGTGTGGCTGTATGAGATGGGCTTCATGTGCTCTGAAGTGCTGTGATTAACAGAGAAATTGATCAAACCTGTGTTTTCTCTTCAGGGATTCCTTCCTCCAGAACAGACTGACTGCAGTATTCATGATCCAAGTAACCGATAACTTAAACAAGCATTTGAGATTCAGAGAGAGCCCCCTAAAGTTCCTCCTGAGTTGGGCTCCTCTCATGCACTGGGGTTAAATGACTTATTCCAAGCACTCGTGTCTATCTATATGTATTTACATGTGTTTTTAAGTATAGCCCTGACTGCTCAGACGTATTTCTTCTGAGTGCATTAGAAATTACTCCTTCTTTTCTGGAAAAATTATAGCTGAGGAGAAAAAAGGGGAAAAAGTTCTTTCTGAGTATTACCCAAATTCCCATATTTTCTCCAAATGAAATATTCTGCATGCTGCCCCCTTGACCATTGTTTTCGTTTGCTTGAGATTGTGACATGTAGAACAGTCAAAATTAGCCATTGAGTGTAACTGGTGAGGAAAATAGCAATTTTAGTTAAAAAAAATTTCCTGAAATATTTTTGGTGGTGGTGGTACATAAATGATTTAAAACAAGTGTGTATACAGTTTCTTTCATGAATGATTCCAGGGCAGTTCATGAAATCCTTGTTTCTTTGTGGCTCATCCCATGGCTTAAAAGACAATGTGCGTACTCTGGCACTACCTAGGAAGCAGTCTGAGAGGATACCTAAAATTTCACTTTTTCTTTAAATTTAAGACTAGACTGAGATTCAGGGATGAATCTGCAATAGCATTTGTCTTCCTACAGCTGCAGAGGAGTGATAAAGTAGGAATAGCTTAGCAGTGCCAGAGCAAGTTAGGTGTGTCCACTTTAGGAGTTGCTGGCTTTTCCCTCACTCTGCTTTTGAAGACAATCTCCCTGCTTCCCACCTTGCCATGTTGGGTTTGCACTGGGGAGAAGCCCCAGAGGGTGCAGACTGAACCTTCCCACAAGCTTCACCCAGAAGCTGAGCTTCCAACACACAGGGCCAGAACGGTGTTAAATTGACCTAAACCTTCCCTGAAATTCATGCAGTGTGGCTGTCAGGTCTTCAACATCAGAGATTTTGGTCTCTAAATCTGCTCCTGTGGGGATGTGCCGCTTGTATCAAAGACAGAAGACACTATCTACAAAGATACTGCCTTGGAGGTTCCTTTCCAGCTGAAATCCAGTGGCATGTAGCAGTATCTCAAATCCCTCTGGGTGTCTTTGTAAACACCATTAAGAAAATATACTCAATATCTGTTTTTTTTTTTATACTCAACTGACACTTATTTATATCTCACATTCTTGCAGTTGTGTTTTTGCTGCCTTCTGGACTGCACCATCTGGAGTGATCTTCAGTCTCACCCATTTCTTTAGCTCAAGCATTAGTTCATTCTTGGGGGAGGACTCCAGAAGTGCACAGCACTCGGGCTATGGGATTTCTGTGCCTGTTTCAATGATCACATACAGATGGTATGAAAACACAGGGATCCAGCTGGTTCCCATGGTATCAAGACAAAATTACATGGAGGGAAGAATTCCTTCTGAGAGACTAAAAAACAAGAAGATGTTTCCATTAAAATCTCAGTCACTAATTTTTTTGTTACATTGGGCCTATCCTAAAAATACATGAATCAGACTCTTGTGAGAGGTGGCCAGTGTTGCTTTTTTCAGTTCTTCTTGGAGGGAACTGCCATGTTTCATCACACTTACCTGTGGTCAGGGAAACGTAGGACTAAAAATTGGTCATGTTCAGCTGCACCTTGAAGAGTCTTATGGCAAAGGCCTCTTATTCAAAACTTTATCTAGAAAGGTGGTTTTAATGAAGTACCATAGAAATAGTGAAATCTGTTTTAAAGATACGGGCAAAATCAAGCCAGAGTTAAAGCTACATAGAAAACTTTGTGTACAATACATATGTCTATTAGTTTGAGAACTACTTAGACACAAATATGCATACAGATTTAAAATAATTAATTCTCCAAAATGAAAAATTATTCCTGTCACTGCAAATGATGAATTTTTCCTCTCGTCCAGCTCTGCAGACTTGCAGAATGTCACTAAAATAGCCCAAAAGAAGACTCACAATAATGCAGTTGTGTTGGTTTGGATTTTTTTTTCTGTTAGTGGAAATTGATCTTCCCTGATCTCTTCAACTGGATTGTATGCTGCTTAATGACTAGTATTACTGATGTCACAGAGAGGTTCACCAAAGTGCTAAAACCATACAAAGAGTGTAAGAATTCAAGCAGGAATTATTCATACTGGTTGATGGTATCTGCAGCTGTACTTATGTCTGTTCTTCCCACTTGCCCTTCCAAACAATGAAGTTCAAGTTGTATTCATAAAACATGGATTTTAATTATAATTTTGCTTTTAGGGATTGTGCCTCTTCTTAATCATGCTTTAGTAGTATGATTATTTAATTTTATCCAAGCATTGTGATGTATAATATTAATTTATTAAATTATATTGTGTACTAATAAACATGCTAACAATAATCATATGTTTAAAATAATAAATACTACAACAAAAACAGCAATAAAAGTAACAATAATAAAGAGAAAGACAGCTCAACAGTTTTTCTCAGCAGCTGGACAAGCCTTCTTCAACTTCTTCTCTTCTCTTCATCTTATCAGCAGTAAAGAGAAATTAATGAAAACTTTTGCAGACTTACTGGTTTCAGGGAAGAAATTACTTCCATTATACACTGAAGAATGAAATCCATTTAATCTCTTTTAACTTCTGACTGCTCAACAACTTGGATGGGTTGAAGATTTCAATCTACATACACAGTACAGGCACTGTTCTTGGTTTCATTAAATGTTTCTGCTTTTCAATAGACTCTGTCTACCTTGCCCAAAATTTAAAATTGGCTTTACGAAAACCACTGCCCAAATAGATATGCATCTGACAGGAAAGGGCATCATTTAACAATAATTTCCAATGATGTAAGTCTAGAAATAATAATGGAGTTAATTACTTGCCAATAGCCCTTATTAAAGCTTTAGTATATCAGTCTCCATAATTATCTCTCTGTATGAGGACAGCATCTGGGTCTTCAAATCTCTTTCCAAGAAAGGCACTGAGGTAGAAGTCCAGGTTTCTACAGGCTCAGTTTTTTATGCTGTACATACACTTTTTTGAAATCATAGTAGGACAAGTTTTTTCCTTGTGTTTTTTTAGATTTTCAGGTTTGTATGGATCTCCAGATACAGTAATTTAACTGTGATATATTTGATACCCTAGCCTATCTTACTTTTGTTTTTCTGTCTCAGTTCCTCCTTGTTCCCTGTCACAGTAGGTTTTGTGACAAGGATCCCAATTACAGCTAATCCTATTAAAAGCTCCAGTTATTTGAAAGCATGTTCACTGGCAAGGACTTAAAAATGTAGAAAGTCCTATCAGAACTCTGTGTAGTCCTTGCAGAGATTTTTTGCTCATTGGTCTATCATTAAAAAAAAAGACCTAATCAAGTAGCTTTCTGAATAATTCAACCAAAAAAAGGCAGATAAATTTTAACCAATTTTTGGAAGTTTTGGTGGGGTTTTTTTTGTTGGTTTTTTTTTTTTTTTTTTTTTTTTTTTTTTTTTTTTTTTTTTTTTTTTTTTTTTTTTTTTTTTTTTTTTTTTTTTTTTTTTTTTTTTTTTTTTTTTTTTTTTTTTTTTTTTTTTTTTTTTTTTTTTTTTTTTTTTTTTTTTTTTTTTTTTTTTTTTTTTTTTTTTTTTTTTTTTTTTTTTTTTTTTTTTTTTTTTTTTTTTTTTTTTTTTTTTTTTTTTTTTTTTTTTTTTTTTTTTTTTTTTTTTTTTTTTTTTTTTTTTTTTTTTTTTTTTTTTTTTTTTTTTTTTTTTTTTTTTTTTTTTTTTTTTTTTTTTTTTTTTTTTTTTTTTTTTTTTTTTTTTTTTTTTTTTTTTTTTTTTTTTTTTTTTTTTTTTTTTTTTTTTTTTTTTTTTTTTTTTTTTTTTTTTTTTTTTTTTTTTTTTTTTTTTTTTTTTTTTTTTTTTTTTTTTTTTTTTTTTTTTTTTTTTTTTTTTTTTTTTTTTTTTTTTTTTTTTTTTTTTTTTTTTTTTTTTTTTTTTTTTTTTTTTTTTTTTTTTTTTTTTTTTTGAGTTCTATGTAGGCCAATATCTGGCAAGAGCAACTGGACAGATGGGTCAAGCTTGACTTGCCTGTTCATCACACTAGAGCAGTACAGAAATTTTCAAACCCTTCTCCTTGCAGTGCAAGAATAGGTTCCTCTATTTTCATAACTCAGCAGACATGCTGTGTTTGTTTGCAAATCCAGACTCCTCCATTGTGTATTTTATCTTTCCACTGCATTGCTAAGGACAAGAAAATTATCAATTTTCATGTCCTTAGCAATGCAGAATTGGCAGTGAATTCAGCACAAAACATTGCAATACAGATCTCGCTTGCAGAGACCTGCCTTAGAAGCACTGTAGGACAATCACAGCTTTTTAGCCACATAATTACTGCTCCAGAAGCTTCATCATCTTGTTAACAATTTCTATTGTCCTTCTATTGCAAATATATATTTTTTGACATGATAAATGTATTTTACGAAATTTCATAATGGAGATGGCACTTCATCATGCAATAAAAGATTTGGTAATATCAGGTCTTGCTGAAATAGCTAATTGTGTTGCATTATCATATTACATTAATAGCACTTGGGAATTTAAATAAAGAAGTCTTGTCCATACAGCAGTGGCTGCTATTCAGAATTAGTGTGGTATCAGCTGGAATGCCTATTTAAATGGGTGAGCACAAATAATTTTATCATCTTTTCTTTGTTTCTTTCCCACTTCTCTGATGTGACCTGGGTAGTGTCCTGAAAGAACGGATTTGAGATTTGTCCTTCTGCTGCAGTTTGCAAAAGGAGTAAGATAGACGTGTTTTTCCATGTTTTCAATTTAAGTTTTACTTCTAGATTGCCCATCTGAAAGCAAATCCCATTTATTCATGTAGTCATATCTAAAAGGTAAAATTTAAATGAAACTGATCCCAAATCATCTTTCTTTCTTTCATTCCATATTTTAAGTGTAAAGTGTTTTAAATTAGACATGTTTTGCATCCCCCAATTCCTTTCCTCCCCATTTTGTTTATTTAAATTCATTTTGGGACAACGATATATAGAAAAAAATCTTAGATAATGACATCCAAGCTTGGTGATAGTGATAAAAATATAGTCATTTTGAAATTCTGAAACTCATAAAATTGCCACATCTAGTTTATTCTGCATTCCCCAGAGCATTAAGCAGTTTAGCACAAATCTAATTTCCCACCAAACAGCTCAAGGCAGTTAGTGCTCAGTTTGGTTCCAAAGAATTAAACACACTGTTATAAATTGTGATAGTCTGTGTAACTCTGTAGAAAAACCTATTTTCCAGTATAAGTGTACCAAGCATGAAAAAATAAGAGGCTACTGTTGTATGAGGGGTGATTACAATGGGAATAAAGGTGAAATTAAAGGAGAATTCACTTCAAGGCTAATTAATAACAGCTAATAGGAAAGGAAGCACTTGTAAAGCTCAGCAAGGAAAGGATAAACTAAAGGAATTCACAGGTAAAGAATATTCAATGTCCTAACCATTGTGAGCTATAAATCTTACCACAGAGCTGCAGCAAGCTATCTCTATGAGTCCAACATTTTTGTTGTCGCAATGGTGTGGAGTGAGATGGATTTTCTGGGGCCCTTAATCTGATACTATGTAAAGTCAGGAAAGGGGCAGTGGTAGTTGTGACTTCAGTGTATTAGTTTGGACAAAAGAGGATATATGAGCTGAGGAACTCAGTTCTGCAGTTCTGCTACACATGCAGCATAAAAAAGTATCAGGGAGTCTGGAATCTGACTCAAATCATACAGGATGTATGGTCAGAGAGATAAGAATTTCAATTTTCTAAATTCAAATCCAAAATGAACCCAGGAGACCAGCATGGCAGTAACATGAAAATTGAAATGGAAGTTTTGTCTCCAATCTGCATCCCTTGTACCCTTTAGGAGAGGGGGAAAAAGTGAGAATAACTCACTAGTATATGATCACAAGCTACTGTGTGTATTATATAGCTCACAAGTAATTGTAGCCACCTTCACAGATAATTTCAAACCTACATTTCAGAAGAAAAAGTTTGAAAAAATCAGAAACTTAAAAAACTAAAGCCAACACTGCAACTTCGAAATGCCTTTGGGAAGCTGAGGAGGGTTTCACCACTGACTTGTTAAAACCAGGCTTTTACCCTTACTGTTTATAATTAAAGCACTCTTTCACATTTCTGAGTTACTCTTTCTGGGAAGAATAAGCAGAGGGATTTTTGCTGTGGGACCCAGGGACCTCCAAAAGTCAAATGACGGCTGACTGCCAGGATGCCCTTTTAAAAGGCTGCCTATGGGAGAGCTTTCTCACCCCTGTCCCTCACCTAGGGACCCCCATGGTAAGCTCTTCCGGAGAAAGCAGTCTCACGACATTCTGTAACACACCTGTTTCCTCCCAATGACAGCCTGATATTTCTAGATTTGCTGAAGGTGTGCTTTCTTTTTCTCAAAGGAAATGTGTGCTTCACAGCAATAAGATACAGATTAAGAGTACACTGTCTGAGGGAGGAGAAGCCATCCTGGTCTCAAGAGATTTGGACATGGCCTTAAGGAGTGATTGTACATACCTCCATTTTTATTTGTAGCACACCAGTCCCTTGATATCAGAGCTGAACTGTGCTAGGCATGTGAGGAGACTATCTTCTTTGAAGCTCCTAAAGAAGGAAAGATGGACGAGAAGGGAGAACGTCCCTGGGGTGGCATTATGTGCCAGCGATGGAGCTGACAACTGAACCTTGTGCTATAAACTTCCAGGTTTAGTTCCTGAGTTCACTGCTGAGCCTGCAGTGAAACTCTCCATGCTGCTTTTAGCCCTTGTGGGTTTAAGCTAGTTTTCAGCAGGTCTTGCGTTATTTGATACGTGGGTAAAATTCCCTGCAGTGCTGAAAGGCATCTTGAGATGGAGAGACCATCAAAATCCCAGTGTTTGAATGTATAAGTAGGTCAAAAGTATGTTGGATACTTTGCAAAAGGGGGAGTTTTGCAAATCCTGCGGGTCATGCTAGGGTCTTTGGATGCATTGTTCTTGTTCTTGCATTGATTTCCCCCTGAGCTGCTTGCTTTTCTGGGCTGTTCTTCCTCAGTTAACCTGAAATGTCTAATGCAACTGCATGGAATTTGTAAATCTGACAGGCAGGGACTGCAGAGTTCTGTTTTCTACTATACATTTCGTGTTTCTAATGAATCCAGTAAGTTTCAGCTTGATGGAACTGAATTACTAATACTTGCAACAGTAAGCAGCACTGCTAGCACATTTCATTGCTGCTTCTGCTCCAGTGTCAAACGCCCTTCCAGGCCAGATGGCAACTGTGCATATAGTTCTGCACCATACAGAGCAGTCAGATAGATTTGGGTATCTCTTTTTCAGGTAGCTCTTTTTGGGGTATGTAAAATTGAAGGCCCCTGAAATTAGGTCTTTGGACTTTATTTCAATTTGTCCAGGAGTACAAATGAATGGCAGTTTTCTAGCTTGTGCATCAGAAGTGACCTGTGACAAAGAAGAGGGTAAGAGAAAGTCAAGATTTTGATGGACACAGATGGAGCGAAGCTAATAATCATTTCTCTGTTCCTTAATGTTTTTTTTCTTCACTTTCTTCTAGAAGTTTTTCTCATAAGCAGATAGTTCCTAGCAGGGAACATCCATGTTGTACTGGAATATATGCTGTCAAATGTCAAAGAAAATACAAATAAATCCCCTTCTAAAGCTAGCCCAGGATGCCATCTAAAGTATTCACTGTATAGATTGTCATTGTTGGTGTCTTCATATTTTTTTCTCAGTCTTGCCCTTTAGTAGGAACAAAGAAACTAGTCGAAGGCTGAGTTCTGCTCTTTGCTGGTGTATTGTTCATAAAGCTAGAGAAATGGTGAATCTTTCACTGAAAAGAAACTTTTATTTTCTTGGTGATGCATTTTCTAAGTTATTTGTGACAATTATTATGTTGAAATGTCAACGTCTAATCCATTCTTCTACTATACAGGAGGAATAAAAAAAATACCGTCACACTGTCTGGTCTCCAAACATTCTGCTTATAGTGAGAATTAAACAGCCCAGTTTCTCCTGAATCCTTGTACCTCCAGGCTTTTACCAGTCAAGTGCCTCTGGCATCTTGAAACAGCAATGAAACCTGTGTGGTATTTCAGGAATCTTAACATTACCCTAGTTACATTCTGATCAATGTAGGGTTTTCTGAATTCTGCCATGCTTGGGCTGGAAGTATGCTGAGCAGCCATTCAGTGGGAAATATCTGAGTTCAAAGGGAGCATGTCTGCTTCCAACAGGTTAGAGCAATGAATTAAGATCACCAGGCACCTGAGAAGTATGGCTTAGAAGTGTTCAGAACCCTTATCCCCACTGTCTATTGCAGCTCATTTTTCTTCAAACTGGGCTTCCTGCTAGTAATGCTGCATGCTTGAGGGTAAACCATGGCTGCATTTTGCTGCCTGCAGCCTAGATGGAAAGCCTTGTCTTTAGATGCCTGGTTGCCTGACTTGTTTCTGTACAGAACTACAACTGCAAAGAAATGACAGAGGTCATTTGTTTTAAATGCATCATTGTGGATGTAACAAGATAAAGAAATATGAAAAGAGACTCTGCTAAAAATGTGGGGTCTATTGTTTTATGGCGTTATAGTTAGAATAGAAACTTTGTTTCTTTCTTTCTGGAATGAGGAGGCCTTCTGAAAAGTAATTGTGCAGGGGGGAAAGTGAGGAGAGGGAAGAGGGGGTCTTTCGAGCCACTGATATTCTCTGTGTATATCGAGGGTTCCGTGGAAAATAAATCCATCAGGTTAGCACACAACAGGCTCTTTGACCTTTCCATTTAAAAGTTCAGGCGTGACACAACAATAATAATAATAAAGCCTTTTGGAAACTCTCTTGATTTGCTAACTTTTATTAGTACACTTAGGCCTAAGCAGTTTAAGTCTCCCTCAGGGACCACTGTTTTATTCCACTTGATTGACCATGCTTTGTGCTTGCCTCCAAACCATTCTTTTCTAAGAAGATATTACACAGTTCTGCTTAATAATATACTGCATGTTTCTTTACAGTAGATAATATTAACAGGCCACAGTGTCAGCGACCTTTCTTAACAGCCCCTCTCCTGTGCTGGCCCTCGAAATTTCCCTAGCAGGTAGATTTATCATTTCTACCACTCTGACATTTCCAGCTCTGCTTCCCAGGACCAGCTTCTTTCTCTCAGTAGATTAGTTTGCATGCTTCAGGATTAAAAAGGTTTAGAAAGCAACAGGGAGTTGGCAGGAAGAGCACGAGTTTTTAGAAATGTCAAAAAGTGTCAAACCAGCAGCCATGTAGGGGACAGCAGCATTTTTCAATCAGTCTGTGCCAGAAATAGCAACACTAAGCAAGGGCCAGGGTGCACCACAGAGATGGTAATAAAACTTTCTTCTCTTTTAAGCTGAGAAGGGAGAGAGATTTTCTCACTCCTTGAGGCAACCAAGGCCCAATAAATCAAGCAGCAGGGCTTGCAGTATAATAAATAGCCGACCTTACCAAAATAGCTCCATAGGGTGTATAGAGTGGAGGACAGATAAAGCAGGATAAGATGGCTCTTAGCTGCATGTTTGTTTTGTTGCCTTTCTTTTTGCTGTCCTACCTTTCTATTTTCCTCTGCTTTTTTTTTTTTTGGCTCTCCTCCTTTTAGAAGCGTGTGAGGATTGCTCATAATGTTATAAAATATAGTACGTGCCTCCTGTGGCAAAGATTAACAACACTGATGCTGCTGTTGCGGTGCAACAAACAGGAGCAGTATCTTGACAAGCCTAAGAGTTAATCTCTTTGCACTTAGACTTCAGGTATAAGTTATTTGTAGTGGTGAATTATATCCCATGCCTCTCCTGTGCGATGTGTGTTGGTTGTGGCTCTTTTGTAGGTGCTAAACTGCACAGATTAGCTCATGGTTCAGTGTGAGTACGGCTTGGTGGGAAAGGGAGAGAACGGAAGAAAACCAGTGAAGGAGCTGTAAAGGTCTCTAGAAAGTCAAATGGAAATCTAGTTTTCACTCTAAGGCTAAACCAGATTCTTTGATTTGCTGGACCTGATTCCACACAGATCTGATGGAAGAAGACCATTTCTGTCTGACAATCTGGTGATTCTACAAATAACTTCCCTTCTTCACTCACTCTCACTCACTCCAGCAGTCTATGAGTTCATCCTCTGCCTGGTAAAAGTTCCATTATAGTAGGTGGCGATACAACCATCATATGTATTTTGAAGGCAAAGTCTTGTTTATATTTAATCTCTAATTTGGAGTCACCTACTCCAGGGATCTGGCAGAAGTCCAGCCTTAAATTTTTTGCTCTGAAAGCAGTCTTCATTTTTTGTTTTTTAAAAACATTACAACTCTGTCCAGGTTTTAGAGTGGTTTTATTCTGGGTGGGTGCCATCTGTTCTCAGCATATTGTTTTAGTCTGATAAAGGTTTGGAAATAGTTTGCTTCAAGTGTTATCCTCTATAGTGTCTTATTCAGGCAGGAATGTGATTTCTCACTCATGTTGAATAGAATAGAAACTGTTGCTTGACTGGTTGCTTTAGGGGAATCTTGAATATTAGACTATGGATTTTTATTATATCTTTCCAGGGGAAAAACCTCATGGCTATCAGTGAAAATGTCATGATTTTCAGACATTTTCTTTGGCAAGAAGGTAGCTGGTACTCACAGATATTTATCCACATTATCATAGCAACATTGCCTTAGATGCTCAATTTAACAAAGTGCAGTGACAAG
Organism: Oreocharis arfaki; assembly: GCA_013398015.1. Classification (NCBI taxonomy): domain Eukaryota; kingdom Metazoa; phylum Chordata; class Aves; order Passeriformes; family Paramythiidae; genus Oreocharis; species Oreocharis arfaki. Next base: position 766,206 of record VZRR01002857.1, on the reverse strand, counting down.
TCCTGCAAAGATCTACATAGCTGCATAATCTTGCCATCCAGTTAATACGTACTAGGCTAAAGCCATGAGGGTAAATCTTCATAAGCTCTTCCAGGATCAGAGCACAAGACTGATTCCATATATTTAAAAATACAAGAAGTGAATTCTTTGGCAGTGTAAGAGCACTCTTATCCCCAGAATCTAGATGAGCTTGAGAAAAGAGGAGTGAAACAGAAAAAAAATATTATCTTAGAAGACCCATTATCCAAGGGCAAACCAAAAGATACACCTCTCTAAAACAGCAGTCTCTGCGTGGTTCAGACCTGTGAGCAATTGAGTAGGCCAGTGGGGAGTCCATAATGCAAGAACAGAAGGCTGCTGAATTGGCTTCACTTTGATCCAGGTTACAGAAAGTCCTGGAAGACTGGAAGAAGTCCTGGAAGATTTTAAGTCTCAAAGCTGGTGAGTGTTGTGGTTTAACCCCAGTCAGCAACTAGAATCATGGAGCTGCTTGCTCACTCTCCACATGGTGGGAGGGGGGAGAGAATTGGAAGAGTAAAAGTGAGGAAACTCCTGAGTTGAGATAAGGACACTTTAATAGGTAAAGCAAAAGCCATGAACACAAGCAAAGCTAAACAAGATTTAATTCACAGTTTCCCATGGATTGGCAGATGTTCAGTCAACCTTAGGGAAGCAGGGCTCCATCACGTGGAACTGTGACTTGGGAAGACAAACACCATCACTCCAAACTTCCTCACTTCCTCCTTCTTCTCTCAGCTTTGTATACCGGAATGATGCCATATGGTATGAGATACCCCTTTGGTCAGTTAGGGACAGCTGTCCTTCCTGTGTCCCTTCCCAGCTCCTTGCACACCCCAGCCTTCCCACTGGAGGAGCAGTAGGAGAAGCAGGAAATTCTGCATAAGTGCTGCTCAGCAATAACAAAAACATCCCGATGTTATCAATACTGTTTCCAGTGCAGATCCAAAACCCAGCCGCATACAAGCTGCTATGGAGAAAATTATTGTTCTCACAGACAAAACCAGCAAAATGAGCCATGGACTGAAATTAAGAAACCACTTTAAGTGCTTTCTTTTTCCATCAGTTCTCAGATGTTTTAGCAAACTACATTTTACAGTATTGTCTTTAGGTCTTTCAAGATATTTAGGAAAATATGCCAAATGGCTGCATCATAAGATAACCTCATGTCTAGGACTGCCTGTGGAGGAACAAATTTGATATGCTATGGGTTGAAGCAGAGCTCTCAAACAAGCACTTCAAATACCCAGTCCTTTTACTTTCCTCTGTAGCTTTAATTCAATAGCTTCAAAATTAACCCCCTTCCTGACTTCACACATTGTGATGTCATTCATTCATTTCCTTTCCCACACAGGTGTATTTGGACTTCTTTCTGGACTCTCCCATCTACCCCTGAAGTGAGTAATTGAGTCCAGGAGACAAGGTGATGGTGTGGATGGGATGGCTTTGCAAGTTACAATTTCTTTTGTTGATATGACATGGAGCCCACCAAGACTGGTGCCTTCCTCCTGGAATGCTCTGCTCCTCCACTGCTGGGATAAGACATATGAATCACAGAACTGTTTGCAAGTGAAGGTGGTAGATAGTGCACTATCTCACATTTTGTTGTCTCTTGGTCTGTTTTTTATTCCTGACTGTTGCAGAGTGATCTAAAACTGTAGGAAACAGCTATTGGTCAGAAAAACACTGTTTTGTGTCTGAGAAGTATCCTTTCTTTTACCATGGAAGTGGTCTGTGAACGGACTCTGCATTTCAGTGCTACCTTTGTCAGAGCAGACTGCACTTGCAAGGGTTGGAGTCTCCCATGACAACTCATACACGAGGCTCTGATCACTGTCATGTGTGTAATTTGATCCCTAGTATAACCTGGACTGATGGCTCCATGTATTTTCTCTAAAGTCATGATGTTCAGGCATTAGCAGATTCTGATACAGCCTCACTGAACCATACAAGTAAACTGCTCCCACACTGGCTGTACTGCAGGCTTCCCTATGGGAAACAAACACTTTTTCTGTATGCCATGTTGTCCTATGGCTCAGCTTCCAAACTTCCCCTTTGGTTTCGGAGTGGCACCATGCTCCCAGCGTTACCTGGAACACGGGAACACAAAGGTGTCCCCACACCTTGTCGTGTATGTGTTTGTCCCTGGGCAGACGCACCTCACTAGATGGCAGCAGCACCCCAGCCTTATGAAGTAGCCTCTGGGCATCCTTCCCCTCCCCCAAACTGCTCCTGTCTACAGCAGCAAGGTAAGAAAAAAAAAAAGGAAAATTAAAAAAGAAGAAAAATCCAATAAAATGCTTGTGCTGTACACGGCTCAAATGAAAAAGCTGTGATATGCTGAATTCTGTGCAGCTTCATCACATTTCTCTGTCGTGCCTATATATATACACACATATATATATATGTATCTACTTGTGAATGTAAATATATATGTGTGTGTGTGTGTGTGTGTGTGTGTGTGTGTGTGCATGTGCGTGCATTTATATCTAGGCTTTTTGTATAATAAGGAAGCTTATAGCTAGGACTGACTTCGCTAGAGCCATAGGAAAGGGAAATCAGAGATGGGATGCTCTGTGTCCCCAGTGGTGTCCCCCAGTGTCCTTTGTCACATACTACTGCACCACAGAGCAGGCAGGTATGGCTGACTCTCCTCTCCAACAAATCCGAAGAAACCAGTTGGGCAGGAATGGGCCTCACTGCCTGCTCTGCTGATGACACCATGCCAGAGGAACACCTGGTAAAGGAAAGCAACTTATTTGGAAGATGCTAAAATTTGGTGGTGATTTTCTTCTTCAGAAACCCCCAGCCAGTTTCCTGGACCGGTTCACAGGCTGTCACAGCTGCAGCCAATTTCTGCTGTTATAGGATGGCTCAGCTAGTTAATAAGTATCGTGCCATACATTTCATTGAGCCCAGGATTAAATGTCATTTCAGTGTAAGAGAATGTCACTTTTCCTGCTAGCTGCTGGCCATGTCCTCATCGTCTCTGTGGGCAGTGGCATATGGTGAGTGTGATGCCCTGAACCTTCTGCAGCAGACCAGCACAGGACTGGAAGTTTCAGAGCAAACATAGAGGCTTGAAAGAAATATGTTCTTGGGTGTGCTTGGCAGGGGCAGTGCAAGAGCTAGAGGCTGAGCATGGCAGGAAGGAAAGACAGAAAAAGAATTCTTCTAAATTAGTTTCTTGGCCTCTCTAGTTCAATATAAATAAAAACTGTAACTTTAGACAGCTTCAGCTCTCAAGGTTGCATGTAGCCCTCTATTCATGTGTGCCTGTAAGTCTAATGAGTTTGAGTGAGAGCTACCAAGTTCTGGAAGAAGCTACACCTGAAATTAGAAATCAGAGACTTTTTGTGACCAGAGTAGCCACTTATGTGTTGCAAAGGCTTTTTGAAGCTAAGGAGGTATAGTTCTGGGCCAGTGAATCAGGGTCGTTTCCTATATGTAACTTATCACTAAGCCATCCAAGATCTGCCAATACTGCTTGTGTGAACCCTGAAAGAAACAAGAAAAGGGCAGTAGCCTGGAGAGTACAACAACACAAAGAAAGAAACTGTGGAGGTTTTTAGCCCAGCTGGCCTCTTTTAGAATAAAGATCCTTCGGAACACTCAGGCTTGGAGGGATCCCTAGTCTGGGTGAGGATGCTATGCTGAAGCTGAGGATGCTGTGCTGGGGGGCCAGGCTCCCTCACTGCTGTCAGTGCCACAGCCCATACTGACCTGCTGCTTGGCAGCACTACCCAGCAGCTGCATCAGGGCATTGTGCTCCTCAGGGCCCAAAGCCAGTGGGTTTATAATTGTCTGGGACTAATTAATTTAATTTGGTAGCTCCAGTAGTGACAGTGCACTTTTATTTGGCTGGGTAGAGGCAGAGAAGCATAAAGCCCGTTTTCATAATGTAAAGGTATTGTATGCGTCTGGCACACACCACCCATCTCCAAGGCCTCTGTTAGACTGTTCAGCTGAACGTAACTTATGTCCTCAGAAGGCAAGGTGCATGATACTCACTGGTGTTTAAACTGGCTTGTTTAAAGGTCAGAACTAAAGAACTGCATTCATGCTTGTTCACCATGTGTTAGAAAATTAAATGTATTTTACACACACTGTCCATGGGCTCTGTGTCTATTGAAAGCATAATCAGCAATGAAAGAGCAACGATGTTATAGCTAAAACTGTGCTTGCATTTGTATGGCATGACATTCTAGCTGAGGTGAAGAAGATCAAGTTGCTGGAAACACTGATTATAATTTTTTAAGATCAACTCCAAATTAGCATATTTTGTAAGTTTTTTTCAACATCTGTGTTAACTTATGGTTTAAAACTACTGTAATATCGGTTATGACCTAAAATTTATCTTTTACTAAAATGTCTACAATACCTGACATATTTTCAGATTCACTGACAATCAGACTGATTTTGTGTGATTCTTTGGTTGTACAAGTATTTGTTTTGCTAATTGAATATAGCACACCTTAAACATGCTTTCCAATTTTAGGTTGGGAAAAATTCCTGTTTGTGATAGGTGTGACAGCAGGTTGGGATTGCTGTTCATGATGCAGGGTAGAAAGTCTCTATCCAAGACAGCAACTAATTTAAGAACTATGCGGATAATTATGTCACGTTTTATCATCACTTCATGATTCAATGTCTGCCTGAAGTCCTGGTTGCTACCACCAGATGCACTTGTATCATACAATGAAGACCTCTGTTCTCTTATAGGAAGCAGAGCCTAGAAAAGTCAGTTAATGTATTTGCACTTATCAAAAGATCCTGCCTATAGAGGATGGTTAAACACTTGCTAAAATGTCCACAAATCTGAAAAAAGTACAGATCAATTAATCTTGGGGCCATCATCTTCCCTACCTAGAATTAGCTCTTGGTTATCCAGCATTGTCCTGAGTGTTTGAAGAAGTTTAAGGGTTATCTACTGCCCCTTAATTAATCCACATGGCATTTTACCAGCTGAGACAGTTTCTTCTCATGCTTACACAAAGCTCTCTATCATGTATAAAACTGTGTGGTTTCTCTCATGATTTCCCTTTCAATTTCCCAGTGAAGACGCTGAGACACATGTTGTGTGTTGATAGGCACTGGAAAAAGCAGAGAAGTCTCTCCTGGCAACTGGTGCTGCTGATATGAAACTGGCAAGGAACCCTGGAAACTCTCCCAAAACTTCTTGTTTATAGATTATGACAACATGGGGATTCCTATAGTCCTGGGCTGTGTCTCTGTCACTTGTCCTTTGCCAGAAGGCACTGGTTAGTGTCTCACTGGAATGACTCTTTCCATGTTGTGGCCCTTGATGATTTTATGCCTCAAAAGACTTTAGTAGGTTGGTGGGAAAAAACATCCCAGCTGCTAAGACGCTCCAAGTTTATCTTGGTTTCTAGGCACCAAAAGGATTCTTCTGTAACTGTGCATTAAGACTTTTTCTTTGGCATTCCTGGGATAGAAAGGAGCCTCATGCTCATAGCATTACTTGAAATCCTGCTGAAAACCTGAAACAGTTTTTGGTTCGGGTTTTTTTTTGGTTGGTTGGTTGGTTGGTCAGTTAGGGGTGTTTGTTTGTCTGTTTGTTTGTGTCAAGAAAAAAAAGTTCAGCGAGTACATCAAAGAAGTAAGTTCCTGACAATAAGTTCGGAAACTCAGCTATAAGTGAACACTCTTGTTAGCAGGAAGATGAAGACTCAGCAACTGCCTCATGAATCTTCTGTTCTTGCTTCCTCCAAGAGCTCCTTCAGGACCCCTCTCATCTGCAGGAGTCAAAGGGACACCACTGCACTGTTGGTCTCCAGGGCTGCCTCTTCTTGGGGACACCTCTGCTTCAAATGTGCTCTCTCAAATATGACACAAATTTCAAAGCTAAAAGCCAAATTCCCCTAGAACCATGCTGCTCAGCTTTGAGAGCTTGCTGGAGATGCAACTTGCTTCCAGATGTTCCTCTTTCTCTGTGTCCCTCAGCCCCATGGAGGATAGAGTCTGACACATAATCTCATGAGGAGGAGGGCATTGAAGTGGGACTGGGAGGTGGAGGGGGTATCACAAGCTCACTGGAAGCCATAGGCAGTTTGAGGAAAAATGGGATCCCAAAGTCCCAATACCCAATCCTAGTTATGTAAAGACAAACAAAACCAAGCATTAAAATAGAAAGAGTTTTTTTAGAGAGGACTCAATGGCAGTAAAGAGGGAAACGAGATGTGAATAAAAGGATGCCTGTACCAAAATAGTCTAAGAGGTGAGAAAAATAGTCCTCTTGACAGCCTCAAGGTCATGAAAAAAAAGAAAAAAATAAAAGGGATGTTTTAATGAGTAGTTGTCTACCATAAATCTATAATAAAACAAGGGAATTTCTATCACAGCAGAAGGATTAGATGGATGCAGATTTAATCTAGCAAAGTTTTTCGACATCTGACTTTAAAGATGGATCTTTAAAGACGGATCTTACCTGTCAGGGACTCACTGCAATTGAACAGTAGGGACTGCTGAAAATTTTATCAGACTGTGTTGGGATCCACTTTTTTGGTATGGACGGAGAATAAAGAAATTAATGGGGAACTCCACCAAATTTGATTCTGACAAAGAAGTCTTGCAGAGAATACGAAGGAGAAAAAAAGGAATTAGGAAAGAATTGTTAAAGAAAATCAATTCCAAGTAAGAAGACTTCAAAAAGTTGAGGAGTTTGATTTCTATTAGTTTTTGGGGAAACCCTCCAACAGTGAGGTAGAGGTAGAGTGTCAAGAAGGAGTGTGGAGTGTCTGACTGCTGGGAGGTTTGAACAAATGAGAAAGTTGGGTTAAGGGGCTGGTAATCCTGTGTCGGGGCAGAAGTTGGCCACTTGTGGTACCTTCTGTGCCTCTTCTTGATGATCTGATGATAAAGAGATCAGATAAAGAGGTTATTGAGTTTATAAAGTAACTCATATTCCTGCTTATGCCTAATTGCATATAATGATATTCTGTATTCCCATGAATGTAACTATCTGCTTTCTAAAACACTCGGAATCATCAAATTACATGAAAAACACAATTAGCATGCAAGTTGCTCCTTCACAATAAACACCATTTAAAAAAGTAGTAAAGATGCCAACATTTTATGTGATATCCCTAAACTGTTTTTTTCTTCCCCCACTGTACTCACCAACTGTTGTTTTTTCAGACCACATTTGATGAAGAGACAAGTCTATATTGATATATTTGTATTTAAGGAAGGGATAAATCCCTGTTAAAGCAGTTGAAGAAAAATGCACAGCACATTAAGAGAATACCATAAAAAGTGGCCCAGAATAGTACGGAAATGCCTGACAAATGTGAGCCTGCTGACATGGAAGGACACTTTTAATGCATTATTTATAGCTATTGCTTTACCACCACAAGCCATTGAGATCAAGGTCACCCAGTGGACTTCTGGGCAATGGGTCAAGACTTGAGAAGCAATATTGATAACAGCAGCTGACAGTTTCTTGGATACAGCTGGTATTTTTCTAGGCAGCAGAGTTTTCTAACTTCTCATGAACAATGGAAATGTGTTTGCTGTGAAACTGCTCATCTCTGTCTTGGTCACAACTCATTAATTGTGGTCAGTTCCAGACTTGGTGTAACTGCTCTCCCTCCTCCCTGCATCTTTCTGTAAATCAGCTAAGTAAATGCATCTAATACAACAATTCTAGGTGGGGTTTTATTTTTTTTGCTTTTTTTTATGTTACCCTGTTTTTACTCTCTGCCTGTTCTCTGCCAGGCAAATGTTCTAATATATTGAACTCCCACAGCTGAACGCTTTCAGTGTGCTGGGAACAACAATAATAAAATGTATGCTGTGATTGAGGAAAACATAAATAGTCTTTGTGACCCCCTGCATAAGATTTTCTGTTTTAAAGGTTTCCAGTTCCTTTATAACCTGTTCTTCATTATTTTCATGAGTTTTGAAGTTTTGTTTTGGTTTGGAGGCATTTTTTGTTGGGCTTGGGGTTTTTTGTTTTATCTGGGGTTTGATTTTTCCTTCATTCTATTTAACATAATTCCTTCTAAGGGGAAGGTGGAAGGAAAAGCCATGTTAATATCTTTAGCCAAATCCCATTCTCATTTAGCAGTTTAAGTCACATCTCAAGGTGAGCTGTGAGATTTTCTCCAAAAATGCTTTTACCTGACAAGAACTCCTGAACCCCTGCAGAAGTTTTCTTGTCTTCTTGCTTGGAAACTCTTAATTTTTTCCTAACTTACTCCTATTCCTTCAAGTATTGCTTCGTATTGCTTGCCTACTTCATTGGTTTACAGTTTAATCAGTGAGCACACTGCTGATGGAAGGCTTGGTTAGCATTTTATTAAATTCCTTTTTTGTTTGTTTTTTCTTCTCTGTGTTTTTCATCTTGCAGTTACGTTTTCAGTGGCATTAAATGAACCATGTTTGTATGTTCATCCATGTTGGATAATACACCTTCCATTCCAGAACAAACCATCAGTTTTTATTAACATAAATAATGATTTTCATTGAAAAAATGAGCAGCAAATCCAGGTGACCTCTTTTCAAGAAGCGACTTGTGTGTATAGATAGTGTTAACTTTCTTCTGAGTGACCAGACTGCAAACTAGCTCTCAGCGTCCAATTGAAGAAAGAAAATATCTTGAAAATAAATTACCTCTTATAATCCCCATATTTCTTTAAGAGACTTTGGAAGGACTTCATTCAAAGTAAGAAATAATCCCTAAGAGCAACCAGAGTGAGGTGAAAATTGATGGATTCTCTCTGAACTTGCTTTAATCACTCGGAAAAAACCTACAAGATTATACAAAGAAAGCTGCAAACTGGGCACTGCATCTGCCAGAATTACTGAGTTTCCATTAACTGCCAGACATTGCAGCATATTTTGCTCCTAGTGATGGTGGTGTAAATTATTCTTATTGAAATGGAAGGAGTTGCAGTGAAATTAATCTGGCATAATCTAGTGCAGACTTCCTCTCCTTCCCTTTCCGAAGCAATTTGGTTCACATTATGTATGTACAATAATTAATTTAAACTAAGATGAAATAGGCCATTTATCCTTGGAAGGATTTGGGATTTGAAGACTTCTAGTTCAATTTTCAGGAAGATTTCTGTTTATATGGAAAAAACACTTGTAAAAATAAGCTAGGGCAGCAGAAAAAAAGAAGAAGCAGAAAGAAAACTCCACCAACTGGACTTTGAATACTTGTTTTGTAAAAGCTTGACACAAAATCTTTTTTTAAATGTTTGATATTCAATAATTTCCTTGTTTTAGTTGAAAAAAAAATTTGGTACTCTGTGATGGATATGGCTCTAACTGCCAAAAATTCCATGTCTATATAGTCTGCAGGCACTGGTGTGTGCTGTGCTACTCACTAATCAGTGATTTTGTATTGCTGAAAATCAGATCAATATTTGTTACTTGTAAAATGTGGCTTCTGATCCAATATTTACATCGTTTCAATGGCTAGTGACCATGTGCATGTCTACTGCTTTGCTGGGGCGGTGGGGATCTGAGTGGGAAGCATTGATCAATTTGCTGCCACTGGGATTCCTTGGGGATTTAGTGCAGGGCCACTGCAGTGTCTCTGTGATGAGACAAGGTGGATGCAGCCAAGGATTTTGGGTCCAGGTCCTTGGTTCTGGCCAGGCAGGAACAGGGCTGGCTCCCACAGAGCTTCTTGGGTGTGTCTGTGAAGATCCAGCTGCTGGTAAGCAGGAGTTAATTACAGGTCCTCATGTGCTAAGGTATAAATGTCCGACTCAAGAACGGCTTCACAAAATGTATTTTAAAGTGGCAGGTGAGAGGTGATGATGAGTAACGGCTGCATCACCCGACACTGACTCTACATATGGCCTTGGAGAAGAACCCTGGCTTTCCTCACACACCTGTGCCAGGAGACTCCATCATCTGACATCAAGGGTTGTTCCTGAAGTATTTCTTTCCTGTATTACGCAGAAATCAAGGGTCTGAGAAATAGATGGCACCTACCCAAATATTTCTCTTCCTGTTGCTTTCACAAGTGATTTCCATCCTAAAATTATGAGAACTTGAAAGGCTGTTGGCAGAGAAAAGGTGAACCTTCTGAGCTGCTTATTTACAACATCAAACAGGAGCGTATTCCTTCGACCAGTGTTTAAAATAACCTTAAGCAGTTTAATCCTTGCTTTTGATTTTACGCTGACATCCGTAAAAATTTTTCAATTTAATTTGGAAAACCTAGTGATCAGAACTATATAGTGAATTTACTGATTTTTATGAGTAGAAGTATTAAATTCCCTTCACTACTTGCAAGGTGATGCTCTACTCTTCCTTTTCCTGCCCACCATGGGCTTGCCAAGTATCTCTGCTAAGCACTGTGAGAGAAAAACTTTCAGGCTAATTTTCAGTTTTCTTTGCTTTGAATTATTTTATACAGTTTGCTGGGTATAATTACTTTCTCATAATCAAGTATTTCTTAAACAAAAATCATATATTAAATAAATAAATAAAAATATATAAAAATAAGTCCAAGTTGTCTACTAAAACCTGAAACTTAAATTAACAAATCAAAGCTGGAAGCATAAGGCTTACTTTCAAACCTCTCTGGAGCTGTGCTCAGCTGTGTGCTGCTGTAGCAGGAAGAAAAGTCAGCTTTAAATTGCTTTTATGCCTTTCTAATACCAGTACCAACTGGGAACCTTTTTGGTCTCTGGCCACTTTGCAGTAATCTCTGAGCTCTCATTTACACAGTTATTTATTTATACTGTCACTTCTGATTCCCAGGAGGTTGATGTCCTGGAGAGGGTTGTAGTATAACCAAGGTGTGGACTCTCTCTGGCTGCTGTTTTTCCCCTTGGTTATGTCTCTTGTAGTAAAGGCTAAAAGAAAAAAATTGTGTTGCTGGAAGGCACTCGTGTGCAAGGTGAGGTGTTCCCTACTTGAGCTGGCTGGTTTAAACTCCTGGTGAAGCATAGAGCTTTTGGGACGAGTGGATGAGATGAACCCTCTGTGGCACAGCTGGGTGTATTAACTGAACAGGAAACACATTGCTGGAGCCATGTGTTCCATGAGAGAACTCAGTGAGAATTCCTGATAGGGTACATTGTCATTTGAACCTGCAACATGGTGGAATCGTTCTTTTGTTTCCCTTCTTTTAGATCCATCTTCCATCACCTTTGTTTCACTGTATATCAAATACTCTTGCTACACCAACAATTTTAAAAGAGGTGAAAAACACAGAAAGTAGAAAGGGGCAGGACTCTTAGGTCTAGACTAAGTCTAGAAAACAGAGGTTGGTTTTTTGCTCCAAGTTTTAATGTTGCATCACTGGTCAGCCTATAATGAGAGCATGTGATTCATTCCTCTGACAAGGCAGATTTACACTTGCTATACTGTATGTTCAGGTGTGTTTTCTACTGTCTATGTTGCAATATGTGCAAATACCTTGAATGATGATATTTCCATCTATACCCTCTAGAGACTATTTTGCAGGCTGATATATTGTATTGCTAATGCATATTTTTTTCCTAAATAATCCCACATGAGTTTTACTTCCTTTCTTTTATTTTTCTTCTTCCTTGTTGTACCAATCTCAAAATCTTTTCCTGCCTTTGTGATTATTCTTGGACATTCCATCACGTATATTTGCTATAGCAGGAAAGAGATCACTTTGAGATTGGATTTCCTATACTAACAGAGAGGAGGAATATTTCCTATGCTTGTGGTGGAGCAGCTAGTGACCATGTACCTGATAAAGCGTGTTCTACTCACTACTCATATTGTATCTTCTGTATTTAGCTTTGAAACAGCTGATGTCTTTCCCACCAACCATGTTGCTGTTGCAGTTCTTGTAACTCTCAGGCATCTTGAAAATGAAGATCTTGTTCCCTTCCATTCTCCAAGGCAAGAGACCTCTGATACAACTGGCAATGGGAAGGCGAGGACAGCTAGCTATGGCTTTCACTTACTGAGTCTGAGCTCTAATGCTTAGCACCAAAATTCCAGGTCCAAAACTTTCACCTTAGTGCTCATTAAAGGTGTGACAGCTGGGTACTATTGGGCTAACCATGAGATGCTTTTCTCAGCTCTAAGTTACTGATGAGTCTGGGTGGTGTGCATTTACATGCTGAAAAGACTGGTTGTAGATGAATACACAAAGAGAACTTCAAAACAGCCAGCTTCTAGAAAAGACAAGTCTGAGTCTCCTTGAGGAACAATTTCAGTTGGAATGAGACAGAGTGGCACGTAGATTTGCCTATAGTCTATGTGTGTGTGTGTGTGTGTGTTGGTCTTGGGTGGATAGGAAAGGAATGCCTGCAAGCAGATGGACTCCTTGCAGTGGACAAGGGCTGAGGCTGAAGTAATTTTATCTGCTGAAGCTTCAGAGGAACAAACCAGGGAGCAGGAGGCACTCCTGGGTGCATTTTCCACCAATACTTTCACGTGGAGAATAGTGGGATAATTCAGAGACCGGGGACTAAACTCCAGTTAAAAGCAACTGGAGCATCTTGTTTTGATTGTTACGCCAAGACTTAAGTTTAACCTAGCTAAAGAGCAGATGTTTGAGCAGGGACTGACATGGCTGGCAGGACAGTTGTGAAGTTAGGACCACCTGACACTGAAAATAAGCAATCCATGTTGGGTATGACAAAGGAAGGAAGACCATGAAGGAAAGGATGGACAGAAGTGGTCGAAGCAGCTTCAGAGCACAGTGTCTCCAGTAGCATTCTGGAGAGAGCTCAGTTGTGCCTAATTACAGTGTTCGAAGTCTCATTTCTCAAGGAGAGTGCAAGACCTGGATGTAGTGTGAGAGGAGCTTCACCTCCATAGCTACATGTGAGAAAAAAAAAATGTCCTGATGTTAGCACTGGGATTCAGATTACAATAATCACTGTGGGGCAGAGCAGGCTGTTTTCAAAAGAGGCACCATACTGCTTATTTCTCCCAGTTCCATTGGTTTCTGTGGAGCCATGATGCCAGCAGGGTTAGGGGGGTGATCCAGCTCAGGCTCCACCCAGGAAAACTGAGTTATGCATTTTGTGGCTGCTCATGCTTAGGCTGACTAGAAATAAGGGAAACTGCCAGCTCAGACTGCTCTCCAAAGACGATGTCCATGCTGTGAGCCTGAGTGACAGGCAGAATAATGGCATTGTCTACACAGATCGAGAAACCAAGCTGGGGAGGGGGAATCACAGTTCTGTTTTAACCACCCTGAACTTCAGCTGACAGCTAAACAGCCATGAGGAGATGTCAGAGAGACAGACACATATTTTATGCTGTAAAGAAGGAGACACGTCTGGAGCAGAGAGAGATGTCTATAGGTCACCAGGCTGGAGAGAGCAGATGAGTTTGGATTGGTGGATAAAATTACTTGCATAATTTTTCTTGCCTTAATCAGAATTCTTTCCAATATGTCACTTGATACATTTCTGTTAGAGAATGGCTTCACACTCAGCATATTGCAGCAGATTGATCTTCATCAAGATCGTGATGTGATGTCCTGTATCTGGAGATCTAAACTGTGCTGGCCCCTCCTCTGAGTTTGGGCTATTGTAAATTCATGCTCTTTTCCATGCTTCTGCTCTGTGGTTTTATATTTTGGATTGTTTCTCTTCTACAAAACTTGCTGATCATTTTCCAGGGTGTGTTTTTTAATTTCTCTAGAAGCTCTGAATTATTTCTTATCCTTGCAGTGATGCGTGCAGCGTTCCTCATCATATGAGTGAAAGGAGATCTGTAGAACCACCTGGTGTGTACACCCTGTAGCATAACCCTTGTGAGACATATAACCTGAATAAACATCGAAGATAAACTGTTCCTTTTCAGCAATCATGATCATTTGAGTATTTCAGATTAGGTAATTTGCTGTTTAGCCTGCCTGGCCTTTCCTAGTCTTTGTTTCTTTCCCATATATAGCTTGAGACATTGTAAGGGTTTAGTTCCTGTTTCCTTGGTGGCAACAAACCTCATGGATTTTTGTATAAAAGTTGTGAGAAGTCAATGACATGTTTAAAACCATGCTGTCAGTATTGTGCAGTGACTTATATGTCTTCCAATGCATTTACAATACATTTAGAGGACATGACAATTATATTATCAAGCACCACAAATTACTGCAAAGATAGACAGTATAATGCAGTATAAAAATTGTCCTTTTCTAAATGGCTTAGACATGCTCTCAAAACATATTTAATAAAATGAATAGCCTTTATCATTGAATTAAGGTAATTTTGCTGACTATTGACAAGTTATAACTATTTAAAAAGCCATTTGAAATAAATTAAGCCATTTGTAGATAAACAGTGAACAACCTAATAGAATGTTTGTAGTCATGCATTTGAGAGAGTATTTATTCTAAAAAAAAATAAAATTGCTATCTATTACGAAATTTTCATCATCTTCTAAAAATTATTCTGAAAAAAAAGTGACCCTGAAATTTGTATATTACTTTGATCATACTTGAATATGTTACAAACAAATAGAGCCACTTGGAAATTATCTATGTGTTTGCAAATACTTCAGGTAAAATATGAACATTTAAAAATCATATCATATACTAGGGGAATAATATTTGATAAAATATCCCCAAGCTTCCCATAAAGTTTTTAGTAGGGAAAACTACTGTATTTCACTCCACTGGAATAAGATAGTGTTATTTTATGAAATTAACTGAAATTTTATAGAATAAATTACTCTCAGAAATAAAATATTGAAAGTAGAGGAGTAATTTTTCTCATATACTGGGAAAAAGGTTAAAAAGTCAATAAATTGAAGTTCTGTCCAGACAAACCGAGGAGTGAGAAACACCAGGGGAGAGAAGAGGGAAAGAGAGAGAGAACTTTTGCATCCTAATTACAAAAAGGTTTCTATTTTGACTGAGCCCATTTTCCAGTCCAGACTCTTTTACTAAGAGGAATTTTAACTGAAGTTGTAAATAATGGATAGCCATCTTTCCTGAATATTAGGTTAACTCTCTGCTATTTATTAATAGACAGAATTGAAAAATGATAAATCATTTGTCTTTCCTGATTTAATTGTATTTATTAAAGGTATTTATTAGTTTTTCCAGGAAGAAATCAGAGGTGGATTTGGTTTGTAGTAATTGTTTTGTGTCGACTGATGGAAAAGGGAGTGGGGTTTGTGTGATGAAAGTGTCGTCTGCAGCCACACAGAGGAGCACAGACACACAAGGGCAGGCAGGGAAACCTGAATAACCCTCTGTCCCAGCTGCTCCTAGAGCTGTCCTCGGGAAGCCTTCAGCCCCATGGCAAAGATGAGTATGTGGACAAGACTCACTGGAATGCAGGGAAGAGCCCTTTGAGATTACATGAAAATTATTACGGGATTTTTAGGGGAGTCACAAAAGGCCAAGAGAGGAAGGCATTGAAAAGGAGGGATATGGGAATAGCCTGGCTGTCCAGAGGGGAACAGGGAAGGAGCTGTGTGTATTTATGTGAATGCTGAGCATGTCTGTGATGGCTTGTGAGGCTGGCTCTGCGTGTGTGTATCATATACAGGTGTTTGCCTGTGCACCTCTTGGGAATACGTGCTTAGCCTGGCTGCAGGGCGGACATGGGGTCATGTAGCTGTGGCAGCCTTGCCTCGAGTGGTCTGCTGGCCTGGGTAATCCCTGCACACTGAGCACCCTGAAGAAGCCCCTAAATAAATATCATACAATGCTCTGTGTCAAACTTGCAAGGTTCACTTACCATAGCACTTTCTGTGTAAGTGTTCACTGACAATGGAAAGTCCTAGTGTGTTAACTTAGCTGAAGAAGCTGATAATCATACTAGTATTGCTCAATCTACGTTACTGATATATGTACATATAGTACTGATATATTGTATATTGTGTATATGAATATTTTGTTTGAATATTTTACTGTCATTCTTTCCATGTTTCCAAATTATGAGAAGGTTAATAGCTCGTTACCCAGCTATACATTTAGCCTCTTTCCCATTCCTTTTTGTGTGGTCTGGGATTAAAGCACAGCAACAGTACTTGGCTGAGTGCTCCACTGTTTTAGAGATCTGAGTGTGGGGGCTTCCTCTGTGGAAGCTGCTCTTTTGCCCCCCTGACATACAAATGAGGTGCATGTTTGCAAGCAGACCAGGCTGGGACAGAAAACCCTTCATTAAATTAATTTATGCTGTTCCACAAGTGCACACCTTTGAAGAACACTGGGGAAGACTCAGCAATCTCCATGTCTTGAGTACATTCAGACATTCCCAGTGAAAATTGTAGTAGGATTGTGTATGTCAGGTGGAATCAAGTTTCTGAAATCAGTTCCTCTTATTTTTGGGCCTCACACTGCTAAAGTGCCCCAGGAGCACTCAGAAATTTGATTTCTAGGTGTATGACATTTTTGGCCAATGTAGACAAATCTGAGGAAAAAAGCAAGATGAGCAGGAGGCTGGAGCATAATAGTTTCCCTGCCCACCCCTAAACATGCCTACTAGGGGTTTGACTAATCTGTCCCTGCCTGTATTTTAAATCCTCCTATATTTGGTAGGACCCTCACCTCCTGCAGCATATGTCATCAAGAGCTGCAGAGAAGTGACTTTGTGCTGCCCTATGTATATAAACATAAATTTCATATGCAGAAAAGGATGATAATACCTTAGAACTGACCTTGGGAATTGCTTTTTTTTGTTTGTTTTGTTTTGCTCCGCTTGCTTTTTATTCTGCACAGGTTCTGGGAGACAAAGGCAGCTCTCTGTTTTTAATTACTGTAAGTAGCTTGTAAGTAGCTGGAACAGCTTTTTATGCAACCTGATTTGAATATATTCCAGGCTGAAGATAGACACCTATTTTAAAGGCACAGCATGCTCATCGTGGCTCTCTGCCAATCAAGCAGTTGTCACTTGCTAGACAGTCCTAAACAACTTCTGCTCCTTCCTCAATTCGCTGTCTGTCTGACTGATGGAAACGGCAGGGCTTCCTCCCTTCCCCCTCCCCTTTTCTTTTCCCCTGAACCAGTGTCACCACATGGCAGGAGAATTCAGCCACTGCTGCTTAGAACAAGGCACTTTTTGTGCTCCTGGCCCCAGGGTTTGGATAAGGACCCCTGAAAGTGAGCAGGGGAGATTACCAGTGTAATTCCCCAAGAAGCCTCTGCTTTCTACAGCTCCTTGGGGTGGATAGGGAGGTGAAGAGGGTTTAGCTGGTTTTATTTTGCTTTTTAAACTTCTCAAGCTCTCTCAAGACTGAAAGAAATGAAATCCAGATCTGTTTTTTTTCTGAACTCTGCCCAGCCAGATTATGTGTAGATTGTGTGAGTATTGTGGTCTGGCCCTGTACCAGTAACACTCAAAGACTTAATCTGAAGCAAAGCTACACATGATAAGTGCATGGAAATATTTATTCTTCTGTTTTATCTCCACAACACAGTTATGGGGGAGCTTTGCTACCATGTCAGCTCAAACACCCAATGCACCTCAGCAACTCTGCAGAGGACTCAACTGAACCTCAGATTCTTTTGCTCCATCTCCTCCCTTACCTATTGTTGGACTCCTTGCTTGCTTACTGAGGTATATGCTCCAAGTATTTTGAAGAAAGTCCTAGAAATGTTGTCTCCGGACGACTGAAAATATTTTAACTTCTCCTTCTCGCTCCTGATTTTGAGACTTTGATTCTTTGTGGTTCTTTATTGTTTTATGTATATTTTAAAGGCTTTTCTTGGGCCAGTGACTTTATCTTAATTCACTCAAAATTTGGCTGATGGCCATCTCAGGCAAAAGCACATAATGATGTCAGTCCTGCAGTTTATGGTACATTATTACTTGTGATTTCTAGATTTTGTTCATTTAAGCTTTGTGTAGCCAGCTTTGTTAAACTTTTGACACTGTGATGAATAAAAAAAAAAATTAATCCTGATGGTTGTGATTCTTAGTTGCATACTTAATATTGTTAAATGTAAAATTCTTTTTTCCCTTACAAATAGAAGTGTTACATAACTGGTCATCATTTCAGAGTGTGAGGTACTATTTCTAGTCTCTCCATTTGTCCTTTGCTTGGCTTAGGTGATATCACTGCTACTAATTAATGAGAAGAAAAAGAAGAAAAAGGAAAGGTTTTCCTTAATATGTCTTCTCTTTACAACTAAGTTGCTGTACATTTTGTTCCTGACTGAGCCCTTTGGCAGACTTCAAACTGAAGGAGACTGTTCATGGTTTCTCCCACATCCCTTCTCTTGTTTACTGTTTCTGGTTTTAGCTATTGCCTATGCCTTTTCCCACAACTTTTTAGTTTTTATTTAAATAATTGTCAGCAATGATGACAGCCTGTCAGCAATGTCTCCCCTGTCTCTATGGTGTCTCATGCATGGTATTCAGGTCCTTTATACTCTGGTCTCTGGACATACACAGAAATGAAAAATCAGAAAATTCTCTGTTAGGCTGTTCACATTTCCTTACCACTGTGGATATAGGATATTCTGTACTTATCCTATATTTCCTATCAACTATATACTTTACCTTTTCCATTTGTTTAATTTGTTTCCTGTTTGCCTCTCCAAGTCCCAAACAATAAGGCAGTATACTGTAAACCTTTTCAGTGTTTCTACTGCTATTAGAAAAATAGATATCACCCATAAAAACGTAGTCTGTGTCTCTGACTTCCTGTCTTGTTAGGCTGCCCCATGACTACAAGTCTCCTTAATCTGTTCTATGACAGCACGTGTCTAACTACCAAAATTCTCTCTGTGCTTGATGTTTATGCAGTTCAAATATGTTTAAACATCTATTTGTCTTTCCATCTTTGTCAAATGTTTGCCCTCAGCATTTTCATTTTTTTCCTTGCAAGGCAAGTTTTTCAGGCTCTATGTCTTTGTGTTTGTTTTTGGCTTTTTCTCAGAAGTCACAATCTGTCAATGTTAGAGTTAGTTGGGAATTTTCCAGTGAAAAGATTCTTTGTTTTGCTTTTTATTTGAAAAGGATTTTTTCTAAAATCAGAGACAATTCTCCAGCAGAAGGTATTTGCTTCTCCTTCCCTCACACAGGTTTTAGGTTGGTATGATCTGAATAGACCCATTCAGTTTTGTGAAACCAAGTGGTTGCTTCTTGCTTCTGGTTAACTGGCTAAAATATATAAACTACTCTTCAATATGTTTTTTGTGGAAGAATTCAGACACCTGATCACATAGCAGCCCCTCAACTTGTCGAACCACTATATTGAAAATCCCATCAGTGGAAAACAATGGAAGACCATGGGAGACATAAATTGACCAAGGCCAGGAAGGAAGAAAGGGATAATTATCAAACTAAGATAAATATTGTTGGTATTGGCTGCCTTTCCCAATCACAGCCTTACAGAGCAGGTAGCTTTGGGTGACACCGAGTCTCAAGCTCAGAAATGTTCTGAAGGACTTCTTGTTGCTGCAGGCCAGCAGCAGGTTCATTCATTACTGTTATTACTGATTTCCTGAAAGATGTGCTTAATTAAGCTGGCTGCTACCATCACATGAATTTTAAGGCAAACTGCTAATGTGAGCTATTTATTCCATGCACAATTGAACACACTGCCAATACTGCCTATAATAATACAAAAATGTTGTTGTGATTACTAAGAGTGTGTGCTAAAAGACTGAAGACATTTTGTCACTTGGCATCCATAAGGTTTAAAATATGTTGGCCAGGGTTTAGCATTAAAGAAAAAAAAAAAGCCTAAAAAAGAATAATTGTTACTAAAATATCTTGCCCCTCCTAGGCATATTGTATTGTACTGTATGAGACCAATTGGGTGATTGTTCTAGTAGACTCTAGCACCTCTCTCCAGGCACTGTGTTTTCTGTATGTCTCTCTTTCGCTCATATTGGGTTCATTTATATGTATTTACTGCAACACAGGGTATGCTGAGACAAGTTAAAGGAAAAAGAAAAGTGGGGGATGTAAATTCAAAGCCTTAGGATTAGCAACAACAAATTCTCAATTATATTATGATGTGTTTCTTCAGAAATCTCTTTTCATACACGAGGCTCCTTGAGTGAGCTCATTATCTCCTGGAATGTAGAAATGTATTTTGCCATTGCTCAGCCAACACTAATGTATTTATTATTCATCTGATACCGGACCAGGCTTTAAGCTGTGTAATGCTTTCTTTACCATTTCTTTGTTTATTTGTTTTAATGAATACCCATGAGCCAGAGTCTGAATGCAGACCTGTTGTTTTACTCATGCTTGGCAGGAAAGACTTCAAAAGAAAATGTCTTTCATTTTTCTGGAGGTGCTAAACTCGTAAGTGCAAGTTATTTAAATGACAGTATTATTTCTTCTCCTTTTCCAGATATTCATGTGAAAATACAGTGTAGCACTTAGCACTTAGCAAAATGGACCTCTTTTAACATTATTTTGTACCAAGGTGTTAACGCACAACCATTCACCACAACAATCTTAGTTCATGGCTAATTCAGTTCACTACAGAAAATAAATGCATCTGATCATTGCTAGTGCTTTTTAAATTACCATATTTGAAATTAGTTATTATCTCCAAAAACAATGCTTCTGAGAACGGTCAAAAAAAAGACCTAATTGAACAGGATATCCATATATGATGTTGGAGATGCAAGAGCCAATTCAATCCTTAGAAACCAATGTACAGAGTACCAAAAAATGAAAGAAATTAACTTTTCCTCAAGCTCATTCTAGTGAGACCTAAGTTGGGGCATTTTCCTGGGGCACTGTTCCATGGTCATCCAGGGGAATAAAAAAAAAAAGGCAGGAAAATAGGTAACCTAATACCTCATGGTATACCTAAGTAAATTTATTCTGTTGACTTTTCACAAGAAAATAGGAAGAAATTAAATAATTTATTTTATCATACTCCAAGATGCCAAAACGGGGAGAGAATTCTTGAGAAACAGAGGCCTAATCTGTAGATTACAGTTGGGCATGGTATGAAGACAAAGCTAAGGTGTGACACCATAAAAAAACCCCCAGAACCACAGGACTGTGTCATTTGCAGAAGGGACTTAGTGATGCTAGTTCAGTCTTTCACCCAATCTGCCAAATCTGTCTTTTGATGTAGATTGGGCTAGGCACCAGGTACCTTCCTGCATGAGATCAGTCAGAACCCAGCAGGCTCCCTCCCTGCAGAATATACTGTGTCCCCTGGGCAGCAGCATGGCACTGGAAAATTTGGCTTCTTTGCACCTGAAGGTCTTACTGAAAAAATATACGACCAGCTTCTTTCTCCATTTCTTGTGCAATTTGACTGACTTGGGCTCGCAGTTGGAATCAAGCAAATTGTTTCTGTGTGAGCAGATGAAGTATCCCAAGTTTGGCCTATATTCAGCTACGAAAAGCTTAAAATAAAATATTGAGAGCAATCAACAGGAGAATGGAAAAACCGTGTTGTATAAGTCAGAACAAGTTCACCCTGTGTGAAGTTAAGGCTAATGATAATAGGCTTGCACATGGGTAAAAAAATAGGGTTTATTTACAGTGTGTTAAGTTTCTGTTATTGTAAGGCTGAAGAGTATACAAGCGTATAAGTGTGGTAAAGTGACACGAGCTAGGCCAAACCTTGACAGGCATGTGAATTCTGCCAAAATACTTCAGTATGGCAACTGAAAAATGTAGAGGATGAGATTGAACTGAGGGAGAAATAAACAGTGGAGAAAGTACTGGAGCTGCACTGGCTGTGTGCTTTNAAAAAAAAAAAAAAAAGCAGCTCGTGCAGGATCTTCCACATTAATGTTCCTGTTGGGTCAAATTCCACTTACTTTATTTTTGTAAAAAATCCTGTCAAAGACAGTCTTCTATTAAGACAGGAGATGTAAGAAATAATAATAACTAATCAAGTATGCTGATGCTGACTGGGTATTCTTAGGACAATGATCTCCCTGGCTACATTTTTACAAATAAATGAAATAAATTGGGAATGGTTCCCTGGCCTTCAGGCTAGAGAATGCACATGAATTGTGTCCAGAGAGCTGGAAGTTTGTTCCTAAAATAGGCTGGATGCATCCAGGCTGCTTGTTAGCACTGGGCTTGGGCTTGAGCTAACTTATGGACCATCAGCAAGCCTAACTCTTCTATGGGATTTCAATGTTATCTTCTGGTTCACTTGGGCTTTTTGAGGAGCAGCAGAACAGAAGACCTGCTGTCCTTAGAGGGCTTCAAGTGAAAGGTAAAGCAACTACATATACTTTCCCAAAAGGTTCACAGGATCTTTAAAAATACTGATATCTTAACAAGAAGGGAAAGTCTTCGGTATCGGATACACCGATAACAATGAAAGTATTTCTCTAGTAATGTAAGGCAAATGAAGAGAGCTGAAAGCGGCATCTTGGAGATGTTGCCAAGGCTCATCATGGCAACAAGAAGAGCAAATGATGAGGCTGCCACACCTCTTGTCACTGTTCTGTACTAGGTGACAGACAGAAGCCCCCTCCTAGGCACTTGTTTGGCCCAGGCGACAGAGCCCAGTGGAGGTGCCTGCTGCGCCCTGACACTCGGGGCCCCTAAACAGACCACACTGCCTTGTAGCTCTCACCCCGCTCCTGCTTGATTCCCCATCCTGCTTGGACCACAGCCAGCTCCAGGGCAAGACAATCTGGGACACCATCTTAGGGTGCTACTTCGGATATGGTCAGCAAACTTTGACAAATAGGCTTCCTTAAAATGAGTATATTTAAAAGGCTCCTGCAATTTTACTAAAGGGGCAAGTAATTTTGTGCGAAACGAGGATGGATCATTTAATGTAGATTTTTATCCACAGCTAAAATGGAGGTTTCAGAAGAAGGAAACAGACACCTCTAAATGAGTGCTAGTCATTTTCTACTGACCTCTGGATATTTCAGTTCTGCTTTGGAAAAATAATAATCCTTTTTTATGATTTTTTTTCTCAAGTGGCTTTTTATTTAAACAGATGCTTTCATTTGTAAGATGGGAAACTTTTTTTTTCATTTTCAGTGAAGTGCCAGGCTCTAGCAAAGAGAAAATGCAAATCTAAAATCACTCATCCCCTCTTTCTTGCAAACACAAAAATCTTTTGTTCCTAAGCAGAAATTAAATGGGGGAGAAAAGAAATCTCAACCCTACATCTTGAAAGAAAATGTAGCAATACTTATCAAGCTCTTCCTCTCTTTCCTTAGTATTTGGAAGGCTCAATTCTATTTTCTTTTTTGGCATTAAGGTTGATAATTATGCAGTTGTCTGTTTATTTTAAATAACTGAAAGACTGTGCCAAAGAAAGGAGCACAGAGGGAAAGAGATAGGAGGAGAAGGAAAAGATAGAAACTCATTACCTCTTGAAAACTGCTAATCATTCTAAATGGCCACAGAGGCCAGAGATGACTGCAGAAAATTACTATCAAGCGTGAAGGAATAAAAATACCCTAGACTATTTTACTGAAAAAAAAAAAGGAAGGAAAAAAATAGAGAAATCTTCTTGATACTAAAGCAACTAAACTGGAAAGAGTAATGGAAATGAAGCACAGTAAGGGGTCCTGGCAGGTCCTGTAAGCAAGAAAATAAATAAAGGGAGGTAGGAAATGGGGAAAGAAATAGATTTTATCGTTATGTGCAGAACATATTGGCAGAACCCATCACTGTATCACAGGGTGCTCTTGGATGTTTATTATCAGGGCTCCGCAAAACCTTGTTGTCATTTGGTTTTCATGCCATCTCCTTGTCTGTTCCCACTCTCCTTCCTTCTCTGGCTGTGAGCTGCAATGGGGACAGCGGCTCTGCTTCCCAGACCCACAGCAGACCCCTGAGCCGAGGCAAATGGGCAGAGAGCACCCTTCCTTGAAGGGAATGGCAGGTGCTTTCAGCTCTGGCATTGACCTCCAGCTCCTTGCCCACGGCGGTGCTCTTGAGGATCGATCAATATCAAGGATTACAAAAGAGGCTCAGCCGGTTGCATATAGGAAGCTCCAGGCATTGAAAGCAATATCCAAGTAGCAGCCTTTGCAGGCCTGGCTTCATGAATTGTGCACAGCGCTGGCCCCAGTGGTCCCTGAGCCATTTAAAGGGTTTATTGCTTGCTCGGCAGCCCAGGCTAAAGCTGTGTTGCTACCAAGTGAATTTTGTGCTAAATATTAGCACTGTAGCTAAGAGAGCTTTCCCTCTCCAGTCTTACCTTTATCAATATGAAAGAAGATAAAAATAAGTCACTGAGGGGGAATATTGCTCCTAGAGTGCAACAAAGAGGCCTGATGAATCAGAAGAGCATAATTTAAGAACTTATATTTCACAAAAAAGAAAAAAAGAGAAGTGTCTGTGCAAGCAAAAGAACAGTTTAGAAAAAAGAGGCTCAGATTGTAGAAAAATTCTGTCCTGCAGCCTGGGCTTTCTTCCCTAGTATTGTTTATATATTTTTATATTTAGACTGAAGTTACATTCAGAACTTTCTTTTGACTGGATTCTCTTTTAGAAAACACTGAGCTGATATAAAATAATTCAAACAATATCTGATGTTCTCACAAACACAAAAGAAATATTTCCATTATCTAAAAACCCCTAAAAATCTACATTAATTTTTATATTAGCAATCACCGAAATTTCTAAGTTTGGTACCTACAGTTCTGTATTCAAACACTTACGTGAACAGATACAGTTTATGTGAACGAAAAATTAGAAGTAGTCAGTTTTCTGGTCACAGTGGAAAGGTATATTAAATTTTGTTTTCGTGACAATTCATTTGAAGAAAGAAATTTTTTTATTTAAAAAGAGTGTCACATGTTTTCATGCAAAGTTTCAGCCCAGTTAGTGTCTTAACTTTGACAAAGATTAAGGCAGCGATGGGTTACACAAGACTCTGAGCTCGGCATCTCTGGGGTCTTCGTTACCCTCCTGATGGTGCCAAATCAAGTTGACTCTGGATAATTCTCTATCTGAAATTCTGGATGTGAAAAGCAGTACTGTGGCCAAAGTGAAAGTCTCTGTAATTCCTTCATGCTGTGATCCTGAAAGCAGCTTGACTGCTGTTCTCCTCGGGGTTGCTGTGGTTGGCACTCGGAGCCTAGGATGGATGGGTGAGGGGTCTCTTGAGGGGGAGGATGTCATTAATTAGCCAGGGTGTTATTTTGAATGGGCGTTAGGGGGATAGGTCCCACATAAGACTAACTTCTGTGGAGTTTTCTGAGGAACTTTTGATTCTACAGGAGATAGGTGTAGAGATATATCTTCTCTGTTTAGTATTGAGAACTAGGATTTCTGAGTTGCAGCTTAGCAGAAAAGCTTTCTCCTAAAGTTCTTTCCCTTTCCCTATGTTCTGTGCAGGGATGACCACAATCCATCCCTGATGTCACACCAGGCTCTAGCCATGTTCAGCAGCTCCTCATTGTGAAGTTTCTTCTGAGAGAACATGGAAAATGGATGATTGCAGATGACAATTGTGCGGATCTTGCTTTCTGTACACATGGCAAGCTAAAGTTAAGTAGGCACATCTTATGCATCCTATGTATTGTTTCATAAAATAAAAGTCTCCTAGGTGCTGTTATTACCTACATGTTTCCGAATACAGGATCATGTCCAGCACCAGGATTTTGCCTATTTTTTTTGTGAAATGTGGATGAAAAATATATTGTGTGAACACTTCATTCTGTATTATCTAGTTTGACATAATGCTAGTTATAATTGTGAAATCTATTGGGAAAAGTGTAACAAAAATTAAATGGAGGCATGATTAGTATGGAATAAGGGGAGAGCACAATTTGGATTTCCACTAATTCTCTATATTTTGCTTATGGGAAAAGCACATGTATCTTAGAAATCTGTGCATGTGTTTGATTCGGTGTCACTTTTTATGCCAGAGGCCAGTTGTTCATTATTCTTTTAAGAGGCAGTTGATGTATTTTTAAAACAAGAAGGAATGGAAAATGAGACAGCAGGGGAAGCACTGGGTCTCCCTCTGGGGACTGTTGGATCCACATTTCCATTCTAGGGCTTGGGTAAGTGATTCCTTATCAGCACGCATATATGTTAATCTAATGAAAACCATAAGAGCTTAATTTCTCAACTGATGCTCAGTTTTAGGCCAAGTTTATCAAATGTTGGACCTGACACTCTCCTTCGTCTGATTTTTCTTTTTCTTAAACCAAACCTACAACAAGGTGCTTGCTTATCAGAGCAACAGCACATCAGAAATCTCCATCATGGGACATGTACATACCCAGATCAGGAACACCAACAGCATACTTACCTGATCCTGCAGTGCATTTGCTATCCCGCATTTCTTTCTTCTCTCTTCCTTCTTACTTCTATTTTCTCACCCTGTTGTCCCTATTATGTTTTGTGGTTCACTTTAAAAATGTGTCTGAATTGGAGTACTTTTTGCCAGTCCAAGGAAACAATAAGGAAACAGAAGAAGTACAACTCCATTGCAATTTTCTCGTTGTTACTTGCTTGTGATTCTATGGCCTGGCATTTTCTTTCCTGGGAGAAGGTGAAAAAAATATATAAATCAGAACATAAGTATTTGCCACCAAGCCATTGCAAATGTACAATCTGCTGCCTCATTCCGACTTTTTCAATCTCTTCTTTTTTTTCAATCTGGCTGAGCCAACTTGGCTATTTTTTTGTTTATTGCTGGTACAGATTTTCATTTACATCTTGATATCTCTCCGGCTTCTGCTCTCTCGCTCCCTGCGCACTGGTTATTATGTGCTGAGCACAGCATCCCAACCAAAGCAGAAAAAACAATGCTCCATGGCTGCAGTGAGCAAGCAAATAGCTCTTGGCAAAATCCCCTGATCTCCCTAGCAGGAAAATGTCAGGTAACTACAATCCCAGTGGCAGTGATAAATGGGCTGTTTTCCAGTGTGCTGGAAATGAAGTGCCATGGCTTTCTTTTTGCAGAGCTGAGACACAGGACCTGTGCAGCTGATCATCTCAGAGTCACCAAGCATATTTAACTGGTGATATATTAAGATGTAGATGATAAAATATGCACTGAGTAGTTCAGATTAACTGTTTTATTTTAATCAGCACACAGCTCATTACACATCATCTCAGATACGACTGATGCTTTCCATGAACCAGTTATTTGACAGTAATCTTCCTTTATTTTACATTTCTCAAGTTTCAAGACATTTTTCTAAAACTCTGTTTCCCAAGAGAAGTCATGCTGGAGAGATGTGCAGCCTTGCCAGAGATCTGCTTTATGTAAATCTTAAACTGACAGTTCAGCCTCAACATTTCAGATCTGATATCTAATTTCCTTAAAAAAAAAAAAAGGTATAGGTGGCCTTCAAGAGGTTTCCACTCTGGTATGGTGCAAAGAACTGCAAAGAAGCAGTGTGGCCTTCTTTTAACCCTTCAAGAAAGCAAGAAAGTCAGTCTTTTCTTTCCATAATGTAAGCTTTCCACCAGGAGTAGTAGCCTGCGGTGAGTATGTTTGTTTTAGAGCACGTGGGAGTCAAACACAATCATTATGAAAGCAGCAGTGCAGTGGTGTGTTCCTTGGCACAGACACCCAGACATTTATCTGAAGAGCTTAAGGTAGTGTCGGATGCCTTGTCTGTATTCTAGGAGCCGGTGCCCACCCCACGTGTGCGAGGGTGACATAAGGCACAGCACTGCCAGGTTGCCCAGGGTGGTGCCCCAAGGCCCAGTGTGACAGTGGTGGTGGAGCCAGGGGAGCGCAGTGCTCAGAGCACAGCAGAGGTCCTGTGCTCCCTGTGCCAACTTCTGCGCAGGACGCTGGAATCGAGCTTCTATCACCAGCTGGAAAACCAAGTATTTTCCTTTCTTCTTCTCTCCAGAGGGTCCTCTGCATGGTTAGACCATTATTGCCTCCTCACTACATACTCCTTTAATTTCATACCCAGCATTGTTTTTGACCAGGCAGACTAAACTCGGCGCTCTGTACTGTGAAACTCAGTTCTTTTTGGTAAGCTGGACAAACTGAGCAATGCCTGAACTCTCCCACTCTCACTGGTGCGTAGAGAAAGGTAAGTTGTGGTCAGCTATCAAACTCCATTGTACCAAGCAGCAGTTTAGTGCAGCACCATGAGTTACCCAGATAATTCACGCATGCCTTAGTGGGAAAGAAAAAGGCAAAATATGGACTTGTTCAACTTCCAAGACTCTTTGGGAACCAATTGAATGAGATGTAAGAGCTCCAGCAAATCTGAATTATTGTTTGGTCTAATTATTCTGCTAAACAATGAAGGACACAGGGTCCAATTGCAACAAAAGAATGGATGAGTCCCAAAAAGATGAAGCAAAACATGGATAAAATAATGTAGTCATAAAATACACGATATTAACCTCCTATATATAGAATTTTCTTAGGAGCTAGCCAAAGAAAAAATGTAATTTCCTTAGACTGAATCCATGCCTTAAAAATTAGAGGGACTTTGCAGAAAGGGTTTTATTGTGAGGAGAACGGGAAGATTAGGGTTTTTCTACCTAGTGGTGCTCTAGGTAACGGGCATTTTGATTGCTCATCAGGAAACAGCTTATGAAAATATCTGAACCAGAGATTAAAGAGTTCAAATACTTCACTCATCCACCAAGTATTTATCCTGATTTCTTCACTAGATGCATCAACTGAGTATCTGTCACTTCTGCAGGATCTGTTGATAACCTTTGTTTTTATCCTCCTCCATTTTAGAAACAAATACATATTAAGCCTCTTTTAAAAGGCACCTTCTTCTTCCATCCAGTTTTCGAACACTGGCTGCAAGTCAGCCTAGAGATTTTGTTGTGTGTCTGGCTGGTTTTTAATAGAAGATGTTTGTTTGCAGGGGATAAGCATAGTCCTCAGTGGAGTTATTCCACAAGTTTAGAACATATGATGGCACAGTGTAACCGTGGCCGTGATGTGCTGTGCTGAACTGTGATGTGTATGAGAAGGGTGGAGCATTACAGATTCCATGTTCTTCCTTTTTCCTTTATCTTCTTTTACACTATAGGACTCCTTATGCCTATTCCATTTCCCTCCCTTTCACTGGCCTAGCAAGCAGTCAAAGATCAGAGCCAATATGGTTCAAGGACAGATTGTACATACAGAGAAAAACAGTGTGAGATGGAAAAGGAGGGAAGAGATCAGAGGAAAACTAGTTCTTCTGAGTTGTTAAAAAACAAATATTGGCAGTTTCTGGCCTTCTGCACTTTGAAAAGCTGGGACAAATCTTCCCAGGGGAAATGAAGTTATGATTTCTGATTTTGTTGTCATAAAATTTTGATATATGTCTGGCAAGGCAGATAGTTGACTGCACTTTTAGGAAGTTCAGATGTGCCATACAAGGCATGTTTATGATCCAAATGAAACCAATTAGTATGTTACACCATTTTATCCTATAAAAATATGAGGAAAATATATCGTACAAGGCACTGATATTATCTCCATCAGCATAGTAGAAGTGTCAATGGGGGAAGACTTTCTGAAACAAGGAGAACTCAAAGTGAATATTATTCTTTGAAAACATTGAAGCAACAGGATCTGTGAAGGAAAGTGCACAGTGCTTCAAAGACATGGATCAAAGTCTTTTCTTCACAATAAAAATAATGTTTGTGTAGCTCTGTGGGAGAGGAGTGACACAAACCTGCAGGATTTTCATTTTTATTTTACATTCTTGTTTTGCTTTTGCCCTTTAGAAACCCCAGCAACTTCCAGAAAGGCAGGACTCCACAACACACTATTGAAATATACCATGTGAATTACTCAACTGCGATATCTGCACATAACGTCATGATTGAAAGAAATAATGATTTGCGCATGACGAACATATCTTGGTCTGTGTTTAACACACAATCTCATCTGAAGAGAACCAGAATTTGTTCAAAACACTCATCAGCATGCCTAAAGGAGTAGGCTGAGAATGTGAAGACAGTCTTTGGTATTCCTTTTAGAAAAATGTCACCTTAACTGCCATGTCATGGTTCACAATAGCTAAAACTGACCTTCTGTCCAGTGAGACTCATCTTTTAGTTCCATCCCATCTAGAGATTCAAAGATGTTTGGAACTAGTGATGAGTTAAGTAAGTGCTTGCCATGGCCCTCTTCTAAGAACACACTGGGCACTTAGGTAATCATATAACTTACAATACTACAGATTTGCTCATGTCTTTCCTTAGGACTGAGTCACAGTGATAGAAATTTTACCATAGATAGTTAGACATATTGCTCTATTTAGGAATAATTCTGAAATGGAGCTGGAGGTAGTAAACAAGCCCATGACAGGCAGATGATGCCTCATGTTCATTACAAAAAAAGACTTTATTTTAAATTATTTTGAGCTTCAAAAGCCAGGTGTTCAGAGAGTTCTCATTAAAAATTAAGTCAGATAGGGCGCATCTTAACCACAGCTGTAATAGACATAATCTGGAGACTAATACACAATTTTCAGCCCCTATGAAATGATAATCATCATCAAAATGGAGCAAACAATGGCAATATGAGCCATTTATTTTTCCTCCATTTGCTAAAAACCAGCAGGGACCTAGGAAGCTAACCTCAGTCTAATAGGTACTACTGAACTAGGTTTTTATTGAGTCTTTTTCTGTCTCCTTTATTTCTGCTCAGTTAATCATTTAGACTAGATATAGTTGGTAACAATGTTTAGCCAGTTCCTGCAAAGCCAATCTGATCAACTGCATCTCAACTTGTCAGTTTTGCTCAGACCAGTGTCCACCTGACATGATGGGGCCATTTCACATTTTTTTCTACCCAGGCATAATTTAGAATCAGAGTGGTATCATGGTCTCATCTCTGAACATAATCAAAGACTGATTTCTGTGATCCCACTTGACAACCTACAGACATAATCAATAGACTACACATTGGTGATAACTCATTAGAAAGGGTCCATCTGCACTGAGATTTGGACAACTTATAATTTCATTTCCATGCATGCCAAGGGAAATACACTTATCTTTCTGAAGCACCATTTTCACAGACAAGGTTAATACTAATTTAATTTACTTTAACAGTAATCTAAATTAAATGTCTTCAAGAAAATGAAGAATCAGAGAGACTTGTGATGAAATCCAGTCAGATTCCTGTTGTTTTAGCAGAACAGCTTTATCAAATGGTGGGTGGTGAGCAGTATTTCTTCCTTCCATCCATACTGGTAGTTTGGGGAGAACATCACTTTCCTGAGCTGAGCTGAAGTTAACGGAACAACCAGAAAATGTTTGAATTACATGTCTTGGTCCAGTATCCAGGATCTACACTCATCTGGTTGGGAACAGATAGACTTATGCAGATGTAGACACAGATTTATACAGTTAGAGATATTTATCTGTCTGGATCCATCTGGACACCTGTCTAGGTAGATGTTTGCAGATCTAGATAGGTAATCATATAGATCTAGAGATATATAGATATATAGATAGATAGACAGATAAATAGATATATAGATAGATTATCTATATCCTGATGCCTTTACCTACCTTGGCAGACAAATATCGATATCTGTATAGAGCCAGCTAGTTAGATACCTGTGTATCTATCTACTAGGGGAGAGGATAGTTATCTACCTCAGTATCTATCTACACCTAGACACAGCAGGTAGCTAGATAGCTGTATGTCCACATTGCATGCACATAACACCATCACCAACACTAATTGGAGACGTGCATGCAGATGTGACTGCAAAAGTAACAGCTTGCTGTAAGTGCTGGAAAATGGAATTCCTTGCAACATTTACCGGCAGAATGCTGTTTTCATTCTCCTTAAACCAAAAACATCAAAGCAGTGGATTATTTATTTAATATGGTTTTGTCAAAGAAATGGTGAGCTTCAGTACACTGAAGGGACAGACTTCCAGTGTAAAAACAGAGTACTCTTTAAAGAGTTATTGGTGCAAAACAACCCTAAAGCATATCTAAAACATTATACACAGCTGGCTTAGCAAATATACACACAGATACAATTTATAATGAATTCTGTGGTTTACTGCACATGTTGCAGGCATGCACCGTCTCCTCCCTCTGCTAATTTGCTTGACTGTCCTCTTCTCTCTGTGTAGGAAAACCATCTGATCATCATAATCTTAACATTGGCTTTGTAGCTGAAACCCTCAAGATTCAGACCGGAGCTTCCCTGTTTAGCCTGAATACAGTTTTATCTTTTCACTATCATGCTATCATGCTGCAGCACCCATTTCTTACTGCTCTTGTTCTCCAGGGTTGTGAAGAATAATGGTAAATACGCTGGATGCTTGTGATGGGACTGTAAACAGCCCTCTGAACCTGCTTTCTTCCAAGTCCGAATGGCTTAGGTCCACAAAGAGTATATGTAAAATGTATTCTGCCTTTTCTTGAGCACTGCTCTGCTATAGGATTCATCAGTCAGGCAGTGGCAAGGAGGAGCAGAGCAGGAGGAGCAGGAGGAGCAGAGCAGGCTGGCAGGACTCAGCCCTACCATACCTGAGCGAGGTGGTCACAGGCAGCTGCACTCCAGCCAGCTCCTGGAGGGATGGATAATGTCCCTGCCTTGCAGGGTGGCCACAGAGAACCACATGTATGGTGCGCTCAGAAAGCCCATAGGATGTGTAACACAATCCCTCAGTGACAGGTGACAATCCTGCAATGGCACACCTTCCAAGAAAAATTCCCTTACACTCAGATCTTCTGCTGTGTACTGCAGCTATAGTATTTTAAAATATCCTCTGCCTGATGTCTTCTCTTGGAAAGTAAAGCCATTCAATAGAACTGAAATAAGGATAAATCCCTAAACATTTTTATTACAGTTTTATAATCCATCCTTTTTTTCATTTTTACGACAATAGGCAGCTGAAGGAGGCCTGCCCTAAGCCCCAGATGGCTGCACTGTGCTCACCTTCCTGACCCACAGTGGGGTGACTTGGCTTTCCTTCCCAGTTCTTACCTCTTAAATTTATTAGGTCTCCTTTCTTTGAGAATTGCAGTGTCTTGGCCTTGCTTAGCTACCAAAAATAGCAGTGCCTGACTGGATGACCTTGAGAGGAGCTGGCTGGCTTCTTACCAATATAGAGTCTATTACCTTCAATGCTGGGATAGTGTGGAAAGTCAGAGGCACTTTTAATTTTGAGCTAGTCAACATGATGAGTCAGTTATTACTTCTCGTAACAAAGCTGGTTTTGCAAGGTCATTCTGAAGGAGGAAAATTAAATTGTTTATTTCATGAGTTCATTTGCACCTATCCCATACTGAACTCAGCTATACATTCATTTTCATTGGTATAATCTTGAACAACTGTGTTATTTTCAGCTCCCCTTTTGTACATTGTAATGTGGCTTTTGGAAAGAGATTGAAGAATAAGCATTCTAGGAAAAATATCAATTGGATATTTTTAGTGAAAATTAACAAAAGCCTTGGATAGTTGGAATTTTTTGTGGGGCTCAGATATAGTTTCTAATTGTCTACGAGAAACACTGTGTATGTGGTAGTTCTATATCAAGAATACTTACAGCATTACATTACATTTAATATATCAAGTAACTAAGTGTGATCCACGTAGTGTCATTTAGAAAAAGCATCTCTCTTTGCTAATCTATTTCATTGACTGGACAAAAATGTTTTTCAACAAACTAAATCAAACAAAATTCTGCTAATGAATTCCTCTGGTTCTCCATGGACATGGTGCATGATAATTGTTAGTGAGAGAGGATGCAGGGAAAAGGCTGGACAGTCGGAATTACAAGAGTAGTACAAAAGCATCCATCCCTGCCTATGCGAGAAAGACTCTACGCTCAGCCTCTAAGGCTGACTGGACATGAGTTCTATCCACTTGTTTAATGAAGCCTCAAGAACACAGAAATTTAAATGCCACTAACTAATTAAAAACCTCTACAATAAAAAGTATAACAATGATCTAATTTAGAGGGCAGTAATCAATATGTAAGGAGATCAGCTAAAGTGTAGCCAAAGATACCATCAAAACCTACTGAAGACATGGAAACCCCAGGGAATATCTCCAACAAAGTTTGGATAATGCCTTGTGGTATTTGTCTGTAACTTAGGAAAGATTAGTGTGCAGTTATCAACAAATTAGTCTTTTATTAATGACTTATGCATTGGAATGATAAATTCTGTGCTTGACCACTGTGTTCTTTCCCTGGTACAGAGGAAGAAGGAAGGGAAACCCATCCTTTAACAGGCATGGGCTATTGACAAGTCACTCTACAGGCTCTATTTCTCCCCCAAAACCCCCACAGTTAAAGCTGAACATATATGATGGATTGAGGTTAAGTGATGTGGTATAAATATTTATACTACACATTTGCATCATGCATTTTTTATATAGTACATGGGCAAAATGTCCTGATAAAGAACATTTTGCTATAAGGTGCCATGAAAGACTAAAACATGTAACTTTTTTTCAAGTTTAAATGTTACTATACCTCAGTCAGATATAAACAATGCGTGATGTAATTGTTTGGGGTTATATATAGAACTTATTTTAGGGCTGATAAAAAACTACATCAGGCAAAGGTAGAAAACCACTTAACTCTGCACTGAGTCTTCTGCTCGAGTAACGATTGACCTATGGACCCTCTAAGCAGTGCTTTGTTTTTAATGTCTGGCTTCTACATCTATGCCATATCCTCAGGTTATCTCAACTATCCCCAGTTAAATTCATCAATGCTGATGACCATGACTTTGGACTTGAAAACATGGTGGACAAACTTTGTCAAAGAGAGAAGCAGATTGCATGTGAATGGAGAAATTCATCATAATGTCACTGAATACCAGGGGAGTGGAGTTGAAGCTGATTTATTACCACATTATTTTTCATTTTTACTGGACGCTGATCAGGCTTAGGCTCAAGCAATCTCATTGTGATGTCCATTCAAGCAGTGAGAGTGACACTGCTACTTCATAGGCACATTTTTTATAGGTTTTTTTGCTGCTGCCTGGTAACATGTAGCTTTTTGAGGCTTTCAGCTCTGTTGGTATATATTGCACAGCATCCAGAGCTGTGGAACTGCAGCTGAAGTGAGAGCAGAGAGATGTCTTGGGAATTCCAGCACCAGGAAGCATCCTGCCTGCTTACAGGATGATGTAGGCTGCATCATGAGGAGACAGTGCCATGCATTCAGAAGTCCTGGGGCAGATCCCCTCTGCTGGTGAGGTGTGCTTAGAAATGTGAGATTTTCAACAACAATAAGTAAGGATCTTTCTCAGCTGCAAAAAACCAAAAAGTCACACAAATCGAAAAAAAATGCAAGAGAGTATCAAAACTGCTGACACACAGAACTCATTCTTTCCAGTTAGCTATGCTGGGTAATTCTGTAGCAGATGTCAAATACGGAGGGAAACTCCATCCTTCAGGCTAAGAGTCACAGCCTCACCCCAACCACCACTCTGAGTGGGTGTCTCACTGCTGGGCAGCAGGGACAAGGGGCAGGCAGCCAGAGACAGCTGCTGGGCAGGGATGCCACTGAAGGAGTCAGGAGTGTCTGGGATGTGACTCCAGCTCAGCCATACCACCTGAGCACAGCAGGAGTCAGCAGAAGTGGGTGATCACATACTGGTTAATTTTTCCTGGGAGCAATAAATTAGTATGGGACAATGCTGACTCTTACAAAATAAACTAAAAGAAAACTGTAAATGTACACCAGAGGAGGAAGAGAACGGAAGGTACATTTCCAGTAGTGTTTACAAAAAAATTAAGGGACTAAGACCCTAGTTGTACCATAGATTTTGCTTCCTCATAGCTGAAAAGAAAAACT
Source organism: Oreocharis arfaki (assembly GCA_013398015.1). Lineage (NCBI taxonomy): Eukaryota > Metazoa > Chordata > Aves > Passeriformes > Paramythiidae > Oreocharis > Oreocharis arfaki. Next base: position 730,619 of record VZRR01002857.1, on the reverse strand, counting down.
TTTTGTTTGTTTGGGCTTTTTTTTAATCCATGGGAAAGACAGGAGATGAGAGCTAAGCAAGAATGGGATGTGTCTCCTCTGCACCTCCAGCCGTGACTCCAGAGAGCTGCTCCAGCAGGTGATGGTCCATTCCCTTGCGCACCACAGACTGTGCCTGGCCATAGGCAGGAGCAAAACTCTTCCATGTAATTTCTGATATTTCCCTCACACAGAGCCCCTTTCTTATCAGAGTCTGCAGTTACTGTTTTTCTTCTGATTAAAATATGCTCTTGGGAATACAGGCTATTTGTACTGTGCTCTCAGTAACCTTTCTACTGCGTGGTGGGGGTGAAATGTCAAGACTGATAAATACCATGAAGTGAACCCCCAAAAGACAGGGATGGATACTGCATCATTACTTTTTCCAGCCAGGGTAGTTTGGCAAACCCTCAGAGAATTGATTCCTACGTCTTCACTGCAGCCTATGTAAGTATGTGTGTATGTATGCTTGTCCAATGTTAGATCTATTTCTTTAGAAAAAACAAAACAGAACATCACATGTTCCTTACCTTAAATTAGGTGCATCTGTAAGGACTTCAGATTGTAAGGATTTTTTTCTGTATTAGACTTTTTTTCTTACTGGCAATGAAAGGGTAATATTTTCTCAATAATTGACCAGTTTTTCTCATCACTTTGATTTCCAAATGAATCTGGAGGATAGATTCATTCTAGTAACAGAGGCAAGTATTTTTTTGAAGGTTAAAATTTAGCATTTTTACTGCTTTTTAGTGGGAAAAACAGAGAAGCTAAGAGATATGGAACACAGAGAAAACTGATGGGTGAAAGAAAAACAATGGAGTGGGAATGAAAAACAAACATAACTTAAACAGGACTTATAATAGAAACATAAAAACGCTACATCTAACTGAAATTCAGAGGGCTGTATATACAAGCTGAGAAACCTGGCTGGAATGATGAGTTCATATCATGCTACTAATTGCATTATATCTGTAAGGCTGCAACACACCTGGGGTTTATTTTGGGTTTGTTTTCTTTGCTTAGCAATGAAATTAAGTGGGTGTGATCACTTGTTGGACCTCGCTTCCCCTTTGTCTGTTTTACTTAGCATATAAAAGTAATTTTCAGCAGGAGCCACATCTTTGGGAAACTTGCATCATTTGCCCATCTCCAGGATATGAATAAAACATTGAGAACAAGCTTTATGGAGATTAGGCATCATTGTTTAATGCAACAGTCTGGTTGGAAAATCTTTGGGTATAACTACAGGCTGCTAAGTCTGTTCAGATCGTATAGTCCATAAAATATTAGTAAAAGCATTGGGAACATGGTCTTTTGGAAAGGGTTCATGGCTTCTTCAAAGGGAAATCCTGCCTCAGTAGCCTGATCAAGCTCTTGGAGGGTGTCAGTGATCTTGTCAATGAGCACACAAACAAAGGATTTCTGGGCGGGCGTTAACACAGAGTTTCCAAAATTCCTTAAGGTTCATAACCAGAAGTTATTATGGGAGCTAAGTTCAGAGGAAAAAATCAATTATCAAGTGAAACCTGGTAAAAGGACAGAAAACAGATGGCTTTTCTACACAGATGGGTCAGCAGTTTGTTCCCTCAGAACTGGTGCTTAACCCAGTTTTATTCAGGACCTTTATCAGTGATGTGGTGGTGGGAGTTCACCGTTCAATTTCCAAGGCTGCAGTTGGCACTAAGTTCTCTCAGACAGCCATGTGCCATCCCAATGGCAAGGGACTTCACAAAGACCTCAGAAAAATAAGTGTGGGGGTTAAAGGGGGCAGGGGGGCAAAGGAGTACTGCTGCAGATAAATATGAACAAATGCACCTGGAATTAAAGTCACCTAGATGGGTCTACTGCATGGGGTTAAACACAGAGGTGGCAGTGACTGCTCAGGAAATCATCAGTTCAGCATGCAGCAGCAGCCAAAAAAATGCTGGGCGTTGTCAGGAAGGAAGAAGGAGGGAGTTATATAAAAGCTTGATGGGCTCACATCTTGAATGCGGTGTATACTTCTGGTCTCCACAGCTCAAGAAGGATATCATGCAGCTGGTGGGGAGGAGGACAACAAAATGTTCAAGTATTTGCAGCAGCTACTTTACCACAACATGGTAAAAAGGTTGGCACTGTTCAGCTTGAACAGACAGCTGGGTTAGGGGAGACGTGATCAAGGTTTACGAAATCCTGAAAGTCAGACGTTAAATCAGATGCAAACCTTCTCTCTGCCACACTCTGCAACGATTGGACGTGAGAGCATTTGAAGCTGAGAGGAAATTGGTATTAAACAGGTGAAAGGGTGTCTTCACACAGGGCGTTGTGAGCTTTCACAACCTTTTGCCATTTGAAGCAGTGGAGGCAGTGAGTACCATTAGGTTTGAGAAAGGATTAGAGAAATTAATGGGCAGCAGATCTGCACTAAAACCGGAGTGAAGCAGACATGAATATATCCTGGAACGTCCTTAAAACCTTCTTTCTGGATTCTTAGGGAGTATGAGAAGAGCAGACCACAAAATGTGGCCAAGCTCACATATTTTTCCCTAAATTGCACTTTGCATTGTCCTTTCGATGGTGTTGGATATCATTAGCTCTACCCAGCAGGTACTTTTATTTTCTTAGAAATAAAAATTACAACATGTAATTGGGATGCAAAGAATTAGTCAAAGTTGCTCTGCTATTCTTCTGGACTAATGGCCCTCATTTTTAACATCAGAGTGGAAATTATTTTAGAAAAAAAAATATGTTAACTTCATAATGCGGTGCATTATCAAAAAGCAATATTTCCATGTTCTTTCTATCAGCAAAACTCTTCCTAGATGTTTCTGTGAGATTTATACTATCCTAGGCCACATCAAATTTCATTCGGAACGTAAGTCCCTTCTGGTTTTGAATGAAGCCCAGAATTAAAACCCAAGGAGATTCAAAGATTGAACTTTTCCTTCAACCTTGAGTTTCAAGGACAAGACGTGCTCAGTTTTAAGGCTATGATTCAGACTAGTTTCCAATGAACCACGTCCAGTCCTTCTCAAAAGTGAATCACACATATTTAAATACAAAATCCACCCTCTTTCAAAACAGCTTTTACTCATTTATTTTTTCAATTAGAAGCAAGAGAAACAATATGCAACCAAATGCACTGATGACATGGCAACCACAACATCAGCTAAGGTTTATAACACTATCCCAGCATTTCATAACAGAGGTTTTCTCTTGCTCCTGTTCATGCTTGCAGCAAAACTGCCAAAGACATCCACAAGTATAGAAGAGGGTCTTGAATTGCTAGTAAAGTTGAGACAATGGGAAAACAGATGTGAAGGAAGATACCAAGGTGTCTGAGAACATTTATTCAGCAGCTCATTAAGAAAACTCAAATACAAAATCAGCATAGAAAAACTGGCATCAGGGATTAACTGTATCAGAAAAGATGATTTCAAGGAGGGCATGAATTGTGGGGCACCTTGGAAGTTTAACCAAGGGTATTATAGAGAGACAGAAGCCACTGGAAAAATGTGAAGAGAGGTTTAATGCAGTCAACCTCACAAGCTATGAGAAGGGACAGCCGCTTTCTAGGGAGGTGAGACTGCTTTGTTAAGGGCAAGGGAAGGAACACTGCAAAATTCAAGATGAGGAATGAGAATTTCTGCTCTGAAGGAAATGCTTTAAGGGCTTTTAAGCAGAAAATAAAATAAAAACATCTTTTATCAAGGCAGAGCCTAGAGCTTCTTCAGCAGGAAGCTTTAATGGAAGATGTCCTGCAGACAGAGGAAGCAACAGCAGGCCAGTGGTAATGATGGTTTCTTTAGTGATGAAGGAAGGTGATCTAAGGAGGGCTGTAAGGAGAAATCAGGAGATTTTTGCAGTAATACTGGACTTGGGCTGATGCAGCACATCCCCAAAGAACAATTAAGGACACCAGCTGAGACGTAGGCCAGCATATTTGAGGTATTTCCTGTTTAAATATGTCTGCTTTTGGCAAACTAAGCCATGTTAATATAATGATGTAGGCAATGTTTTGCACAAGTCCTTAAATTCCCATCTTCCTATAACTCACTTTTACCTCTTAGCTGAGGTACTGTTACAGCCCTGACTCTTCAGGATGTTCTCAAACCTTCACACCTCAAGGTGTTGGACAAACAGCTCAGGAACACAGGTGTTAGTAGCTTACAGACAATTTTTAAAATACTGTGCAGTTCCTTAATGAAGCAAATGTTTAATGTACACAGAAAACATTGTAAACTGCAGCATTAAACTGTATTTTGAATATCCGCAAGAAATTTTAAACAAAATTTACTAGAGCATTTCTGTTTGTATTCCTCATGCAGTCCACCCCTCTCTGTTGCTGTTTCATATCCAAACATAAGGTTTCGAGCACTTTTTATTGTATACAAAGGCATCTTCTCATCTTGTTCCCTAGGCAGTTCTTGAAATTTATAGCATAACCACAGTATGTGTGTTGAAATGTCATCCACGCTCAGAGTCTGAGAAGACTGTCCCTGACATAGCATTTCCTCACTGCTCACTGGCTTTCTGAAGTCTATCAGGAACTTTCTGGGGTGTCTGACTGTTTTCCCAGCAGTTCTTTTCTGAACTGAAACCGATAAAGTTCTGGGACTTGGCCCTGCCAGGAGATATATCTCTTGGTTCTTAATCAGTCATGCTCAGGGCAGCTCTTAACTTTCACTTTTACAAAGAATTTCTCATTGAGCAACTGTGGATGACCAGCCAGACGGCTTTCTCACAATGGAAAGTTTTTTAAAGCTTCAGACATCTGAGCATATTTAGTAAGTGCCATATTCTATGTCCACATATTTCTGTGTAATCTACCCGAGCTGCTCTATCCCACAGTTTTCAAATATTTGGAGATCAAATTTGATGCCATATACTGTTCACTAGCTTGTTTCCATTTTCTTGAGACAGAAAGACCAAATGCCACGATGTAGGATATGTGACTTTTCCTCCAGTTTTTCAAAATTGTCGCGTTCATATTTGCCCTATTCTCTAACAGATGCAGGCCCATGGATCTTCCACCGTCATATGAGTGTTCATAGATCCGAAGACTCATTTCAGATCTATGAGATCCCTTCAGAAAGGATGATTTCCCTTTGCATTCACAGTGGAATATATTCACCCCAGAATGAGAAATAAAGTGTATTTTCATTTTCTGCAGAGTTTTTTTGCCTCTTGACCTAGGTAAGGGAAACTTGAGCTATCTCAGTGTGTGGAAAAATTGAAAAGTTGCATTACATCCATGATCTCTTGGTTTTGAATTTGTTTATTAAAATTAACAAAAACTCAGAATTACGATTAAGGGGATTGCCCACATATAAACAGTCTAGAAGAACACATCTAAAGTCACTCAAACCATTGTATCAATACAGACTGTCTTAGTCTTCCCTACAGGTGCCAGGATACTGGGAAAGGCATGTATCTGAAAACAGAGCTTCTTCATGAGGAACTATGATAGACCACTATTGTAATCACTTTGACCATTTTGTGTAGACAGTGTGTAGAGAGCAGTCAGACAAATGGGGGTGGAATCAGTACTTGGCTTAGAATATTTTAAAATAACATAATGATAAAATATAACCAAAGAAAAAAGGGGTTGGTATTCTTCAGGAATGGTATTGCTGATTATCAATTTACTGTAGTTCTGCCTCCCTCAGCCCTTCTCATTTTTTGGGTCAAAGAAAAAGGGACCCCTCATCAGCAGGGTTTTTAAGACTTGCAACCTTGAAATGACAGGATAAAGCTGTCATTTCTTCTGCCTCTGGGATTCTGCAGCAAGGATGCATGGTGCAAGACGTGTGATAGGAAGAGGGCGTGGATTGGAGAGGGGACAGTGACTTTTTCTCTGCTTCTCACCTGCCTGTGTTATTTCATTCTTTCCTTTGCATCTCCAAGTTAGGATGCAGCTGGCAGTCAACACTTAGGTAAAGACAAGTGCTGAAGGAGATCCTGGGTTAAGTTTTGCGTCTACTAATGAAGCTAGCTGTGATGGCTAAGGAAGACTTCGACCTTTCTATGAAACTTACCCAACAACTTAGGTCATTTCTTTGCCTCCCATCACCAATGACTGTTGCTTATCATTCCTTTAGGCTTGGGCTTCCATCCTTTCTGACAGAGGCTTGGACTTCATTCATTTACAGTGACAGTTCCCAGATAACCTAATTTTGCTTATTTAAGAGAACTGGGGGAGGGGGGAGGAGGAGGAGGGGGCATTTCACACCCTTTTTTTTCTTTTTTTTTTCCCCACTCCCTTCTCAAAAGAATTTGTGAGATGGACTGAGATGGAGTGAGCTGGAGGATTTATAGGTCTTGGAAAAATGACTGGAGAAGTGTTGTTCGAGGAAAGGCTCAGGATGAGGCATTGAAAGATAGAGGTTGTGCAGGAGCATAGGCAGGTATTTGGAAAATGTGGGTCAGAATTGCCAGGAAAGAAACCGAGGCGCAAATTTGTGGCAATAAGATACCAAAAGGCTGTCTTAACCTCAAAAGTTGTCACAATCAGAGTTTTAAAATTTTGACTTAAAAAGAGAGGCTAGGGACCATTTTTTTTCACTTGCCTAATGATGTGTCAAAACTGGAAGCCTACAAAAGTCTGTGAGCCCAAAAAGTGCTACAACAGAACAAACAGATTTTGTCAAATGATCTGAGAACTTGGGCATATGAAGTGGACCTTCAGATGAAAGGACAAGCAGCTGTTTATAAGCAGTCAGAAATGAAACTCACCCATGCAGCTACCTACCTATTTAATTGCTCAGAGATACCTAGATACCTAGAGATGTCTGGGATTCATATCCCTATTAATTGGAAAGGCAGGTGTGTCTGGCAGGCAAACTTACCTTGACTCTCAGGCTCTGAGATTGCCGGTGGGAAGGCAAAACTTAAAAAAATCCTGGTCTTTTAGGAAAGTAGCCAACACCAGTGACTCTGTTAGTGTCACTCAAGACAGATTGTCTGAGATGTTACTCTTTGCCAGTGGCTTGAAGGTGTATTTATCACAGACTGAGAAGAGCTGTGCTCACACTCCTGTCAGGTCAATAGAGTAGGTGAGGATCACATGCAACATCAAGAAATTGGAACCAGAAACTTAATCCCAGCTCTGGAAATGTTAAGGAGCCTCTCCAATACCGATGATGTTCCCTGTAACCTATAGTTATCCATAGTATCAGATTTCACCATTTTACCTGAGACATTTGGCATTTTCCACTTTCTGTGCTGGGCACTACCCTTTGGAACTTGATCACACTTTGTCCCCCTTATTTACCTTCCACATTTTGCATGACAAACTCTCTGACTCCTGCATCGTGCAAACCACACTCTGTGCATGAACAAAGCTCATTTTGAAAGAGTTTGACAGAAATGGACTGGAGGACCTGGGCTGGTAAATGGATGCAAGAGCTCCACAGGCCTGAGTGGTTCACAGCCTCACTTTTCTCCATGACCTGAACTGTCCATCCATACTGTGGAACTTACCTGTGGCAAGGTAAAAGCTCTCTCACACATAAAGCCCTAATTTAAAGTCTTAAAGTCAGTGTTAGTAGTGTGTGGGCCTCCTCTTGAATCTGACAGGCATTGCTACTCTAGTTCATAGCAAGGCAGTTTTACACTCAGCAACTGCCCCATTCACCGCATGACTCAGTTTTATTCCTTATTCCGTATTTTAAAAGATGAAATTTGTAACTACGCTAGAGACACCCCGGTGTTTTTTGCTTTAGAAGAGGAGGAAATTCTGCCATTAGATGCATCGAGCAAACTGGGAGACTTGTGAAAATTAGTTTAATCAGCCTCTAGTACCTATCATCCCTTGTGGTTAATGGCAAATTTTGTATAATTAGATTTTAAGAAAGCATATGTTGCTCATTGCTTGTTCTGACCAGCAATGACATCTTTAGTCAGTTATGTGAGATCCTGAACAATGCCAGGTGGAGCTGTAGTGAAGAGGAAGCATGAATATTTACATCGTCTTCACTATGGGCCACTCTAGGTACATGTGAGTTGGATTTGCAAAATGTGACCAGTTCTTGGTTTCCCAGACTGAAACAGCTTTTTCTTCCCTGGGGTCTAAGGAAGAATCTGGCTGCTGGCTTGAAAAATCTGTCTGCAGGTGAAGAAAAGTGATGAAGTTGTTTTCCTATGCAGAAAAAATAACATTTTTTAAATATAACACTACAATAGCTTGTGATACTCTGTGTTATTTAGATATACCAGAGAGATCAAAGCATTGTAGTATATTTTATCAACTTGCCTGTATTCTGAATCTATGAAATTGTATTTTCTCTTGTTCTTATTCAATTTATGATTTATTTTTCTCCTGGTATAAATTTGTTTCTGTTCTATGGATTCGTGGCAGGTATTCCATCTCGTTTTTCAATATGCTATGTCTAGAACAAATATCTAGTCAGTCATGGGCATATAAAGTATTAATCATACGTGTTTGAAGGTATGTTGCCATAGCGATTCCTTTAGTGCAAGAAAAAAATCAGCATACAGCAGGCCAGGGATATGAGAACAGTAGGAATTACAAAGCTATAACAGCACTATTAACACATTATTGCATTGTAATGATATTATTTTCTAACTATTCCAGTCCCCAGCTGCCTAATTTCTAAGATAAAATTCTCCAGCAGGGATTTCATAAATGGCTCTGACATGAAAGACACTTGCAATATGAAGAAGACATTAAGCTATCTGAAGAAAATAATTTTCTAAGGAGAAAGTGGGTAAACAAGCGAAATATCTTCTGTCCATGACATACCAGATCCCTTGTCTTCCCTATTCCAATGTGATCTACCCTGGGGTGCTGAACATGACAGGGCTGAATGGAAGAGATTAGCAAGACCCAGCTTAAAAAGAAATGCTGTGAGTTGAGCATGTAAAGCTGCAGAGCAGGAAAGCTGGAAGAGCTAGCAGAAGGAGATACGGAAATGTAATTTCATCTTGTATTACAAATCTAACTGTACAATTTTAAAACCAAAGCAGAAAAGACTTTGTCTCTAGGAGGATTATAATTATCTGGGGGAGAAAGGAAGCAGTAAGTGGTGGTGCAGCTCACGTCCGTAAAAAGAATGCAACGGTAAATTGAACTGGTTGGGAGTATGGACTGAACCAGAGCGTGAAAGAGGACTAGTCAGACACAGATACACTTAGGCTGTATTAAGGCTGCTAATCCTCTGGGTGTATTAGCATTGCCTTCCCTGGGGGGGAGGTAGGGTCAGCTTCAAGTAATCCCGCTCTTGGTATTTAACTCTTCGAGTTTGATGCTTTCCTAATGTAGATGTTTGCATCATGTTGCAAAATATGCTGAGTTGCCTAACAGATCTTGCCTTGCTATGCTCTGTGTTTTAAATATTGAATTCTTGGGGTCCAGCTATTGTAATATCTCTCTTTCAACACATTCATTAAAGAAAAGAAAACAAGAATCCCACAAACAAATGAATGCTGCAGTAGACCTTTGGATCTGTTGCATCGATTTAGTGTCTAAATGAACAAGAAAGAACATTTATATTCAAGTGGATGGGATCAAATAGGAAAGATCAGAAGGAGCTAGCTATGTATCATCCACATCCTTTTTTTTTAATTAAAGTCAAATATATGCCTTCAAGAAAAAGAAGCAGCAGTTCAAAGAGGTATTAAGTTTAATAGCAAGCAACCTTTACAGAGATGGATCATTTTCTCACTGTTTTGTTGTACAGCAAAGTGTCAGTAAAACGCAAGAAAGGAAAACCAGGAAAATTTAACCTGTCTCAAGAAAATAAAAAGAAAAAATAAAAATACTAGTTTGTTGAACATGCTTTCTGAGGAAGAGAAAAGTTTCAAAGGGGGATGGAAGCAAGCAGACAGATTTTAAAAAAATAATAGCGTTTAAAGATACACTTCCTATTTCAGTCTCCTTGGGAAATGTGTGAAAAGAAGTTAAACAAGCTGCTTAATTTAAATTGTGATGGAAAGAACTACATCAGGAAAATAAAAATACCTAGGCATTTGGAAATGAACAAGTGTGCTCTGCCACTGAAGTCCTTCAATAAGCTGCAATTTGATCCCAGATTTCATTTCCCAGCTACCTAAGAGCCAAAATTTGAATACCTGAAAAATTCATTAGAGGTATCAACAGCATTTAATGTTTGTATAGCACAAGAGTAGGCAGCACTGCATAGCAAAACTTTTCAACTCTGTACAGTTCCAAGCTTGTGGCAAGAAACTGTGATACCACAAACACATGGTTTTTCTGTAAGGGAAAACCTCCCAGCATCCAGAAGCTATCATTTAGCCTAAAGAGGTTATGTAAGTGCCTAGTAAAATTATTAATAAAATGGTTGACATTAAGAACTGGAATTTTGCAAGCAGTCCTGGCCAGTGAAATATTTGTGGTCAGGGTCTGTAAAATCTGAGAGGTGAGAATGCACAGTATATGTGCATTCATGTAAGAACAATATGCGTGGCTGCATTATGAGTCTCATTATTTCTGTGTACATATATATATATATATATAATTGTTGTTCATGTGTATATGAATAGCAACAGCTCTGCCTATGAGAACCACCTATACGTGCGCATACATTAAACATCAGCTGAGATTTTTTTAATGATACATTCCTCACTACATTTTCCCAATTTTTAGAAAATACTAACATTTTCCAAATTTAAAAACAATAGGCTCTTATGTTAATTTTGCATAGAAAGCAGAACCTGTATGAGATGCTATTCCCACCTCTCTCCTGAAGTCAGCTCCAAATGCCTTAAGAATACATCTTTTCCATTTTTATTATAGGCCTATTTCTATTCATCAGGAAACTGACTTTTACTGATGTCCTGAATTCTCCTTTAAATCAGGTTTCCACTACTGGGTCTAATCTAATATTGTATCGTTTTGAAGTAATACACAGACTCTACCAGAACACAGAATGAAGGTGCAAAACACTGAGGAAGGTGTCGAGCCAAAGCATGCATCTACTGCATGTTGTTGCCCTAATTTGTTGTCTGTTTTCCCATGAGCAACACTGGACCATGATGGATCAGCTATTCACATTGCATCTTCAAAGGCTACACCTCATAGGAGCCCTGAAACTAATTGAGAGAAAAATCTGCTCCCATTGAAATCTCGAGTATTGCTACTGATTTCACTGAAGCCAGTATCTCACCTTACATATTTTTCAAGGAAGAATAGAGCCTTTTAACCAAAATATATCTGTTCTGCCCTTCTGCCACTGCTGTAGCTGACCTCAAACACTGGTGCTCAGTGTCAGGCAGCGCAGTTGCTGTTTATTTGCTTCTATTCCTAGCTCAGCTGAGCGTGCTAAGCGAGAGATGCGCCAGCCTGCCTCGTCGCAAATGGCCTTTTAATGAACTAGTCAAGGATTTAAATTATCCAAGAACCTGGGAAAAAGCATTTTAAATTTAAGACCCTTTTAGGCAATTAAAACCTGACATGTTGCCATTGAAAACAGGCCGGGGAAAAAGTGATCCCACCTCTTGAGATTCGCCACTTACAGGGAGAATAATGGCATTTCAGGCACCCCAGGTACTGCAGCCTTCAGAGGGTGCTCATATGTCAGCTTCACGAATTGATTCTCGCTGTGCAGCATCTCGAGTTGATCCTCTAGGCGTGAGAGTGTTTGGTCACTGAACAAACTGGATTACTGTATGTTGGGCCACTGCCATTTTAAAACATGAGGGGGGAGGAGAGAGAGAGAGAGAGTGAGAGAGAGGAAGATCTCCAGAGCTAAGAGATTAGTTTCACTAGAGTAAACAGTTTTATTTCTGCTTTTGGATTTGTTTCTTTGTTTGTTTCTTTTAAATGTGTGATGTGATCAACCTCTATTTGAGAGCAATAAGAGTTGAATATCTTAATACTTGAGATATTCAGTGTTTGCAAACTAGTAAATAATCTGCTATTCAGAATTTGCTAAATATCCTATCAATAATGTACTTTGAAAAAAAAATATTTGCTGGGCTGCAATGCTCTGCAGTAATGGAAAATTTCCAGGTCCTGTCCACTTACCTCTTGTGTGGCACTGAAAGGCTCAAACATTAAATAACATCATACTAAAAAACTCCACGGTGAGGCCCTGAAAAAATAATTTTCCAAATAATTCCCTTACTAGTTAAAAAAGTCACAAAGTCAGCCCCTAACCATAAAACATATCACTCATATTTCTGTTCTCAGGTGCCATGCCAGAGTCATGACTGCTCTGCATGAACCGTTCCCACACAGGCCCAGGGAAGCCAGGCTGACCTTGCCTCCCAGTGCTTCCATCTCAGCATCCTTATGCTGGAGATCACAATCCAGTGTGGTTTTCAGCTTAGCTCCATCTGTTACCGGTGGCCTCAGTCTTTATAAGCTTAACCAAGGCATATGTTTGCTGCTTAGTTCCCTATTGACGTGGGAGAATCAATCCTCCCCTTTCCTGAGTTCCTTGTGTTACACATGATCTGGCTGCACAGGTTGGGCTGGCCATGTCATGAAATCTCGCAGACAGCTGAGGAGCAAAGCACTGGAGACGACCACTGGTTTCCTGGAGTACTGGACTAGAGTAGCTGCAAATGCTGGCACCGGCTGCATGAGCGCTGGCGAGGCTCTTTTGTGAAAGCTCACAAAGGTTCAGAAGGGAGACCTGTTCTTCGTCAAATCCACTGCTGCTGAGGCAGAGACCTTCTTGCAGTTGTATTTGCCTTATCCCTTAAAACTAACTCCACATGTGTATTTAAGATTAGTTAATGGAAAAACATGAAGTGTTGTGTTTTAGCCAAAGCTTCCCTTTAGGGAAGTGGAGCAGCTCTGTTTCGGAGGGATCTGGATGAGAGGAGCCTGGCTGTCCAGTGCTGTAAGTCTCCTGAACTGCATCTTCCATCACAGCTGCCCTTTAACACTGAAGAGGGAAGGAGGTTTTTCTTTCTTTTCTAGTAGTAAAACATAATTCATGAGAAAACTTCAATATGCACAGAAAAAAGGATACTCATCAAAACTGAATTCTTAAGTTTATAATTTTTCAGAAAAAATGTAGTTATTTGTAGCACATCTGCAGACACAGATAGATGTGAAGTTGGCTTCTGATGTGGTTAGAAAGCCCGTGGGATTGGAGCACACATGCTGCTGCTAGCTTGAAATGACTCATAGTGGCTGCTCAAATGGAGAATTTTTGCCTTCAGGTGATTAGACAAACACTTGTTTTTAACTGCCTTTACTTCTCAGTCTCTGATTTTTAATGCAACTCTGTTAAATGTGTCTTTTCCACAGCACTCAGCTCTTATGCATTATAGCCCTGCTGTGCACTTGAATGACGTTTGAGAGCTGGAAAGAGCAGTCCTATGTGAAACAATGAAAAGGGTTAAAGTCATTAGTTAGCTTTTTTAATGCTGTCTTATGTTTTGGCCAAAAGTGTAAATCACCTCAGTGTTTCTGAAGCATTTCCTACAGAATGCTAGAAAACAACTTTTAAAATAAAACAATTATTAAAAGCACTTTGTATGTTGTCTCTGAGCCTTAAGCTTTGAAGAATACCAATATCACAGAATCAAACCAAATCTAGAGATGTGAAGGATATCAATTTCTACATTACATAATTTTATTTCCTAAATTTTCTATATCTATTGAATGTTCTATTCCTTTCTGTAGGAAGGTACATATTAGATATCCCTCCCACGAACCAAAGCAGGTGTAAATCTAAAAAGCCTAAAGCTGTATTTCACCTTGGTACTATGTAACTTTTGCTACAGGTACAGAAATTGAGGATGTGAAATTCATCAAAATAGCTATCTATTAATTTTAATTCATATATATTTGTATGTATTTTTACCCAGGTCACAAAGGCAAAACAGTGACCTTCAGCGCTACTTTGACTAGGGATCCCTATTCCCAAAGGCCGTTTCTCCACTTTCCAAACACAAAGGTATTTTTGGCCCTAAATTTTGGCATGCATGAATGTATGAAGAATATTCATCTAGGTTCTGTTTTCATCATTCTGTTCATGAATATCCACATCCTAAGAAGAGTTTGAAAGAAAAACAATTAAAATAGAGTAATCAATCTAAAACCCCAATCTCGGGTTTTAAGCATGGTATCAGTAATAAGCTGGCTTTTAGTGAAAGATTACTCAGAATTTCTGTTGTCATTGCCATTTTCACTTGCATGTAATGTTTCTAGACAAGTCTCACTGCTCTGAAACTTACTTATTCCAAATAGCAATGATAAGAATTTATGAATCTCTAAACAAGTCTGTTTGAACTGAGTTAAATCTGCAGTGCTGCCAGCACTCAGTGTCTGACTGTTAGTTCATGGGGAAAAATGAACTTATCTTATGTAACTTCAAAATTAAATAATTAAAAAAAATCCTTCTCCCTCCCT
>VZRR01002857.1:574703-716258 GCA_013398015.1 Oreocharis arfaki | reverse complement strand
TTTACGGTTAATAATTATAATAACATACTCAGATGCAGGCAGTGTTATTATCTGATAATGCCTGAAATTTGAAATGGGCCTATTAGCCACCCGAGGCGAAACATAATTGCCCAGTTTCTGTGCACTATCAGATGGCAGATGATGTTGCTGAATGTTATTACTTAAGTATTTCAATTTTTCATATGGTGGAGAAATTAAATTTCAGCTGTGTTCCGTAGCAAAACACTCTGCTTTGAAGGGTGTTACTAGTTGTGAAAGGTTGTGATGCTCATACTCTTACCCCTTCAACTTTGAGTAAAATGGGTGCTTCGGCAGTATAATTAAAGCTGAAGAGCATTGCTGCTGGAAACATTAATGTGGTATATACTATAGTGAGCATTTGCACTCCCAAATAACAATCATCCCATGTCAGCTTTCCTAAGTAAGCAAGGCCTGAGCCCATTTCATTGCTAGTAAGTTACACATCTCCAGCTCATAAGCACTTTCCGTTGAAATTCCCCGTGGACTGATGTTCCCAAGTCTGAGTTCTTCTTCATACTACAAGTTTTAAATGTTTAAATTAAACTCTCAGCTGCTGGTCCCATTTTTTTTTTTTCTAAGTAGTTTGTTTAGATCTGCTTTAAAGCTCTGGGGACCCCAGAAGTAGGGAAGCCAGCTCATAGCTCCTTCAGCTGGGAGGTGTTGTGGGGCTGCGGGCCAGCAAGACTGATGTTGCTAATAAGGCCTGGTGGTGTGACTCAGAATTAAAGGTTACTTGCCAAAAAAAAAAAAAAAAAAAAAAGGGGGGGAAGCTTTAATAATTTCATGTTAGACAGAAACCTTTGGGAGTCCCTCCCAGTGGAGCAAATCTAATAACACTGCCTGGGCAGGATAGACTTTGGGGCTTGATATAGCAGCCTCACCTATAAGAGCAGGAAGAAACTATGCTTTGTAAGAATCAGAATGTACTGGTATTTAGCATTTTTGTGTTACTGCCTAAGGCAGCAGTTATCCCAATCTGTTGTAAGAATGATGTGCTTTCAAAGAATTTCAGAGAGTAAAACTCTTTAGAGGGCTGACTTTTTAAGAATTTTCTGGCTTTTATCTCACGTTAGGGTCAGTTCGTCTGTATAAAACTTCCAGATGCTGTGATTCCCTCTATAATGTCCTGGTTACACAATTCTCATTCACAGGTAAAGATGTAAGTTTTGAGTGGGGTCTAGTCTCCCACTCTGCAAAATTGCCTCTGAATTCAGGTCCTCTGCTTTTACTTTCCCTTGAAGGAAAAAAAAACTTACAACCCAATGAAAAAATCTATTTTAAATGATTTTTTTTTGTTTGAGAAACTCATATTATATTGCTTAATTTTCATATTAACAGCTAATGGAGAAAAACACTTCATTGTTGAATATAAAATATTTCAATTTCTCCTTCTCAGATGCTTTTGCAAGCATCCTGGGTCTGCCTTTTTTTTATGAAAAGGACAATTAGTGAAATCATGGTTAGGAAATCCTGATAAGAGGAGGAATTCAAAAGCAGCATCTAGAGCAATAAATATGAACTTCAGAGTGGGGAGAACCAACTATCTCCCCACCTTTCCCCTGTGGCAATGGCTGATGTATGGAGCCCTTGACTCAAGCAGAGCAGCAAGTGATGGAGCAGGAGAGGGTTATGTCAGTGGCTCAGTGTGCTGGAAAGTTGTGTGGGGCTGTGTTGGGTTGTCTGTATGTCATGCACACAAGCTTGTTACCAAAATGCTGTTTTTCCTAAGAATTCTTCAAATAGCATTATTCTGTGACAAGAAAGGGAGGTATTTGCTTTCTAATGTGGGGGGAAATTGTGCTACCATATTTCTGCCTTATGAAAATATTTTTGTAAACTCTTTTAAATAGGAAAGACTTCTATTTGTAAGGGTTGGAATAGGACATAAAGTAGAACAGAACTCTACTACACTTTGCTGCTTTTTAGAGTTTGTGGATTTGAATTGAAACACCTTTTAATCATTCAAAATAAGATGAATTTTGGATCTGAGCCAAATTTCTAGTTTTAAGAAAAATGCAATTCCTCTAGCAGGTCACAAGTAAATACAGTCTTTTTGTCTATTTTTGACTCCTCATTCCATACTTAGGAGGTGCTTTAATGGCCCAAGCAGGTAAAGTGCACTCTTGATGAAGTTTTTGTATATACGCACACCCTGGACACTGGGTCTCAAATCTCTCTAAACACGAGGATGTCATCCCCAGATACAGGATATGCAGGAGAGAAGGAGCTTTATTTGCGCTTCAGCTCATCAGCATAATGCTGGTAAAAATATCCACCTCTGAGGCCCAAATTCTCTTTTCAGAGCATCAATAGAAATGAAGTGAAGAACTTTGATGGAAAAGAATTCTTCCAGAAGATGAGTATGCCAGGTCTGCAAAGTTCAAAACTCCTGCTAGCCTCCTTCCTCTGGACCTTGTTTCTGGTCTGTGCAAAATGGGCAAGACCAGTACTGCCAAGGCTTGCTTTGGCTCACCCCATCTCAAAAGCAGAGCTTTAAAAAGGGAAGAGCAGACCAGCTTAGAATATGTGAACAGACAAACAGTTAGTAACTCAAATTCGTTTTTAATATTCATCTCTCAATTGTTTTGGAAAGGGGGTTAGCAAGACTACTCAAAAATTCTGTCTGAGTGGTTTATGATCAACTGTGCTTTGGCAAAGTTGCTGCCAAGCCTCCCAGAAGTCCTTCACAGCACATCAAGCTCCCAAAGTTGCATAGCATCCTCTTGGCAAGGGCATTTGATAGTCCGCAGACTTCAATGCCAGAACTGGAAAACAATAAAATAAAGTATAAGCTATAAAGCAAAAAGAAAAAAAAATAAAATAAAAATTATACTCATTGTAATTGAGTCAGTTTGTTGAGGGACATAAAAATCTAATCAATTGCTTTTGCATAACAATCAGTTGTCGCATTGGGCTCTAATCGAGCAGCCAGATGGAGCCTTGTAGTTGTAGACTGTTGCAGTAGTATTCCTGGGACACACAAAACCACATCAGGGGATGAACACTAAGTTCATCTTTCTATTAATGTGTAAGGAGAGCTCTGCTTTACAGGCAAAGCCAGGTTTCCCAAACCGAACATATTCCACTCAAAGCATTTCTCTCCCCTGTGCAGCAGATAGAAACCTTTCTTTTAATGGATCCTTTCTGGGCTTATAGGTATTGCTGAATATACTCTGAAGCTGGGGTATGGGTGGTTTCCAAACGCCCAAATGACATGGAGTATCTACAGGAACTTCATTTCCTTTCTAACATTTTTGTATATGCTCCATATGCATGGCACATTTAAAAGGACACTGACGAGACATTTTTCATAAACATTCTGCGCCTTAGTGTTTATAAAAGCTTCTTGGGAAAACTGAAGCTGAAATCCATTTCTTGAGTGAATTGTTTTTCTCCTCCATCTGGATACTTCGATTTACTTGGCTGTGAGCTTTCTGGTAGCAGCCGAAGCAATCAGTAATAAGGAACTGAGAATATTTAACTATTTATCCCTAAAATTAACCAAAAATAAGCAAGTCCCATTTTGAGTGTGAAAAGCTTGGCAGCATTCTATCAAATACGGTATTGAATCAAATATAGCCAAGAAATAAAAATGACCAAAAAACATTTTTATACCAAAATACTAAATGTGTTTTTGTGTTCCCTAAGATCTTCTTTGTCCAATAAACTTCATTGACTTTGGAAAGGGCTCAACAGAGCAACACCAATGTCTTGGTTTTTTTAAATGTATCTACTTGATGATAGGTGGGCAAGTAGGCAAAAATATTGATTCAGAGATCTGGGAAAAAAATGGAATTCGCTGATTTTTTTCCTATCTTCCAGTAATGATTGAAGTTACAATAATTCCTCTAGGATTTAGTGACCCTTCTCTTCAATGGAGTAGAACTGCTAAGGGCAGCTGCCACTGTTGCACTGCATGAAATTAGCAGGATGCTGGTTGGGAGGTGGGGCATAGTTGTGACTTTGCAGTGGCTGTGTTCAATGCACACATGCCATGAGCAGCCACCCTTGTGCTGAGGCCTTGGTCAACCTGCCACATCAACCTCTGATGGGCAGACAGCAACCCCTGCTTCTTTTCATTGAATTGACCACAATTAAGATCTATTTATCTTCATTGTGACACCTTTTTTTGCAGCCTCCCTCTCAAACAGTCTTCAGACGGCATTTCTTTCTGCTTTTCTCTTACTTTCACAGCTCTCTCTAATTTCCTCTCCTTCTGTCTTCTAATCTGACTCCTAATTTCACGGCTGTGCAGACTACTTATCAACAGCTGTCATATTCTTTGTCCTTTCCCCTTCTACCCCTTCTTGTGGCTGAAAATTTCAGCTAAAAAGAGGTAGGATATGCTCGGGGAAGTTCACAACAAGTCTTAAGGAGCAATACACAGGTTGCTTTCACTGCTGTAAAACACTATTTGACAACTGCCCACAAAAAACAAGGTGCTTCCAAAGATTCATCTCTCACCAGACACCATCTTAATTTCAATTCTTGGGAAGTTCTTTACGTTCCCTTTCACTGCAATTTGCTAAAAAAGTATTAATTTGTTTTTTTTCTATTTTATATAAATGTTTATATACATATATAGATATAAATTATATACATTATTGTATTGAAGGATCTTATGTATTACTATTTCGTAGTTATTCTAATGTAATACTATATTAAAACAATGCATTGATAACAGAAAGTAATACTTAGCACATATTCAATTAGTAGCCTGTCTGAAAATGGATCTTTATCAGAGATGAAACCTTATTATTATCTAGTCATTTCTTAATGATTGAACTAAAATGAATGAGTCAGTGCTTTGTTCCTCTGAGAAATCATCAAAAAAAGAAGTTCTTTCCTCACATTTCAACCAAGGACTTAAAAACTTCTACATGCCTGCAGGAAAGATGCCTCCTTTTCAGGATATCATTCCCCATATACATTTCTGAAATACCAGAAATTAGGCTGAATAGGCATATGCAGTCACAGGTACCAGAAACCCAACAATTTTGCTTTATGTCTTGGCCAATGATTTTCGAATGTGAGGTGCCACAGTTTGGCTAAAGAACACACAGAGATTATGAGAGAAAATATTCTTTCTTTTGGGAGAGAACTGCTTAATTGTTTCATTAATATTAAAATGTGCACAAAGATTTACTTTCTTATTCTGAGCTAGGACAGCCCTTCAAATGAACAGCGCTGGTCCATTGCTATTATGCTGTCATGTTAAAAAAATAAAAAAAGAAAAAAAAAGGTACCTTCAATTTTAACAACTTCTTGGCTTTTTACCTTATAATTAGAGATTGATTATGGCTTTTAATCTCACTTTTTAATGTGGTTTTTATTGTTAAGGATGATAGGTCCAAGGGGGTTTTCAGATATGAGATGACTCCTTTGGGAATGATATGTATAAGAACTGCTGGATGCTGCAGATAAGCTTGACACATTTGGGAAGCAATCTATGTGTGGGTTTTGAGGGCATGTGCCATTAGTGGCTCCAACCACCACCCAGGGATAGTGTGAGCTCACTGCACCCTGGCAGTGCATTTCTGTTTGGCTTCTTGCTCAAGCAGTGAGCAAAAGCAAGATGGGATGAGATTCCTTGACCAGGTGTACCACTGAAAGGCCATTGTGGAGAAAATTCCCAAGTGACATCTTCATCTTAAAAATCAGTCAGCACTTTGGTGTCTGTGTGTGAAGACAGACACCTAGGAACCTCTGCTCTGGTCGTATCTGAGAGATATGATTCTACCACGGCTTTTTCATCCTGGGCATATCAGGGTGCCATTTTAGATTACAAGTAACTATCTAGTGCTGTGCACAGAGAATGTAGTAGTTCTGAAGGGAAGCCCATGTAAGACAACCAACTCCCCCCCACCACGGCAGGCTGGAGGGATATCTGGAAGTACTCACAATCTGTGAGGTATCCGATGTCCACATCTAGGCTCGTGGGGCTCTTCCCATGTTGTCATAACTATACAATCTTTCTGTAAGGGAAGCGGAAATTGTGTGCTAAGTTCCTTTCTGGTGGAGTCTGATTCATCAGGAGTATGTGTCTGTCCTGTGCTCCCATGTGGGCTCTGAACGCACAGCATCAGCCCTGGAGAATATCGGGATTCTTTATTTGCCTACTCTGACGAGATCTCAAAGCTAAGGTGTAGGCTTATGGCTCATTGGACTTGTTTTGTCAGGTGTTCCAATGCAGGTTTTTGTATACGGCCCTTGGAATCACTTTAAAATCCATTGTGTATATGTATTTATTTATTTTGTTGGTAAAAAAACATCCAAAGGTGCCTTGCTTCTTTGACATACAGAATGCTATGAGAATAAACACTGTTTGTACGGCCCAGGCCCTAGACCTCATCATCAGCCTAATCAGGCTGGCTGTGCCTTGCAACAAATTCTAAGAGTCTCACCTCACCAAGATTGGGATTGCAGCTGGAGAGAACACATAGACAAATACCAGTGAAGAAGGCTTCTCAGGCAATCACAAAAGAAAGATTCATAGGAATATCTTGAGCTGTCTGCAGTGGGAAATTTTCCGCTGACATGATTTTTTCCCAGGAAAGTATACAATTTCGTAAAAAACAACTCTCATGGCAAAATTTTTATTTGCAGTTTATCGTTTCCTGGATGACAGCCACAGAGAACAGAAATGGAATTCTGTCTTCGAACTAAGGAAGGAAACTGTGTATGTGGACACTCAGCTGTTGACCTGCATCTGTCAGATTTAATACACTTTGATAGCCAGTAGCGGAAGTGGCAAATCCAAAACATCAAAATAATATACATGCCCGAATTACAATGCAGACTCCTTGCCAGATGTCTGATAAGAATCTTCTCAATTCGTTTGGTCCAATGCTTTAAGCATATAACAAATTAAGTGAAACTTCAGTCTTTTGTCAGTGAAGACCACAAACTGCGTCTCACCACTACCAGAAAACGGAAATTGTATGTGCCTGTGTGTGGTCTATCCCTTATTCATCAATTTCGTCTCTATGGAGCTGCTTTTTTTGATTAGGTTTTTGTTGCAAACCGACTGCAAAACACAGATTTAAATAAAAGGAAAGCCTGTGTGTGGTATTGGCAGTTTTACTACTTGAGGAATAATAACTTGTGAGTATGGATTTACCTGAACTTCAGCTTCTGGACATTTTCTAGAAAACCGTTTCATTGAAAAAACCCTACTGTACTGACATTTTTATGTCTGCTGTTCTCTCCATCAATGCTTTTTTAGAATCCTTATGTGCTGCCTATTCCTCAGTCTTGGCTTTAGGATCCAGGTTTATTTCATGAGCAAAAATTTTTTTTAAAAAAGATGCCCTTAGGTAGATCAGGAATCTTTGCATCACTTTTACTGTAATATCATCCTGAAATTACTTTATCCCTAATGTAACTTTCCCAGAAATTACTTTTACCTAAATTGCAACTAATACAGATGTCTGTCAGGCAAAATAAAAGGTAATAGTAATAGGTGAGTTTGTATTTCTAGAATATTCCTCATATAAAATTAATGTAGTGCAACACATACACACACAAAGCAGTAAAAAAAAGAACATTGAATTAGCGATTCAAATTCTGTTTCCAATTAAGTTGTTGTATACCCAGAGCAATTCCACAGATTGCTGCATTATTACTTTTGATTTATTCCAGTATAATTAAGAAAAACTTATGTCATCAACTCCAACGGAAGTCACAGTCTGAAAATTTAAACTAGAGAAATATGCTTTGAGATAGTTTCTGACTAATGAATTGCAATGTAATTCAGTATCAAAAGAAGCAGTGATTTAATACTGGTACCCTTTCATTGTCTTACCTAATATTTTATTCCAATTATGCATCCCAGTTAGAAAAAAAGCCCAAACCAAAGTACTAAGACTCAAGCAAAAGCATTTTTAATTGTATTTTTTACATTGTAGGTAATATTTGTCTGCCTGACATTAAGAGTTAAATTTGTGTAACAATCTAGATCTCTAGCGGAACAGACTCAAAGCAGAAAGAGTATATTATGACCCACTAAACTTTTTCAGAGTCCAAAATAATTGCATTCTGCTCCATTGTCCTTATCCTGATACTTTACTTGCCTGATATATTCCTCAATACACATTTGTTCTGTGAGTTATGACTCCTTATAGCTGCTCAGATCATCACTTTGTTTGCTGTGTACACCAAGTTGCACATCACTTGCAGTTTGCTGTGTACACCCCCTTTCTGCTAACAATTGATTTTTGCATGGATCCTAACTATCCTAAAAATCTTTCAAGGATTACTGCAAATTAGTCAGACTCAAAAAAAAACTAGACTTCTTTTTTGCCATTAATTCTTTATCACCTGTTTGAATCAGTCAAACCAGATTTTGAATTATTTCAAACACACGCTCATGCTTTCTGAAGAATTACTTAAAACTCTATCCTGACAGAGGCAACTTTAGATGGCAGTATAAGCACGACCTGGCATGAAATTTTTTGGGTAGTCTCAGAACCTGTACTGCCTGCACCTCAGTTTTAGAAACAAAATTAAATATTGCTGGCCACTTAATCAAACACCATGCATCTTGCTACAAAATCTAGCAATAAACAAGCCAAAAAAGGCTATAATTCTGTACTCAACTTTTTTTTTTTTTTTTTCAGAGAAGAGGGGATAAATGTCAAATTCTCAGAGAGAGACTGCTATTTTACTGCAGAAATAATTAGATGGACCTTTCTTGACTCCTAGACTACAGAATAAAATACTTCTAGGTAATAGTGCCCTTTGTGCTGTTTTTAAGAGTCTGTGACTGATGCTTCCTCTTGCAAAGGCACACTTCCCTCTGTGATTAAATATTTACCATAGTGAAAGACCAGCAGAAGGACTAAGTGCCTCCAACTGACTATTGCAGAGGTCCATAAGAGACTACAGTACAAATATAAATATTTTAAAAGATCAGGTCAGAGCAGTGTCCGTATCAGGCCATCTCCCCATAGATCAGGGTGTGCTGTTTGTTGGTAGGCAGATGCAGGCTTGCTTACCAACAAACTAAACCTCCACTTCACTTGCTGTGCCTTTGCTATAGATCACTTGTTAAATTATCACATTAATCATGCATGTGAAGAGCTCTGCTTTGCCTGGTGATTAAGAAGGGCAAGAAAAACATAATTAAAGGTGCTACAATCTGTTTTGTTTGTCCTGGGTATTGTTATTGTTTCCAGGGTTCACTCACAGGAAGGAAATTCGCATTTAATTCTTTGGACCAAGAGGTGTCTGAATTTATGAGGATCTTAGCCACACGGGAGCCATCTGTCTTTTCTTTCCTTGAAAAAACAAAATACAGGGTATCTTTCCCCAGGTCTGCTATCAAGAGCATTTGGAGGGAGGGGAAGGGACTCAATAAAGCTCTCCCAGGCTGGGTGCTGCTCCAGA
Source organism: Oreocharis arfaki (assembly GCA_013398015.1). Classification (NCBI taxonomy): domain Eukaryota; kingdom Metazoa; phylum Chordata; class Aves; order Passeriformes; family Paramythiidae; genus Oreocharis; species Oreocharis arfaki. The sequence continues at coordinate 706,850 of VZRR01002857.1, read as the reverse complement.
GCATAAGACCATGCTCCAAGAGAAAGGTTGGCCAGTCCTTGGCTTATATCTTGAGGAAAAGGATGATCATTGAGAGGACTTCTGAGTTCATGGCTGCTCAGTTTTTTCCACCTTTCTGTGGAGAACAACTCTAATTTAGGGTCCTTTTAAAACCTATGGTTGTGGAATTCATGTGGTCTGACAGTACCCTCAGGAGAGTCCCCTGCTGAAGCCAAGGCTTGCAGACTTTTGTCTGCAATTCTCCTCCTTCTGGCTACATCTTGTTTGTGGTGGTAGAACGAGCTAAGCAGAAAAAAAAAGAAGGAAAAATGCAAAACCTGAAGAAGTGACTCTGTTGCAACAGATTTGGGGAATCAGAATAGTAATTTGTTTTGTACTGAACTGTGGTGATATAAACAAATACAGTTGTGGATCTGATGAGGAGACTAATTAATCAACAATTTATCAAACATATGTCTGAAATTAAAGTATGAATCAAGCATTTTTTATGCAGCCCTCTGAGATTTGAGAACGCATCTTTATAAGGTGTTACAAAATCTTACAGCAGTTTAAGGTATGTGAGTGAAACAGATTCATTGGTACTAAGACTGGGGCAATGACAGGAGAACGTTTCAGACAAGGGATATCTCTTGCCGGGTTTAAACGTATTTCCTTTCATAACAACTCTATTTTCATTTTCTCCATCCTAGTCACACAGGCATGAGTTTAACTCGAGCTTAGACCTTGGGTACAGGATCTCCTCTTGTGTTTGGAGGTTTGTGTTTGGAGTACCTCAGAACACATTTGAAGCAGCCCAGGCTCCCCTGAGCCATGATGGAGCCTGAGTACACTGCACTTCAAACCCCACACGGGAATCGCATGATGTTGTGAAAGGCTCGCTGTGGGCCACTCCTCTCCCCGGGGGAGCAGAACCCAGGAGGAATGGAGCTAAGCTGCAGCAAGGCTTTGTTAGCCATCAGCTGTGCTAATGGCCAGCACTGGGAAGCAGCAGGGACTCATTAGCCTTCCTGAGACCTTATGTGTGGAGGGAGGAGAGGCAGCTGCTGTGGGCTTCTGGGAGTCCTTGCCTGCCAGGGTACAAAAGGGCTGTTTATGCTCACATCACCTTTTTGTATGAACCTGCTTTGCAGTCAGGTGCTGAAAGATGTTTCACACAGTTAGTCATTTCTGGTGGGTAACAGGCCCCCCACTTCATCAGTTTTTCTTGCAGGAGTAGAGAAGGTTGTCTTTTTTTTTGTTTTCAGGCTAAATAAAAAGGAATTTATGGAAGCTTAACAAAGTTTGTTTGATAAGAAGACATGAACAGCACTAACAATTAGCAAAGAGAGGCATAATCGAGGGTGGCACCTCTTGAAGCAGAAAGGCGGTAACCTGGTTCTGGAGGTTTTGGGCAACATCTTCTGCAAACTGCTCTCCTTGGAGCTGAGGAATAGCACTACCATCTCTCATCTGCTTGAACGACTCCCAAGGGCCCAGCAGTGCAGCTATTGTTGGCAGAGCAACACCTACTACCTTTTAGAAAACATGAAGCAGGGCAGGCGAGCAGTACAGGGCTTTTCTTTTGCTCAAATAAAACACAACCTGCACTGTAATTTCTCCAGAGAAATGTATCTCCATGTGCAGCCTCAGCCATGATGAAGCTGAATTCTGGTCAGGCATGCTCTTCAAACCATACCCAGTAGATGCTGAAAAGGCTGATAGTTCCCACATGTGTTACATGGAAGAGATGAGATTTGTTTCTTTATTTTTAGAATGGAAACAGCCTCAGTTGTGGCAGAAGACTGTGAAACTCCAACGTAGAAAACAGGTTGCAAAAATGTGCATGGCTGCTAAATAGACTTCTTTTTCATGTTTAACAGATGTACCCCTTGCCTCAAAGTTCAGACATGCACATGTTTTAGTCAATGCATACCAATCAGGAGATACCCTCTTCACAGGCAGTGCATTCAAAGACGGACTGCTTTTGGATCATATTAAAGAAGATGGGACAAGAATTAGGTTGTTATTTCCTTGGATGTGTAGAGATATATTTAAACTTGTGCTGATCTTGTAATTGTGATGTTTGTTTTCAGTAAATCTGATTGAGAGGGGACACATGAAAACACATTTCAGGCAGCATCTTGTTTTAAAAAATTTAATGGCTACATACCTACATGAAACACATTATCAGGTTCACTTCAGGTGAAATGAATAATTATAAGCACACATCAAACAGGCCATCACACCACTTCTGACTGGCTTGGCCAAGAAAAATAACAGCTTTCCTTCTGATTATGATCACAATAATGTCAGAATAATAATTACTTTTTTCCACACAACAAGTACACAGCACTGTGGGAATTCTACTTCTCAACATGTCGGTCATCTCAAAGGAATCATAATCTACCATTTCAACTCCATCAAATGCCCAGGACAGTATATGGGTGCTACAACCTGAACATGTTCATTTTCATTTAAAACTGTTTTGGCTTCAGCAAAAACCCAGAGATCTTATGCAGGGCTGGGATGATAAACATACTCCAAGATGTGGCCAAGGGCCAAGGAACTGTTGTTTCAATGCTTCATGCTCTTACTCTTTGACAGGGTCTTTAATAAAGCTCTGTCTCCCAGGATGGACCACAGCCTTGTAAACTACGAAAGCTCACTTTCGGGGAATTAACCAGGCTGGGAGACCCTGCAGGGATCTGAAAGAAATTTTTTCATTTTCTTTTCTTTTTTCTCTGTTTGGTTGGAAGGAAAATATTCTGTAAAATGTCCCTGTATTAAACCAAACGTATTAAAATCCCCCATCCATCCTCCTTTTTTTTTTCTTCACAGAAATAATGTTAATGGGAATTTTTCCAAATATGCCCACATGGGTTAAAAAAGTCTCCACTCAACGTACCCTGTTTTCAACCGTAATTACTCCTACCGATAGCATGTGCCACAAATACATTCTTTAAATAAAAATCAGAAAGAAGATGAAGCTGTGAAACAATGAGTGGTATCTTTAAAAATTCAGAAGAATGAGCATAATAATTGGCCATAAGAAAGGGAGTGCCCAGAGTTTTCATTCTTATGAGTTTACAAGGAAGAATTAAAGGAAATGCTTGCACTTGCTGTAGAAACTTGGAGGATGCAGAAGTTAAATCCTCCAGCAAATTAAACACGTTGCCAGAAATACAGAGAATTCCCTTAGGTCCTACCTACATCTTTCATCTAGAGTTGTCAAAGCACTTCTTAAGGCTTCAAGAGCTGCTTTCATGCTGACATCTGGGACAGTTACTCCTTAAACTTACCTTCTAGAAATGTTTTGGCACAAAACATCACAGTAGTTAGGTCTTATAAAACTGGAGGTGGTGGTGGTGTTTTAATTAGAGGAATGGTAATATTCTACATAAAAAACCAATTGTCTGAAGAGTAAAACTGCATATGACCAAAACTATTCACAAACTTAGGAGAAATTCAGAAAATTATCTTTGCACAAAGCTTTAATAATGATACATGGGGGACAACATAGCTGAGGAAGCAGGTGCAGAAAATAATGATTATTCCATTGAACAGCTTAAAAACGTGGAACAAGTTCAGACAATGAAAATCTACTTCCTAGGAGAAAGAGGGGGGTGGAGAACAGAAATGGTCACATGACTCAAGTGAAGATAAAGGCAAAGCAGAGAGCTGAGTGCAAATTTAACACCTCTAACTTCAAACCCAAGTGCCTAATGCTGACAGCTCAAGAGAATGGGTGTATATGCCATGGTATGAAATACTGTGAGATGTGCAAGGTTCTTAACCTGGTTTTATGATTAATGAGGAGAATTTAAGAGCCATTCACATGTTTTAACTCAAAGGGACATATAACTGTATGGCAGTCTGGCTTAATTGCAGTGCAACATGTGATTGGGTCAAAGAAATTATGCATGCAAAATAAAGACATAATATGCCTTGAATTTGATTTTTATCTGTCCAAATTACAAATGCTTTTCAAGGTAACAACAGATTATATCATTCATGAGAGGAGGTTGGAGAAACACAACCACTGTGCTGTACAAGCATGGCTGCAGCAGACTTCCTTCTCAAACAAGATTAAGGATTTCATCTGAAATTTTAGCTGGTAAATATCCATATATTTCGATAGGATATTTTTCCAAACGTATCACAGATTCTTGGACTGACAGGTTGAGAGGAGGTGCTCTGAGTAATCTACCCTGACTTAGAGACAAGGCTGAAAACAAGTGTTGGGACATGACGTAAATATGGAAGGTTGTACTGGATTTAGAGTGGGTTCGGAGGACACCAATGAGAGATCTAGCACTATGAAAAGAAAACAACGGTGTTACATATAATTTCTTGCTTTCCTATTAGGAATGTTTATCAGATGTGCTTTCAGTGTTTGTGGGAGAATTCCCAACAGGCAGAAGAGCAGGTACCTCCGCTGTGGATTGAAGAGAAGCAGTGTCACTGGCATGTGAAAGAGTTTGGGATGATTGAACCTTCTGGCACTATGCCAGCCTGATTCAGAGAAGAACCAGGGTAGTGAACTGACTATGGGGGAGACAAGTATATAAATATACAGGATGATTCGAAGGTACTACATATATTACTTCTTTACTACTAGAAATTTTTCCTATTTTTCATAACGTTTCTTCAGAAACAGTGGAACTTTCACTTTGGTGGGTTATTGTCTTAAAAATTAGTATTTTACATGGATTACAGCAATAAGCTATAACTGAAGAGCTACATCTTTTTAAGTAACACAAGGCTTTGGGCCTCGGGGTTCGTGCAGAGGAATATATCAGGACTTTGTCACTTCCTTCTGGGATGGAGTTCTGGGCTACATACACCTCCAGAACCCAAAATGAGATGCCCTTGCTAACACAAACAGTGGCAGGTGGAGACCCCTGAGCATCAATCCTGAGCAGACATGGGCAGCCTGAGCATGCCTTGCACAGGGCTTGCGCAGTACAGACGTGGATTAACCACCAACCTGGCACAGAAGTTAAAGAAAAGAGAATAAAAGAATTTCCCTAAAATTCACAAATGTAAATGGTAGCTCAGGATCACAAGGGACAATGGGAACAATCTGAAACTAGAGAGGCTCAGACTCCCCATGAGGGTAGCCAAGCCAGGTCACAGAGATATTGTGCAGTCTTACAGCAGAGTGTAGGGCTGGGTGTCCTCCTTCCATCTGGTTTATCCCGTGATAACAAACGTGGATGCCACAGGTTCATAGATGTTGCTAAAAAACCCCAGCTACAACAACAACAAAACCAACCTAAACAAACAAACAAAAATCCCAAACAAAATCCAACCAAAAAGCCCCAAAAACGTAAAAAGGCTTTTATTTAACGCAGCAGTGCTCCCCTGAAAACTGGAAAGATGGTGATGTGGAAGACACAGACAAATATTTGTACAACAGCTGTTACATATGATATATGAAGGATAACCAAAGGAAGTTAAATTGCTCTCTCAGCAAGAGATCAGTGAAAACAGAAGGGATTTGGATAAAAAACAGGCTCTGAACTTGCATTGATTAGAACTTCACAAGTTTAGTCAGAACGAACTAATGTTAAAAAGTCACTTTGGTCAAGTGAAATGATTAAGGGGAAACATTTTTAAAGCAAGCAAAATGCTTCCTAAAAGAATATGACAGTCTGACAGAAAATAAGCATTTGGTAGTAGACTGAAGTGAGAGCAGATACACAGAAGAAAGAAAAGAAATTGAATATTTTGTTTGATTTCAGTACAAGAGATCAATCACAGGGTTCGGGTTGATCTTGCTTGAAGTAACTTGTTCTACAATTGTATTAGAAAAGGTGCTTAAGACCCCTATAATTTGGGCCCTGCTGTTCTTACAACAACACTAGAACAATGGAACTTATGCTAAGTTTTTTAAAACTCCTTGTGACCTTTAGTATTTGATTGCTTTAATATGACAGACGCAGTTTTCATAAAACTGAAGTTTTCCCTAAATGAATCAGAAAATGATATATGAGGTTTGCTCACTTGATTGAACTCAAGGGGCATCTTTTAAGTCAGATGGGCACTGAGCATCATTATACCTGTTGCCAGGATGGGATCCCATCCACCAAGGAGCGCGTGGACCTGGCAATGTAGGCTGTGGTTTGCAGAGTTCTCCAGCGCTGCTGGGCAAAATGGATATGCTGAACATACCCTCATCCCTCCCAAAAGTTCTCGTGCTGTTAAGTGAAATGAGAGAAGTTTGCAAATGACAAAATATTTTGACTCGCTTGGCAATGTCAAATTTCATTTTGACATTTCTGAGGCATTTCTATGAAACGGAACTCTTTCATGAATAATTTGAAAGCGTGGATTTTTCATTTTAATTCTGGATGCAAACAAACACTGAAATATTTGAATTATCCATGCGGTGAAAACTGATTTTGGCCAACTCTATTCTGTAATCAGTTTAGGCACTGAATGGATTTTAATGATTCACAAACTTGCTGTGATATGTCAAATATTTCTTCTTTCTCACTTGTACCTTGAGTATGGTAAAATAATTAATTTCTTTAATCCTGATCTGCAATGACCCTGTGTAACATTGGCACCTTTTGCTTTCTTTCCTCTGCATAAACATATTTGATCTTGCTTATTAGGAGCTGTGAAGCGCAGTTGTCAGTAAAGTGTAGTTTTAGACCTCGGATCATGATTTACGTAACATTAAGAGTAAAGTTTGCATATAGTCTGCCTTTTCTGTTGCTAACGCAAGTGCATTTAGATACTTATCCAGAGCACAATATAAAATTCATCCACTCTTCACTTTTCTTGATTTCAACCCCTTTCCTAGAGTGATTTCTTCCTTTGCTGTCTGACCAGACCTCCTCTGGGGGCAAGGAAGGCATCCTGAATGAAGTGATCATGTTTAATGAGAATTTTTCCTACCTATTAGACTTTTCTCTCTTCATTATCAGCATTAAAATCTCAGGCTGTACACATGCTGAAGTGTTTCCTGGGTTGTCAGGAATATATATCCTTAGACAACTGGCCAGCAGTTTCTATAATCTTTGCTGGGCATGAGGCCAGTGTGTGCCCAGCCTAACTTTTCTTGGCACTAACAACAGCATATAGACATGGTTGTTCTTGGAAGTTCATGTCAAGCTTGAAAATCATCTGATACTTGTGAGTTTGTATACAACATCAGTGAACTCTGAAAATTGAAGCTGAGGATCTTGCTGTGAATAATGACAAGCCTAAACATGATCAATAGCTGTGTTCTAAGAAGCCTGTGCACAGCTGGTGGCAAAAAAGGCACATTTAATTTCCTCATATATCCGTTTAATTTTAAAACGTGTTGTGTATACATATACAGATCAGATTTTTAATTTGGTGCTGCATGTAGTGATTACAGCTGATCTTCAGAGTAGAATTTCAGAAAAAGTATAGGGAATAGGAATGTTATTCAAAAACTTAGCAATTTCATCTCCTTTGTCTCCTGCAGTAGTAGAATTTAGATTGCTTGACATCTTCCAACAGATGTTATAAAGAAAGCACTTGACTATTTGGCTCAGATCTTCTACTGCATAACAATGGTCAGCAAAACGTTCACATCTATTTTCAATAGGCTGTTCCAGATCTTTCTACTATTGGTAGAATAGCAGAAACATTTGTCTAAAACTCATCCAACACTGTGCAAGTGTAAAAGCACAAGATCAGAATGAGAGCTAGGGGAAAGTTTTGATAAACATTCCTATCTTTGTAGAATGGTTTCGCACATTTTCAACCTGTTCTCGAAATGTAAATGTAAACTTTAATGGGAAAAATTACCTGAGCAGGAGACTGAATATACGTCCTGTCAGAAAACCACAAAAAATCTTATGGGTCTTTTTGCAGAATGGTGAAAAATGAAACCATCTCTTCTCTTTTGGCAGAACAGCTCCAACATTATGATGAGCTATAGCTGTGTTGATGAGACTGCGCTCAGTGTAGTGGCTTAGAACACAGTGGGATGTGCTGGGTTTTGTTTGTTTTTCTTTACTTAAGGTTAGCTGCTAATGGATAGAGTCCCAAAGACAAGTGATAAGTTGACTAAAGTCAGGCTCATTCACAAAGATCAATGGTCCAACAGCACTCATCTATTATCTTGGACATGTGTGCATGGAAATCAGTGGTCATCCATCTCTTTCCTGTAGGTCGATTAATCTTTTAAATTTTATATGCTTGGTACCCTGGTGGTGAGCTTTTTATAAAACCCTTTTCCTTTTATATAAATAAAAAAAATTACTGGATTATATAAACTATATAGGATGTGGTTCTTTAAAATCTTAAGGGAATAACTGTTTGAGGTGCGAAATCAGCTCACAGCCATTTCTTCTCCATGTTTTGAGGCCACATGGTTTTAAATGTTTTTACCCATAATGCTTTTAAAACCAGTGAAATAGCACAGTTTTAGCATGGAGTTTATTGTTTATGAAACTGAGTAAATTAATCTTGTAGGATGGCATAAAGAGATAATGCTGTTAGATGAGATTGGTGCAGTCTTGAACTTGCAGTAAAATCTATGTCCTACCGGGGAAGAAACTTCACCTACAATGTGTCTTAAATAAGAGATGGAACCATGTTAAATGCATGTACCTCTGAATGTGTAACTTGGCAATACAAATTACCATCCTTTTGGTAGTGTTAGATCTCTGTCTTGATCAGATGAACCTAATCAAATATCCTTCACGACAGACCTTCACCTGAGTGGAATAAATAGCCACTTGACAGTTTATAAGATATCTTGACAAGAGAGGAACAAGAGTTGTCCTTGGAATATTCCCCAGCGTGCAAAATACTTAGAGAAAGGCAGTTATCTTGCTGACAACACAACCTATGCAGCCTGAATTGAAAGACATCTCAGTTGGAAAAGAAGTAGAAAATACCTAGTTAAATTATCATCTTGCACAAAGCAAATAATTCCTCCTACTTTTGTCTATTTGTTCTGTTTTTCTTGAAATAGAATTGCATCAAGAACTTTATTATCAGCAAGAATTATAAAATTAGGTAAAAAAATTAACCTTAATTAATATTACTCTTATTTTTATTATTTTCTTTTTTATATACTTTGCTCTGTTCTAGCACATCAGGTTTTTGTAAGAAAAATATGTCTCTATTGTTGTTTTCTAAATGCTCAATGCAAAGTGAAGATGGATGAAATAAGATATCCTATGCTGACAAGAAAAAAAATTAAATCATAATTTACTAAGTGGTTAAATATGTGTAGTATTCTTACAGTAATAAGTATTTACATTATTGTATATAGATTTTTATTTTTAAAAAGTAAAGTTATTCAAGAGAAAAATTAAGGAAATTTATCCAAGATTGAATACAGTTGTCTGAATTCTATTATAATAAAATGATGCAGCAAACTGGAAGCAAAAAAATTCATGTCGAAATTACATGAACAGATATTTCCTGAAGAAGATTTTTTATTCAGAGGACTTCTTGCTCCTGAAGAAGAAAACACTGGACCTTCCCTGTAGGTATATTGCCATTTCTTTAGTGCCTAACCTCCTATGTGTCTCTGAGCGAGTAGTATGATTACAAAATGTAGACAGCAGGCTGATGCTATTCATCCAACAAATTTTTATCACTTTCTGAACTGAACTCCTCACATAACTGAAGAGTAAGCTAATGCATACCTAAAAACAAAAAAGCACAAAAAACACACACACAAAAAATTAGTCTCATATCTTGGTTAGTATCTCACAGAAAGACTGGCAAAACAAAGAACCCAAATGTTCCAGGTCTTGGTTCTGTTCCATAATAATTTTCACAGAAGACAAGTGTCACTATGCAACTGCCATTCAAGTTAAGTGGAGTCTGCATTTCGTTTTGACTCTGAGGTGTCGATGTGCTGATTAGTTTTCTGATACAGCTTGGTTGTCAACATTTAAAACATTTCTTGGAAGAAGAAAAATAATTTTGAACAGAAGGCGTTCTGTTATACCTATATTTATACATATTTCCCTGCACTCTCAAAACCTAGTTCTAAAGCGGTATTGGAAGAGCTGTCACCATCAGCTTGGAAACTGGTCCATTGACAGCATGTATCAATCAGTCGTCTCTCACAAGTATATAGGTTCTTTTTTTATTTTTTTAAAAAAAAATTTTAAACATGTTTCAATAGTTTAATGCTTTCCCTGAAAAAGGAAAAACAGACTAAATTCAGCATGGACATTTTGGAGGGTGGCATCTCTTATTAAACAGAATAACTTCCTTTTTGGAGGTTTTTTGTTTGGTTTGTTGGTTTGTTTTTTTTTTTTATTGCCACTGATTTAGGTCATAAATTTGTAATCGGGGTGCTTGCAGGAGATGGAGAAGTTCTGTGCTCCACAGGCTGCTTCAGTTTAATGTGAAAAATCATTGATGGTTAACCTCTCTACGTGGTATCTAGTCATCAAGGCACTTTTACTGTCTCCTTTTTTGCCACAGGATAGGAGAGTACCTTCTTTCCAGAACAGCTGGTAGCTTTAACATGCTCTTGGGAGAGGTGTAGCTGAGAATCCTTTTAGGCTGAGGAATACAGTGAAAGTGGCTCTTCCGCATTTTTGAAAGATGATTTATTTATATAAAAGGGTGAGGCCATGTCCTACAGTAGTTATGCTCTCCAAGGGAGGAAAAAAAGGCAAGTTGTTCATTCTTTTCTGGGAAGGAAGACTTGGGAGAGAGCAGGATGTCTTTAGTTTGCACTGCACAGGCAGGTGGCACCTGGAAAAGCATGATGTTTCACATATGGGCCTGCCCACACTGTTAGTCCATACTGCACTGGATACCCACCTCTGGGATGCCCGGGGAGCTCCCCAAGTACCTGTCTCAGCATTACAATTTCTGTTCCTGAACTTTGACCTCTCAAGCTCGTTATTTCAGTGCTCATCATTGCATACTAAGGCTAGTTTTGGAACTGGGCTTTATTCAATTAATACCTGTGGATACAAGGCCTGTATCTCAGATCAGGACCAGCAAATACTGGTTAGAAGTTTTTGCTTCTGTATAAGAGAAGTGAAGATATTTCCCTGTGTTCGAAGGACGTCCAGAAAAAAGATATGTAAAGAAAGCACCTTTCTTGCTAAAATATCCAAACTTTTTGGCAGAAATAGTACTGACTGAAAGTGGCGTAAGGCCTATCATGAGTGAAGTTCATGTTCTATGTATTTTTCCAGGGATATCATTAACATAAGTTATTTCTGATTTTATTAGTGTTTGTTGTCATAAGTAGCACATAAAATGTCTTGCAGAAAGAGGATTAAAGGAAATATATATTTTTGTCCTTTCTAACTTGACTATTGTCTCTTGGCAGTGCTTTGTGCATGGTCAGATTTAGTTTTCACTACAAAGTCAGCTTCTTGATCTCTCCTTTTATGTACTGGTCTTTCAAAAAGCAGCAGGTGACAGATGAGGATTTTAAAATATGATTGTAAACCCAGAGAAAATTGTCAAGGGGACTCAGCAGCAGATAAAACTTCCAAACTACTTCCAACTTTCTGGTTTAGATCAGATTCTTTTTCAACTTCATGCCATCTGTGGGCAGATCCTTGCCCAGGGCACCTTTCTGTGGCTTGTGTGGACTCATTGTCTTAATTTCCTATACAGCTCCTTTCAAAGGTGATTGCACCTGTGTGTGAATATTTACATAACTTCAAACACACGCTCTGTCAAGCCATGGGGCCCAATCTACTTCCAGAGCAGACAGCTTCTCTCCCTGCCAGGTGATTCTGGTGACTTTTTTTGTCACTTTTGCTCAGATGAGGTGAACTGTAAAAGTGTCGGTGAAATTAGGCAACTTCATTGTGCTCCAGGGTACAGATGTCTTCTTTCTAGGGTGGCTGTTCTCAAAGAAGTGTTTAAGGCCCATGTGGATTCAACCACCTATGCTACTCTTTGAGATGACAGGTCACACAGAAATGGAGTCACAATTGGAAATCACTTAGGGTGCTGTGCTAGGGGGTCAAGCTCCTTCTCTGCGGGTCAGGAGCTCTGTGAGATGAAGTCTTCCACTCAAAATCAGGAATCCCAAATGATTGTGCCAAAAAGTCCTTGCCGTGAAGTGATAGTGCAGCCCTGAACAAGGGTCTTCCAGCTGCCCTCACTGAGGTGATAAGGAGGAATCCTCCCAGAGGAGTGCAGGGGAAGGAGCTAGTTCTTTCTGACTGGAAAACAAGATGCACTTGTCCTGCTCAAGGATCCCAGGAGATGGAGAAGTTCATTACCCTACTCTCTTTACCCCCTCCTCCCCCCTTCCATGAAGGACAACATCCTTCAGACCCCCAGCGTGCTGTGCAGCAGACGAGCATATAGCAAGCTCCCTCCACCTCAAAGCGGACAGTCCCCTCGGATACAGTACTCCTTTAAGAGTTTTACTAAACCTGCACGTGAGCTCAATCTGCCCATGGAAGAATTTCCATTTGTGCAGATGGTATCATTTGGCAGATCACTCCAATGTTGGCAGCATCACAGGGGTCATATTTGTGCACAGATGGACTGTTCTTCATCTGTTTCTTTATTGTAATAGACCCAAATAGGTTTTCCCACAATAGTACATATGCGCATTACAGCTCTCCTTGTTCCCTGTCAGACAACTTATTTAGCGAGAGCACACAAAAATTTTTCTCTCTGTCCCCTTCTCTTTGTTCATGGATCGAGCCCTCTTTGTTTTGGGGATGCAGGGTGAGGACAGACTCAGGAGAGCTATCAAGGATCTCTGCATTCCTGAGCCATAAAATCTGGTGGCTTCACCAAGATGATATTCAGAGCACTGCTGTGAGTTTAGGGTGTACTCATGCATAGATTTCCTTTTGTGGTAAATATTTTTTGCATAATGCATGTATTTACCACAGTTCCCTCATAAAGCAAGAGCCTTAACAGCTGACATGTGAGTGGACAATTGGAGGGATTGAAGAGGCTGGGGAATTGATAATTCAAACCTGGAGATTTTGAATCCAGAGCAATGATTTAGCTCTAGTAGTAATGAACAAAAGCTGTTACCATTTGACAGCTGTTTAGAAAATTATGTTAAATGAACTCATTTTTTAGTGGTGAGACTTTTTTGAAGCATCTATTATCACTCTCACTTGCAATCTCAGTGTGGCAGAAATAAACTGACAGTATAGTTTTCAGGAGCTGCCCTGCTAGTAGTGGTTTATGACACAGCAAAAGAACATTTTGGAAAATTTGCACTGCTTCTATTTTACTTTACACTATCATACTGTGCTTTGTTAATAGAAAAGTTTATCCCTGTATGCCTTACATTTGATTAATGATGAACCTGTCATCTTGTGATGAAGCTTAGACATTTTCAGTCTACATGTTAATAGCAGCTTTGGCTTTTCCTTCTCACTTGCTAGTCTAATCAATTTAGTCTAAACTTCTCAGATGTCACAGGTGTTGCAGGTATTTTGGTATGGGCACTGTTTGCTGTATACAGACATGAAAGAAGTTTTGACTGCATGTAAATGAGATCAAAATAGCTAGGGAGCTTGGACAGCGAACTTTTGGCATTTATATACCCAGCCTCCTAAATCTAGTATGTCAGTAACATCATTTTTATGGACATTAGACAACATATAGGATACCCTTTTTTTTTTCCCGCAAAAGTAGTACTGCTTGAAAGAAGAGTAGTTGCTTGTAATGTAAATATTACTGAAAAGGCAATTCGTTCTACAACTGCTTCAAAATGAAAAATACTTCTGCTTATTTACTGATTTATTTTTAACCTTTTGACAGCCTAAGGAAAAAAAGGCATGGACTGGATATCAGATGAAGCATTTTGAATCAAATTAGGAAGAATGTGTGAGTGAAATTCCAGTAACAATGGTTAAATAACTTCTTGGCTATACTGGGTAATGAGGAGAATAAAATTGCAGACTGTAGCTAAATACAGGTTGCTTGGGTAATATATAAAAACTCAAAACCAAAAAAACCCCCAAACTTTAATTTTATATCCATCTGGTAAGTCTTCGTAATCAGTCCCTAATTATCTACTTGTTAATGCATTTCTGGTTCCTCTGACACCTTAGGAATTTTTCTATGCATAGATTTCTTGCCCAAGGCTATGGAAAATTATACATGCTGCTATACATGCTTGGATACAGCTGGTTTCTGTTTTGGGGTCATTTTCTTTTCCATCAGAGTTACAGAACATATCTGCACAAGTAGCTGCACTGAATTTTGTTTTTGCAGCATGATTCTGGAGCTTGAAAAGCAGTTTAAACCAGAATGTTCTGAGCAGAATTGCAGCTTCAGGAAACAAAATTAAAAAGGGGATGCAAAATATTGTGGTTCTGTAGCATGTTATCATATGATAACACATGGAAGGAGAGGTACAGATGAAAAGATAAAATGCTTATGGTGCTGGAGGTTTTGGCTTGTTTCGAGAGCATTTAGTATTTTCTTCTTGTACAGGGGACAAATCTTTCCTACTAATTTTGAGAGGCATACAACACGGCATTTCACTTGCTGGAAGGTTTGCCCTCTCCTTAGATCTATCTGATGCAATAAGGCAGGAATTTCAGTCAGCACATTGCAGACTGGTTTCCCCAAATTAGTCTCTACCAGCTGAACTTCTTTTCCAGAGTATAAGGAGGTATAAGCAGTTTGTGAAGACACATTAGAAACGACTTTCACAAAGACAGTTGCTACAGCCTGTAGTGGTACAGGTTCAAGTCAACAAAGCAGCTGACACCAAGGCCTCTCAGAGACTTCCTGTTTAATGAATATATTTGCAAGAGATGAATTCTAGAGAAGATCTTATTTTCTTCTTTCATTCTCTAAATACTGAAATAACAGTAGTAGACAGTAACAACTGTGAATCCTAAAACCCAAAGAGCACTACAATATGTGAAGTGTACTAGCATAGTAAAATATTTTTCAGCCCACCAGAAGGCTTGGTTGAGAAGAACTCAAGATCTGCATAACCTTTCCTCTGAAGATCAGTAGAAGCCATGCTGAAGCTGAACTGTACAATAAGTAAGAACAAGCACAGGCTGATGATGTTCTTATCACAAGAATTAAGATGATAAGCAAGGGACAGTTTAGAGATCTGGCTTTACAAGCCTAATCTCCAAACCCCAGCTGGCAACTAAGCACCATGCAGTGACTTCCTCAGTCCCCCCCTATATACTGCAGTAAACAAATCTGGCAATTGAATATTGAGCTGACCCTCTTTGGTCAGCTGGGGTCAGCTGTCCTGGCCGTGTCCAGCTTCTTGTGCACTCTCTGCCAACTCACTGGTGGGGCAGTGTGAGAAGCAGAAAAGGTCTTGTGTGACCACTGCTTAAAAAACAAGTTTTACCACTGAAGTAAGGCCCATGGAGAAGCTGATGTGGTAATTGGTCAAAGCATGCCTGGTCTGCCTGACCTGGTCGGGATTTGTACCTGGTGTGTGCCACGTGGTGATGAGAAGGACTGGAGCAAAAGACACTGACTAAGAGCTGTCGGGCTAGAGACACAGCACTCACGATACAGAGAGAGAGCACCTGAGTAGCATATGGAAGTTTTAGGGCATATGCAAGTCCACTCTTGGAAATCATTGCTGGTGAGGATGTTTCCATGGTCCCTACTGAGCTGAGCAAAGCCCTGCTGCAGTGTGAAGATGTGGCTGCTGAGGTTTGTCAGCAGCAGTTGTGCAGCTCCTTCACCATCTCATTCCCCCCACAAAACAGTGAAGGGGCTTTGTGTGACCTGAGGGCAGCCTTGCTGGTGGGCACTCACAATATGGGTTCATGAGAACCCAGACACACCACTTTTTATCTCCAGCTTCTTGGCTAAATGGTCAATGTTGCACTAGGCAGGGGAGGGATGGGCTCTGAAAGGCAGTGAGACAGAAATCTCCTGCTTTGCAGCGGCAGTAGGAGATAGGAAAGCCAGTCAGAACAGGCAAAAAGAACACTTTTTGATTTCTACAGTCTTTCTGAAAACGTAGATAATCATATGCTTAAATTTTGCCCATATGAGTTATTTTGTGAAAGGCTCCAAAATGGAATACAGGCCTGAATACAAACTGACTTTATACACATTAAGGTAAAGCCAAGTCAAAGTAAATGGGAAGTGATCCCATGGTTTTTATGCTGCGAAGGTCTTCTGATAGACACTAGGACAAGGATTTTAGTCAGTTGTGGATATTTATGTTTTTTGCGGGTGTGGGGGGGGGAGAGGGGGAAAAAAATTGGAGGATAAGTGTAACTAGCATTTTAATGGTGAGATTTGTCAGAATTTCCATTATCAGAGTCTGTTTACAGGTTGTAAATATTCCCTCTGGGCTAAGACTTAAAATTCAAGGTCACACACAGGAAATTATATTTATCTTTACTAAATCAAAACATTGGTTCAGTAGCTTTAAAAAAACTGCTTTCACAGGAAAATCCTCCAAAGTGCAAGAAGTTCAGATACTTCTGACTTCTTTTTTTTTTTTCAATCTATGTTTTCCTTCTGCCTGATAAACATGACATATGCTAGATATGCCTTGACCTGTTACTTTGACATTAGTAGTAGAGATATATTGAAAAATAATGTACTGAAAGTCTTTCACCTATGAATGCACCTTTTCTTGATGACATTTTCTATTATTTTGCTTGTCAAACTCCATAGTGTTCAGTGTTCCTTCTTTATATTTATAAGAGGATTTTGTTACAAATAAATCTTATCACTATTCAAACAGAGTAATTATTTGATTCACATTACCATTACCTTTCCTACAGAGTAATAAATATATCTTTAAAATTCTCTATTTTTGAAGGTAGTGAAGCAATTAGGATGCACTTAAAGATTCCTTATTTGCATGCAAATGGTCAGGATGAAGAAGAATGTGAGGATGTGCAAAATGGTATGCAATTTTCAATCACAGATATATATACATTAAGTATAAATATCTTCCAATATTTTTTGACTTCGGATAGCATGTCCCAATTATTTTTGTGATTTAGAATATAATTTCTGATTTAGATTACCAAGAAGTAGAGAATTTTATAGTATCCAGTATTTTTTTCCCTCTAATTCCTAGTCAAGCATGAAAGAATTCATCTGTATGGGGCCAGTCAAATTGTCTGTGAATAATTTTCTGTTAAATAGCATTCTGGCAAAGAGTTCTTCATTTTCCAGAGTATTTTAACTGGTGTTTACTGGAGGTGATTGAATACTGTCTATTTACTATATTGACACATTTTGATGCTGTGGCTGAATACATTATTCAATTAATCATCTCTGTAATATTAGACCAGCCATAGCTTTTGCTCAGAGTAATAGACCTGATGTGAATTCACTTATGTAGCAGCTGTGTGTGGTTTGATGAACCCTTTTCTTTAACTTCTTCTGTTCAGAATAATAGACATTAGGTTGTTGTTCAAAACAGATTGTTTGATTTGTGATTTTGCTCCCCTTCCACCATGTGTTTAAGAAAAAGATCCTATTTTATTATAGGTGTCTAAACACTTGTTCTGGCTAAATACTAGAGGGTTTTTTTTGAAATTGGAGGCAGAGACATCAGTGCCTGACTCAACTCTTCCTCTTCATTGGAAATATTCCCTGCTAGAAGCAGATAAATTAGGCCATGAATCAGAGGCCCATCAAGATCCTGGACTCAGCTTATCACATTGGTGATTAAGAATGATGCAACTAAAGTCACTTTAGAAGGCAAAGACCAGACTTAAGGCAGGAGGCTGAGCTGTCATCCTCGCTTTATGTGGGTGTACTAAGTACGTGTGGTCCAAATGCTATGTCACCCAAATCTGTTTGGGGGCCGGGACACTTTTTACCATCTGCAACAGAAGTGACATTAGTACAAGGAAAAAAAAAAAAAAAACTAAGATTAAAGCGGAATTTGAAGAGTCTGGGAAACTATTTTATAATATTTTTTGTGGTGGATTCTGCTCTCATTCTTTAATGTGAAATGAAGGAAGTTGCTAAAGAACATGCTAAAATTAGATGCCACATAGCCAAGTACTGGATTTGAATGAGGCCCTTTGTCTCTTGAAGGCAGTTCAGAAGCGAACCTTCCCACCGGTTCAATAATAACCATTGCCTTCAAGATTTCTTTAGGCTTCTGCAGCTGGCAGAAGGTAGGAGACATCAAGTTTTTTGTTAAGATGTTATTTCCTCAGCTCTGGCTGTAGGTGGAAAACATTAAAATGTCCCTAGTTTGAAGTGTTGTAGTTCTAACAGTATACTTTCTGTGGCTGTAAATGCTTTTGCTTTAGTATCTGTTTATGTTCCTTCATAGATGCTGACCTACCTGAGCTATCATTAAAGCATCATCCAGCTTTCATACAGCTTATACAACAATACCTTGTCTAAAACTAGCTCAAGAGGAGTTGTAAACCCTACATTATATTTATATATTTTTCAGGAGGCAGAGAGGATGTGCCAGGTACAGGCACGCAATTTATAAGCCTTAGCTAGGAGTTGATTTGTGTTCATGTTCTAATCAATACTGAGTGGAAAAGGTTCCTTAAAGACATTTCTGTTCCCTCAAGTTAAGCTTCTGCACTGAACTACTATACAGAGAAGACTATTTCTCTGTAGTCTTCTCTGTCTACAGAGGCTAGCCAATTAACACTGGCCTGAAGGTGGATTCTTGAATTTAGGAAATACCATCCTCCTTCTGACAGGGCTGTAAGAATCCATCATAGTGCAAAGGCAAGGGCCCATCACAGAACAGCGAGTACCAGTTTTAGTGCAAACTGAGCTGAAAGTTCTTAAACATGAAAGCCATGGTTCAAAGAGGGCAACTATTCAAATATTACTAGAATTTTTATGTAAAGACAAGGAAAAGTTCATGTGCCTTGTTTTTCTTCATAACAGAATAGTTCTGGAGAATTCACCTTGAAAATTATGCTATGAGTGCTGTTAGCTTGCAATACATACTTCAAAATAAGTACTGTGGAGAAGTGAAGATATATGCAAATGAGTTATTAAAGAACAGGGAAAAATTTTTCAGAATTACGTGGCAAAAACAGTGTGATGGAACAAAGGTCAGCTTAAGTTACATCAGACCAGGTTCTTGCTTCAATTCAAAATCAATTTCAAACAAAACCAAATGAAATCATGCTGAGAGAAAGGCCACAGCAACATTTCAACACTCCACTGTACTAAAACAGCATAAAGTATTATCTGATCTTCCATATCACAGAAGATATTCAGTTAGTCTATTTGGGTATTTTAGTGATATTCAATATTTAAAATTGGTGGACTATAATAAGGAAAATCAGCTCTTTTAAATTAAAAATGCTTCATGTTAAATCAACATTTCATATTTTCAAGGAAGTTCTTTACAAAAGTAATTAAAATTTCCAGACATCTTTTAGTGTGCTGTGGATTTAAGTGCTTTCTTTTTCATTCAGCTTTCTCTCTTCTTAAAGGTGAAAGAATTGCCTTGGTTTTTTTTCCTTTTTCTGTAACAGATCCATCTTAGGTTGTTTGTGTGCATGCCATGCATAGACCTCTCAATGTAGACCTACAGGGTAAGGAAATGCAATGGTTTCTTCAGTCACAAACTTCTAAAAGGGTATTAGGGGAATTCAAGGTGAAATGAAATACTACAGAAAAAATCCACTTCAAAGCTCCCATTGAATTCCTCTAAGGCCAAGATTTCATACTTATGCCAGGTTATGTCCTTGGCCTGATCGATGTTGAAATGAAGCTTAGTTTGCAGAGCTCTTTTACTGTTCAAACGTTCTCTGGAACTTTTGATATATTTAATAAGAAATGTGAGAATGAGTAAAATAAAAGTTCAGAAAAAACCCCACCAAACTCTGAAATTCTCTCCAGCAGCCAAAATTGCATTGTGTGTGGGCTTTTAAAAAATTATTATACACACACAGGCAAATTGGCCCAGTGAATATTCTGCAAACCTGCTAATGATGAATATCTTAGCCCAGGCTCAAATCCTGCTGTAGGTTAACAAATAGCGGATCCAACGACTAGAATAGTGATTCTCCTGTGCAGAAGGCAGCAGCTTTTGGCCAAGTATCACTAGGTAACGTCAAAGCAAAGGGAAAACAGCATGGTTGCAATAGCCCGCCTAGGCCTCCTGGTCCTCGTGGTTTTATTGGAATAGTCTCACTCACACCTTCCTCAGAAAGAGAAGGTCAGTGTAGGTCAAAAAAGCATTTTCTCTTCCTTTCAGCATCTTAATTAAAGAGTCAGTCACTTCCACAGATCATTCTCAGATAAACAAGTTGTCTTCAGTAATTCATAATACAATGTTTCTGGGAAAAACAGGAACTCTATTTTAAAGATGATGATAGATCTTTCCATCCTGCTGGCACACATCAGTTATTCTGGGAAAGCACTGTGGAGGTTCTGTACATACACTAATAGAGGGGACTCATTATCCACATAAGTGTGGTAGGAGAAACTGTCTAAGGACAATCACTTAGATCAAGAAAACTTGAGGAAAGAAATTTTGTAAGTGGTAAAACCTGGAAAGATTTGAGCTAGTCTTTTGCTTTCCTGCTTCCCCCTTATTATTAATAAATTCACATCTCAGAAGAGAGAGTTTAGGCTTTGCTACAACAAGAACTATGTTTCTGAGCCCAATGAGGACACCTGTTTATGATCTTAAAAACAGCCCTGGGAGATGAATCACCGGTTAGTCAGCTTATGTACACAGTTACAGCTCCAGAAAGCTGAGGAGCAGTAATGCCAGCTGTGAACCTGGACCACTGACTTACAAAGCATTTTACATGGAAAAAGTAGGTAATCGATGAATGAAGGAATACTATTATAGAATAAATAATTTTTTAAAAAAAACCCCAAAAAGTTAAAAGAGGTGGAATGGATATAGCAAACAGAAGTAACTTAGTGCTGTTATAATGAGAGTCTCCACCACCCCCTTTTTTTTGTCATAAGCTTTTCCAGATAGGCTTGTAACATTTGTATGTCTGATTTGGTACACAGACATCTAAATGTAGGCCCTCCCTTGCTGTACTGACACTGAACATGAAACCATAGAACAGTAAACACACAAGCCTGGCAGAAGCTGTGCTGGTGTGTGGAATTATTTATGTTTTCCTGGGAGTACCAGGTGAGGAAAGTTCAACTCTGCCCAGCTGAGTCAAATTAAGAGGGCAGGGCAGCATATGAAAGCAATGAAGGAACAGGAAGCTGGAGAGCCTGGTGGGAGGGTCAGTGGAAGGGCTGAAGGAATGGAAGAGGTGTTTTGCCTCCTGGCTGAGGCTGGGGAAAGGAGCTGAGGGATTTACCAGCTGACTTCTCTGAACAGGGATGGGAACTTGGACAAAGCACCAGGAGCTGAAGCCAGAGAGATAAAAGACTGTCTCAACTCTCTAAATGAGATCTAGTGTGCAAGGAGACAAGTGGAAGTGCGGGCAAACTGATGTTTAGGTGTGGTGGTAGACTGTGCTGAGAGAAGATGGAGCTGCTGGTGGAAAGGCTTTCACTTAGTCATCTGCTGACTGTGTGACCACAGTGCCCTAGGCTAGAGCTCTGGAACTGGGAAGGTGATGGAGATGCTGGAGTTTGAACTGAGCCTAGCTTGCTGTGTGTGAGGGCATGTGTGAAGTGGATGCTTTGTGGGTTTTCCTGAGCAAAGTGTTTATTATGTAGTTGCAAAGAGTCGAATGTTGTGACTGGGTGGTCCTTTCCTGTTCTGTTACCCATTTAAGATTCTGAAGGGTTATACATGTGGTATATCTCTATATATAGCATATACAAACACATATATATGTTCTGTGGTACTGAGGAAAGAAGAAATTTCTCAGTAGGATGTTAATGGATATGAGACATCTCAGAGAAGACAGGCAAATCTGCAAATGATACTCAGCCAGCTCACAGGGAAGCTGTACGCAATACTTTGGGGGGAAACCTTAGCAAACTAAGAATGGGTGGTTTCAGAAAACTTACCAACTTTATCATGAAGTTGTTCTTGTGGTTTCATCAGTTAGTGAAACATATTCTCCCAGGAAACATCTAGATTTATTATTTTCTCAATTACCTCATTATTAATAATTATCTGATGCCAAAATCCACCTTCTGTGTTCCCCATAGTCATCTTCTGCTTGGTCATGGACCAGCCCAGAGCAAAATGGAGTTCCTCCCCCAAAAAGGTTACAGACTAATTATAAACAATGATAAATGTGTTTACTTCTGCATGTCCCTCTGTTAAAGATGAAGAAATGAATGCATACAGCAGCTTAGCTGCTGGAGGCCGGCAGGTGACCCTCATGGCATAATAGAGTGTTACAAAGAGTCTCTGGGTCTCTCCCATCATCGTTCTGCTTTGTTGCATGTCCTGCATCAGTGCTTGGGTGTTAGTGGGTAGCATTGCTGAGGGTTGCAGTAGTGTGTGAGCAAACAGCTTGAAAGGTGACAGTCTGAAGGTTTTCTTGCTTGTTTTCCTATGGTCTAGCATCTCCTTGTGCTGATTTCTCCCAACCCTGCAAGCCTGAATCACCTCATGTTTCTGAAGCATTTTTATTCCACTTCTTTGCAGCACCTTTTTGCTGTGGTTTCATCCACACTGTGTGATTTGGAAATGTTTGCATTTAATAGAAGTCACCCAGCATAAATAAATAACACACATGAAAGTGTGTGAGAGTAACTGTGCATCGAAGTGTTTAATATTCTTCAGCCTGCTGCTGAGAGGTAAGCCAGTCAGAATATATCAAAACCAAACACAGCACTGGCAAGATTAAACAGCAGTGGATTTGCACATGTAATAAACCTGCTACATTGAGTTTAATCCATGTGTAATTGGGAATAGATAAGGCTGGGATTGAATGACTGCACAGGATCTGCCTCAGATAGAGGAAGAAAGAGGGGGAGCAGCCCAGAGCAGGGGGGCGAGAAAGCTCTGAATCCTCTGGTTTGTCATGCAAATGCTGGACTAAGGGGTGGGTTTATGCTGTTTAATTGCGGAGGACATTAGAAAGGTGGTATGATGTTGATGAGCTACAAGTACAGTAAAGGGCTTGGCTATTGGAGAACTTCAAGTGTAAACAGGTTGTTTTCCTCCCTGGGCTATGGGAGGGACAGTTCTAGCCGGGCTTAGTTTCAAGAAATATTCCCGATTGTTTTGAGACTGTCCTTATTTGCCCGGTCTGACTTAATTGCAGTAAAATCAAACAGCGAGAATAAAATAGCTGCTACTCTATTGTTCTGCCTTTTCCCCATCATCTCTGTTTTTCAATTTAGAAAGGAAAGACTCATGAACAATCCAAACTCCTCCCTTCCCATTTCAAAAATCATAGTAACTTGTCCTGTGTCTGTGTTGGCTTTTGCTCTCTTCCCTGATAAGTGTTTGCAAAAAAATATGATGTTTGCCTCCCTTTCAGCTTCCTTCACAAACCTGTTGGTATTTGCATAACTTTTCATGTGTTTTGAAATACATGAGAAGATGCATATACAGCATTAAAAATATTTTTTTCATTCTGTGGATGCAATTTTATATGTAGTTTCTCCCTCCTTGTCCCTCCATAGCTCTGTCTGATACCTTTTCTGTCTTCCTGCTTTCTCTTCTGTGATTTCCCACGCAATTACCACGAGCACACAGCAGCTCAAGAGAGGCATTAAATGCACGTACAGCCAATCTTTCCCACTTATATTTGATAGACCCTGTAGGCTTGTGAGGATATTCTTAGGCAGTAATGGAAAGATTTAATAGATCCTTTAATATGTTTAGCTGAAATCCAGCTAAACAGCCCACCCTGATTTTCATCCATTACAAAAGCTAGAGGATCAAAGGACCAACATTTATCACAGGACTTTGTTTTCCCCAGTTGTTGTTTCTTTTGATTCAATTAGTGCATCCCACTTTTATGTGAGGATCAGATTTTGCCATGATTTTACATGGCTCCAGAGCATGTGACCATGGAGTTGGGGCACTTGTTCCAACTTTGTTAGCAGACACCAAAGGAAAATGGAAAAAATGCAGTAATTCATTAACTGGCAAATCTGGAGTCAGACTTGCTTTCCATCTCCTGGGCACAGCAGGTATGCCTGGACTGGCACAGGGAACTCTACTCTTGGCTGACCAAATGCAGAAGCAGAGGATTTTTGTAGTAGTTTGATTTTACATGTGCTTTCCAATGTGATGTTTTCTCTGAAGAAGCATTCCTAGCTTGAGCTGTCTGAATCCAGAAACTGTTTCTGACAGCCCTCACTCAGCTATTGCTCACTTGTGTAGGTACCATTGATTTATTTAATTTTGATTTACAGAGGCATGCCTGAAGCCTGGAGCTATGCCTCTCCAAATGCAGTGAATTACCTTAGTCCAGACCAGGACTAAGCAGTTCACTGTCCTCACAGTGAGACTCATTAAGGGTGAGAAGGCAAAGTGATTTCTCTGCCTGTGTCTTCTTGGATGTGTGTGCCAATCCAGTAGGTGTTCCCCAAGGTTACCCAACATGCAGTGAGAGGCCCAAATGGCCTGGAAATGTACTTGGGACCACAATTTGCTTTCAAACTGTGGTTTTTAGCAGTGCAGCTTTAGGCTCCTTGTCTTACTTCTGTAGCAGCCAAGCTGGTGGGAAAGTTTCAGGATGGTGAGCGTGGATGGATGCTCTCTTGACTGACCTTCAAGTTGGACAGCTGGGTTGCAAGGACCATACGAAACATTTGAAGTTCTGTTGCACAATTTTTTGCCTGAAAGTACAGGGTAGGGTTTTTAAAAGCTACTCTCTTCTCTTATGGTCTATGTGTTTGCTAAAGATTTAAGTACAAGAATTGTTAAATTGTTTTGCAAATGGGTCATGCTTAGTAACAATTACAATAAAATGTAATCCAAAGCCCCTGGATATGGCAGTTTATGCCTCTTGCTTTATTATTTTTATTATTTCAGAGTTATATAATTTGTGCATTTTAATTTGAGTGATGTTGGCTATATGCTTTTGCCACAGGACTCAAATGAGAGGCTTAATAAATGAATGTGGGATTTACATGACTAAATTTGTTTCTTACCTCAGAGATGCTAGCTTCTCCCTTCCCCCTCCTCTCCCTACACATTTAGTCTGAATTTCTTCCTCACGTATGTGTTAGTATTGTATACATCTCATATTAGGTGTGCCTGTTACAGCATGATGGTGATCTGGCTGCTGGTAATTATGTGGGTATTGTGGGTGAGCAGGATGGCAGGGTAACTAAAAATTAAAGGATGGTTTTGAGCAGAGAGCAGCTTAGAAGAAAATAATTGCAAATGCACCATCCCTGGGGTTTTGGAAGAACAAAACAGAGTCAGCTTTCCACACAATGGCTGTGTCTCTCCAACACTTGTGCTGGGACACACATAGTGTAGCCTAAGCATTTCTCGTCTTGGCCTCTACCTAGATTGGTGAAGGGCAATGGAAGGTTGGTCCCAAGGCCCCTGATTTGACTGGTGCTGCAACTGTGACATCTACCTATGCAGCATGGTCCTTTCCTCAGCATTAAATTCTGTGTTCATATTTCTGCTCTAGACACTGCTACTCAATCAACAGTGTTTGTTGGATGGTTAATACGGTAACAGTGCAGTAGAAAGGGCTGGCTCAAGTGAGAGAAAATTATTTGAAAACCTGATTTTGGTTTATAGTGGATTTTTTTTCACTCTAACTTACCTGTCCTGGTCTAATTCTTTCAATTTTATAAGACCACATAACTCTAGCCCCAAAGTAGCTATTTTGTTTTTGGCTATGCATCAATGTCACTTCTTTAACCCTGTAAGCATCTGTTATTTTCTCTCTGACAGAACACTCCTCTTGACCAATACAACCTGGGAAAGGTGGTTTACCAAACCAGATAGACTGATGTATTGATACAGCTCAACAGTTCCTATTTAATTACTCGGGGTTTTTCTTCTGTTGTTTTTTGGGGTTTTTTTTCCTCCCTTACTTCAATTACAATACTGAAAAAAGCGTTTTGGTGTTCCTGATCAAGCTTTCCTCACCTTCCAGCATAACCCAGTAATTCTAGGAGGCAAATTGTCTGCATAAAAGAGAGTCTCTGCGTGCCCATCCAGCAGTGAAGGAAACTGACAAGTTCTAGGTCTAAAGCTTGACTTCCTCCCCAGCTCCTTTGTGGAACTGTCTTAGAAATGGGATTCATGGGGGAAAAATGGGTAGGTGTGACTACAGGAAATTACATATAGTCATTATTCATTTGCACTTTTAAAGAAAATGTTTTATTGTTCTTTAGCATCTTTTGCCAGGAGGAATGAATGCACTGGCAGAGATGTGCAGAGCTAAGTTGAGGGCTTAGAAGTGACTGAGGATTATTGCCAAAGGAAGGATGGGAGCAGTGCAAAGGTGTTTAACCTGTGGTCTGTATAATTTGTGTTTGCCAGGATAAGCTGATTGGTTTAAAAAAAAAAAATTATTAGCACCTTAAAGAGTGTTATCAAACCTAATAAACTCTTTCAAGAGCACAAGGACCATTGGTGTTCACCTATATCTTTAAATTCTTCAGTGAGATTAGGCAATTTCTTCCTTCC
The DNA here is from genome assembly GCA_013398015.1 of Oreocharis arfaki. Lineage (NCBI taxonomy): Eukaryota > Metazoa > Chordata > Aves > Passeriformes > Paramythiidae > Oreocharis > Oreocharis arfaki. The sequence continues at coordinate 680,455 of VZRR01002857.1, read as the reverse complement.
TAAAAGCAGTTTCAGAAAATAAGCAATAATTCTCTACACTGAATGAAAGATATGAAGCTCGTCTTTGTGCACATATATATATATGTCAATTGTCCCCCCCAAACCTCCCATTTTCAGGGGAAAAATCCATTGCTTTTTTCATGTTGTTTCTTAGTCTAAAATAGAAAATATCACAGCTTTATTATCAATGCTTTTGCAATATAAGACACTGAAGCTAGTAAAATATTGTAGTAAAAAGACGCTTCAAATTTTCAACTCCCTGCTGGTGGGTGTATAGTTTTCACTGGTTTTGTCAGCAAAAATTCCACCAACTGAATTGTGGGTGGAAGGTACAAAATCTGTGTTAGCAAAAAAGGATATTTATTTTCTGCCCATATGGGTAAGGTTTATAAGTTGCTTCTGCAAGCAAATGCAAAATATACTTTTTCTGTGTGATGCTTTGAATCCATTATAAGTGAAGGGTTTTTTAAATGTTTGTCAGTGTGGTTTGGAATTACCATGTATCAGTAGTTACTACGGATGATTAAAATTGTTGAGGAAAAACCTCCTTTGCATATTTCAGACTTCATGTACCCATCGATCTCTAAGACAGTGCGATGTGTAGTGCATTTTAATCATATTGCAGTGCCTTTGTGCCATGGAAAACTATTTCCATTGAAGTCTGAAATGAGTCTGGCATGACCCAGAGTCAACATGATAATATATTCTTGATATCCTTTACATGCTGATAGCAGTTTAGCTGCACTAAAGCATTTTGTCAAGTTGTGTTCATTTTCTATAGGTGTTAATATATTTGGCAATGAGAGTTCGGATTGTTACTCTTAAATTAGTGTTGAATTTGGGTCATCAAGAACTCTAAATTGAGCAATTCCACCAACTGTTGCAGGATGCTGTAGCAAACCTTTGAGTTAAACTGTGCTCCTGCATGTTCAGTGTTGTAATTTAATAAGAGGCATGCTGTAGCTGCTTGTCTTCGTCCTGAGAAAAGATGGGAATATGTTAAATTGATATTGCTATAACTTTAAAAGTTGAAATAGAGACAGGGCAGCCTAAAAGGACCTGTTTGTCTCCCACTTCCTTCCCCTTGTCTGTTGAGTCAAATCTTTACCAAGATTTTTCTTGGCCTGTTTTAACATAATTTCGCACACACTTCATTTTCCTGGGTATCTTCATAATTTAAAGCAGTTCTCTATCAGGGAGACATGTTCTTCTGTTCTTCATTAAAGAAATGCCAGTGGTTGCACTAGGTGTTCTCACACAAATAAACCAGTTTATTTTAGTTTGGCTTGAAGGTTTGAAAGGGAGTGGTATTTGGGTAAAGAGCTGATTGCTGGATGACCTCTTGTAGAAGAGGTCATTTGTTTTAGACTTCTCAGTATTGGATCTCTAAGAAGATGCAGTTGCACCCCAGAGTCTGCTTTTCTACTCGTTTTGAGATGCAAGTCAAAAGATGATATCTCCACAAAAGAGGAGGGTGAGAAGTTCAATTTTTTTCTCTTTCTTCTTCACATGGACAAAATAGGTTTTTTCATCTGCAGAGCCTTGCAGCACCAACTGCAGGATAGCCATGATGCATACTTGTTTACTACAGAAGACTTGGTTTAAACTTCTGTTTCATTAAATGTTGTTTTTAAACCACTACTGTAGTCCTAATTAGTATGAAACATGTAGGAATTACATATACAGCATCCTGTGGCAATCTATGCACAGGGTCCTGAACATTGGCTGGTCCTGTTACTTTATTGAAACTCCTTGTTACATCAGCTCTTTTCATTCAGATCAAATGATGGACAAATTCCTTCCGGTTTCATGACCAGCTGCCCAAGAGAAAGACAGTACTTGAAGATCTGACTGTGTGTAACATAGGAATGGCCTTGTAAGTTTGAAGGCTGTTCCTTGAGTCCCTGAATACGCATCGAATGGGTGAAGGAACAATTCCATTACCTCTGTGTGTGTAGGAGGACAGAAGAGCAGTAGAAAAGTGCATATGTGTTGGAGTCCCTGTAGATCTCCCAAGACTAAATTCTGTGGCAGCAGTTGGTCAGTTTTGATCTTTGCAAACCATAACTCCTGAAGGCAGGTGGAAGTGTAGGTAAGGGTCTGCTGAATGCTGCTTCTGCTCAGTGTCCTTGCTAATTCCGGTACTTCTGCTTGCCATTCCAGACGGCAATGTAGACATACTCAGAATAAGAGAGAAAATGCAGCTAGGAAACCAAGCCCAGGAGTAAAACATTTCTACAATTTTTAAGAAAAGCCTACAGCAACATTCTGAGTAGGACAGTGTTTGAAAGATGCTTGAAGTGGAAGGAAAGGGACTATTTCCTGCTGTCTGCCTTCCTGCTGTGCATGTATTCAGGGCTTTATGTTAATAGATGAGTTTGGAGGAACTGGTTGCACCCTTGACTTTTCCTTCTAGTAGGAACAGTCCCCAAAATCCCACAAAATGCTGAGGGCAAGAGAGCAAGAGCAATCTGCTTTATTCCCCAAATGTGTTTTGGCACAGACATTTTGGTCAATGTTGTTAACTTTGTGATACCCGTGGTACAGGAGTTCCCATGACAAGCACACTCATATCTAACCCTGAACAGCAGGGTTAATCCCAACCCTTCAGGGTTAATTAAGAGGTAATTGCATGGGCCTCAATTAATCCCTGTTTAACTCAGTTGCATGTGATAGAAGGGCGCTAGAGATTAATTTGGCATACTGCCTCATCAAATTCATTAATTTCATTAAATGTGAAAAAATATTTTAAGTGTGAGGTAACAGCTGTGACTCTTCTGCCCTGTGATGCAGTCTAGCAGCACTAGGCAAGACCTTAAATACTTGTCATAAGGCTATAGATATCAGTATGTTTGGTTGAGTTAGGGAACTGCTGTCTCTTCCTCTCAGTGGCTACAGAAAATCTTTCAGATACTGAACTGCACAGTAGTAAGGAATTGGTCCAATGGAGGAGTACCGACTTCTTGAATCCCTGATGATTTTGGTGGGAAGAACAAATGTTTGTTCCCTCTCTGAATCAGACCCTTGATGGCTTACATGAGAGCGTGCATTCGCAGGGCAATGTGTTACACAACATACCCTGCTTAGTCTTAATTAAGGTTATAACTGAGAGGATGCAGAAATGTTTTGTCATTACTCTGCAGATTACTGAAATCTTAACTAATGAGATTTGACTCTAACATCTGCTGTAATAGTAAATTTAGAGCTAGATGAAAAATTCATATGCATTAAATGGCTTAGTACTGAAAGGATGGCTAAAACAGCCCAATGTCAGTCTCTGTAGATGTTACTTCTGAGTGTTGAGTCAATGCCTGGCTGAGTGGGACAGGAGGGCTCAGGTGGGAGGTAGGTTATGAGGTTTTCACTACTTTCTTTGGCTGGTTATGCCCCTAAAACCCCTCACCTTGCCCAATACCTGCACATGCCGCAAAATACTCTGGTTTTGCTGACTTTCTCAGTTAAGTTTCCTCCAAACTACAAAACCTGGGTGTGCTGTAGCTCCAGTATATACTCTGTATGAAAGCTGACTCAACTTCTCCTGCACTACACTGTACCAGGCAGCTCTCAAGTGATGCTGCTGCAATTTATCACCATAAACTGTTTCATATTGGAACAAACAATACTCATGAGGCAATCTGGATTCAAATTAATTCAAAAGCGCCATAACTGAAAAGTGAGCAGTCTCTTTGTGTTGTTTCTTTTAACAAGATTTTATGATATGACTAGACTACAAATAGCTCTATTCATGATAAACTGGCAACTTTGCAAATTGTATATGCTAAAAGCTATTTGTTGTACAATCTGTTCTGGAAAAAACACTTAAATGAAATCTTCTCTGCTAGGGGCATGTGAGGCACGAATTGCATGGGTCCTGCCATGGGTGTCCCGTTTCAGGAGTCCCATGGCTGTGGGGGCACAGATGAGAAAAGGCCATCTGATCCAAAAATCTTTAATTGCTCAAAGGTAATCGCTCCAGGGTGCTAGAGAAAAGGACAGGTCCAGTAGGAAATAGTTTTCCAGTCTGGTGAGGAAACATGTGAGGGTGAAGGAAAGCTAAGAGGTGGCAGAATTGCTTTTGGTCCTAAGCGTTTGCATTTGATTCTCTGGAGCTCCTGCTGTATGCTTTCCCTTTGAGGGCACAGCAATATTATCTTCCTCCAAAATACCCCAGAAAGATCTCCACTTTAATGTCCATTAAGGCTGCTGCTATTATCCTTCGGAGATATGCTGTGTTTTCAGCATGATCCTAGGACATAGCTGTGGATGGACTTATTTTACGGATGAATGAACTACTGAAAGAGACCTAATATGTTTTTGTACCTCAATCAATGTAATGTATGGTATGGTATGGAACAGGGCATTAATGCATCTTCCCTGTAGACATTACTACAGCAAATTACACCTGTTTTTCGTGTATATTTCTCAAATATTTTTGTAGTGGACTCAAATACAAAATGACACATTTTACCATGAAAACAAATGCTTTTGCCACCAGAAAGAGAGCATAAATTATCCTTCAAGAGTAACTCCTATGAGATATATAAAGATGCTGACTATGATCTGCCAATAAAGCTTTAGTAGAAGCTATGGGAGTATCTAAGAGCCAAGGAAAAGAATTATAGTTATGCTTTAATGCACTTATCACATCATTCCAATTCCTACCTCCAAGTAAAATTATGTTTCTTGGAAAGTGAGGACTATTTGCTCTGGGTCTTCCATTTCAAATTATTTTTACTTTCATAATAACAATTATAAGTACACTGGAGGTTAAAAGCTATCTGCAGAGCAATTAGAAGCTCTTGAGGAGAATTTGGATCTGAATGGGAAGTCATTGATAGGTTCAAATTTCTACTGTGCTTGTGAGATATACTTAGAAAACAATAGTACATGTGAAGGTGCAGCATTAGATGTGAAAACTGCTGGGCAGTGAGGGGGGGCTAGGCATCTGAACTTGAAGCCTCATAATTTTCTCAGCTGCCATTTATCTCTACAATGACCTAGATCAGGAGGAAGATTGTACCAACAGAGATTTGAGGTACGTTACATTCTGAGTAACCACAGAAGTTGCCTGCTTTTGGTAGGCATAAACATCATTCAGGGTTAAGCACTGCAGGAGTCCACAGAACAGGCTGTTTTGCGAGACCAATTCAGTCTAATGGATGCTTTCTGGGTGCTTCCACTGTAGTGAGCTCTCAGTCAGAGTCTTGGCGTCTATCTGTCTCGTTTTCAAACCCTGATGTAGAGGAGCTGGTATTCCTGCCTTCTTTGCCTATCTGAAAAAAACAGTATTTAGAGCACATGTCCAGAACATGGGAACTAGAGATCTGGCACTTGTGCAGCAGGAGGTCAAATCTGTATATCTTGTAATAAATGGCCTAATTATTTGGATAAAAAGTTCAGTGAAATAGAGAGACTCTCTATTCCTGCTGTTATGTGCTTCTAAGTGTGAAAGATTTGAGCAGCCTGGGGCCCTCGTCCTGAGGCTTAATTAGCTCTTTCACTCAAGGCTTGATTCCTGTAAGGAAAACAGTTCCTGACAGAGGAATGGAAGTGCAGGCGTGTGCCTCCTGGTAAAATGGTTGTGCTGGCTTGGGGCTGTTTCATTCCTCACTAGCAAGCCTTGAGGTGCTCTGCGCAGTGGGGTCACAGTCAGGAGCACAGAGGCACCGCACAATGCCTGCAGTGGGACAGCTAATTGTTTTCCCTCTATGGAATGGAAATGCAGCCTGGGTTTGCTGTCTTCCATGTCTGTGCTATGCTCACTGGGCTGATGGATAAAAGAGGAAACAACCTTGTTCCAACTCGGTTTTCTTTTAAGGTGGCCTCTGTCTAACAGAGTAGAGCTCGGGCTATGACACCCAGGCATCACTCCTTGAAGATTATCTGTTCAGCTTTCAAAGGCTGACTGCAATCCCATATTAAAAGTCTGGGGAGGGAGGAAGCCCTCTTCAAACACCGAGCAGGTGCTGAGAAGAGATGGTGTAGAGTAGATCTTATGCTAGACCTGCATATATAACGTTATTTGGTAAAGGTAAAAGAGTGGGCACTTCTTTCCTCTTGTCTTCCAGCTTTTAAGTCAGAAGGGTCTCACAAATGTGGAGGAGTAGTGGGGTGCAGGGGTGTTTGGGGTGCAGATGGCAGGGTGAGGAAAGCCAAAGGCATAGCAAGAGGTTGTGGGATGACTTGTGTGGCTCATGGAAACCGAGGCAGGCACCAGGTGTCCCATTTTTGGTCCATGGCCCAGGCAGGTCTAGGGCTGTGGATGGGTGATAACAACATAGAAGTTTCAGTGGAATAGAAGAACCCAGGTGCTACCCAGAAATTTTGTTTTTTCAGGTTGCAGCTTGGTTAGATGCACTTAGAAATCTCACTCTAAATTTGTGCTTACTGTACGGACTACAAGAACAACAAAAATGGTATTCATTAAAGAATGAAACTGAAACAACTTAGCTGGAATCTAATTCAATCCCTCAACTTGGTTTACCAGTATATTCTGTGCACTTCATCTGTATGTAGTATGATTGTAATTATGACATCTTTGTTAGACTAACTCCCCAGAACAAAAAAGTGCTTAGACATTAGCTGGCTATCTTCCTGATTTTTAAAGCCAAATGTCTAATTAGAGCACTTCTGTTTCTTACATTTATTTTCAGTTCTAGAGAGTGAAAGACAAGAAATCTCAACACAGCTGTGGCTCTTTTATAAACTTCAGCTTATTAGAGCTTCTGGGTCAAATTCTCTGGTGGTGCAACTCCACAGACTTACTTTCTGCTGGTGTAACTTCAGATATAAATATAATTCTCTGTACATCTGTCCATATGTGTGTTCCTATGTATATACCAAACCCATAGCTGATATAAATCACTGTAGCTCTTTTGGCTTCTGTGAAACTATAGTGATTTCTTACCAGCTGGGTATCCGGTCCACAGCATCTGGTTTTCCTTTTCCCTCCCTTAATAGCTCTGATGAATCAGAATTCCTAAAGGAGGATAATACTAAACATAATTAGACAGGATATGTTCAAGAAGAAAATTTAATTTGAAGAGGTTTGCATAGAATTTTTATTGGCCTCAGGTGGAATGCTGGGACTATATCTTAATGAATCCTTTCTACAGATCCATTTCAAAAACTACATTATGCTATTATGTGATGGAGTGTACTTTAATGGTGCATTGCACATATGTTTATTCAGTTGGACTTGAAAGTTCTTCTGTAAATTAGTATAATTATTTTGGGCTGTAAAAAAGGTGCAATAACATAACCTGAAATTTTAAAATATTTACACACAGAGAAGTTTATTTAATCTTTGGCACCTGAACACATTTTAGAAAGTCCTGTTGGTAACCCAAATATGAGACTGTGGATTGGAGCTTTCTTCAGAATTGACCTGATCGTTAAGAAATGAACCTTGTTTTTCAATATTATTGTGTCCCTCAATGGCTCACAATTCAAATACCAATATTTTATTATCGTGCAATATTTTTTACTTTTTAAATCATATCTGGTGGTTTTCTTTTTATTGTGATTGTGTAAGTATAATATATTTTGAGATTATTTAGCTACACCCTGTTAGATTTTGTAAATACGTTCAGGATACTGGGTGAAGTCCTTACTTTTCCTGATTCCATATCTATTTACCTTGTATCTTCAGAAGAGCTTGCTAATTTTTATTTTTAACAATAACAGGCAGTATTTAGCTATCATTTACCATGATATAATTTTATTCTAATTCAGATGCCATGTTTGGGGTACTTGTATCAGAAACAGATCATCAGTTAAAGGAAAAAAAAAACCACCACTTTTTTGTTGTTGTTGTTATTGTTTTTTCCCCCATTAAGCTTTGTGGGGGTTATCTTTGACATCAGCATCAAGGGGGGAAAGGCAAATAAAAGGCAAATTACTTATGAGCTCAGAGAAGGGGGAGAAGAATTAGTGGAGCTGCTAGGTCTGTTTCTCTTCTTCTATAATTGTATTCAAAATGATGGAACCTTAACAAGGAAGTATTGCAGCTGTTGTACAAAAGCAAGCTACAATCTTCCTCTGTCCTGGCACTGCAAAATGAGATTTACAAGGTGATAAAGTCATATGGAAATGGAATGACTTCCATGTCCCTGGTATTTTTTCACTGACTAATTACTGCTAGCATAGGGGTCACTATTTTTTTTGTAGTTCCTCTGTTAACACTTCTTAAATGAAATTGCAAATCTGCATTGTCTTCTCTATGAGCATAAGACATCCCATCTAGCTGGTGACTGAGCTCTCGATGAATCTAGTATTGCAGTGAAAAATTACTTTGCAGCCATTATATATTCAGAACATGCAATCAGTGAAATATAACTATTCAAAACAGTCAATGAAACTTGCAGAGCCCTGCTGAACACTGCAGACAAACTAAGCTGTAACCTGTACTGCTGCATGTAGACTTACAGTTTTGGTTTTGGTTTGTTTTTTTTTTTTTAAAAAAAAGGAAATAATAATGAGTTACTCTGTCTTTTAGAAATAAATTTTTAATAGCCTTTCCAAGGAAGGCTCAGGACAGGATTTGAAGCACCAACAGATGATTGCTGCTGCCTCAGGATCAGGTGTTCAGAAAACATCTCCCAAGGTCCTGACATGGGAGTTAATCACTGGCTGGCAACAAGTTTTATAACAGTTTGGAGCACCTTTGTCCAGAGTCCGAGTGATGAATGAGTGCACGCTATACTCTGATGCCATGTGTTCTCTTTAATTAACAATTGTTTTTCTAGCCTGTGTACAACCACAGTGCAATCTGAACACAGTGGTGAGAGAGGTTCTGTGCTTGTAGGGACAGATCTAATGTTGTTACACAGCAAAAATAAATAGTTCACCCAGCAGATGTTGCTTCATGTTGCAAGGCTGTTCCTTAATTTACATACAGGTGTAAATCTAATCTCTATTTGCCTCCTTTTCCAAATATTTCGCGCTTTTGTGGCCTTGGAAACATTCACATTTTAAAACTAGAAAGGGGCCTGAGCACCTGTTGTTTGGAAAGGAGTCTTAATTGGAATGGGAAGAGGAGAAAGAACATCGTGTCCAGAAGCAGTGATTAGGTCCTTCTCACACAGCATTTTCCTATCATTGTGAGCACTTCTTTAAGAGTACTTACTCACTGGCTTCAGTGAGTAAGAATCACTGCTGGACTGAATATCCTACCTTTCTGCTGTTTTTAGTATCCTTCAGGATGAGAGTGGAGGGAATTTGCTCCAATAAAATTGAAACAAAAACTCTGACGTGTGCTGTGGCAATAAGCAAGTCCACATTTTTCAAATAGATACCGTATTTTGTAAAGGTGATAAAGATGCTGGCCCAAAACCAAGTTACAGAGAGTTCTTAGTATTTCAGACAACACAATTTTCCTGTGTATCTGTTACTTGAAAGCATCAACTCTGAAGGTGGAAAGTAAGTAATATGTAGGCAGGAAGTTGACTTCTTGTTGGGCTGAGAAATTCCTACCTATCCTTATTTTATTTTGTGATGTTAGAATAGCAAATACCACAATGATGTTCAGTGCTTGGGAAAGCAGGGCCGAAAATTCTGGGCTGAAACTCCAGGGACAGTGCTGTGGATATTTGCAGCCTTGAACTGCAGGTGTATAATATGAGCTAAAGTGACTGTCCCTTGGGTGAGGTTGTGTATTCTGGAGCAACTTTAAGAATAGATCTCTTTCCTGTGATTATAAGGGAGTCGGGAGATGGGACTTGTGAGCATCTTCTGCCCCCAAACTGAGTTGTGTACATCTTCCTCTGACTTTCCTCTCTCTTGTTCTTTCTGTAAGAAATTGAAAGTTTATTTTTAACAGCACCTTCTTTTATTTCTTTCCCACCACAATCAATTTAATCTGATATTTTTGTGGTGAAGGAGCTCTGTCAGAAAGTGTGCAGCATCTCCAGCAGCAGAATTTCATGCTAAGCTGAGGAATTCTGACAATCCTTAAGGCTAATTGATCCAGCATAACAGGAGTTAAACCATTTTTAGGAAATCAATTTAAATCAAAAGTCATGGAGTAAAATAGACTCTGTTCTCACTACAGCTTCTGTCTAAAGAACTCCAGCTTTTCTTGGTTTGAGGAATTCCTATTTGCAAGGGGATTGTAATCAGAAATGTTAGAAATACAAAAAAGGCAGAATTTTATGGAAAGTACAGGTGTTTGCAAAGTGTCCCTGAATGGGGCAGAATTCTTCCTCAAAAGATGGTCTCTTCTCCACTTTCTAATTAGAGAAATACATTTGATTAACAGAATTCCTGTCACCTGAGTAGCAGGACTTGCATTTAGGAGGCATGTACAAACCCTGCAGAGTCTATGCAGCAGCATAAATGTAGGACTATGGTAGATTTTATCCATGTGGCGAGACTAGTGTGATTTTGGCTTACTGTAGTTCTTATGAATGTTTGAAATGATGTTTTATTTATATTTCCTTTTCTTATGAATTATTTTTTCTTGACAAAGCATAATTTCAATTTAGTAGCCTGGGCTGCTCAAACCTTGACTTTCATGCCTCTCAGAAGAGGCTGGTCTGGTTAGCATATTGAAACAGAAATAGCTTAACAAAGCATTTACTGATGTTATTTGTTGTAATTGAGTCCTGAAATAGTATTCTAAATGATACACAAGTCTGTCTATTGGGACAGTTAGAGTGGAGTTTTCTTCTTGTTTTGGAAGAGCAGGTCAGCTGCTAATGCTCTTATTTATTTTTAGCCATCAGTGTGACAACATCCATGGAACACCCCCTACACACATATTTCTGAGTATATACTATAAGTTCAGTTTTATAGCAAGTAACCTTATAGTTTCAGCTGAAAGAGCCATGAAACCCCAAACAGAAAGTGTTAAGATGAAACTTTCCTTAGAACACTACTGTCTATGATTGAAAATTACATCATAAGCTCCTGGGGTTTATTGTAATTTTTATCTGGAAAGTTCTGGAATTTGTCTGCTAGGTAAGAGTCAGTTGCTCCACTAGAATACCATTTTTAGATTTGAATTTTTCACAGGGAAAAGCCTCATTTGCCAAGGTAACTATGTACATTTCTCCAATGGATTTGATTTTGATTATAAATTGACACAGGAAATGCATACTTCTTTATGATCAAGCTGCAGGAGGGAGATATTTTTTTTCCACTCAGACTCACTCCCAAAAGACTGGCCTGTCTATGTAACGATCTAATATATGCACACACACACAAATATAGAGGAAAAGACAGAGAACTATCGTAAGAATAGTTATTCCAAAACGATTTACTGCAAAAGCAAACCAATGGAGTTGTGATGACTATTTAGAAATGCTATTTAGATTAGAATCAAGCTAAGAACACAAAGGAAACACCCACATCAGGAAACTGATGCACTTAATTAGATCTTGAATTTGCATGCAGTTTAAGGATGGATTCGGCTAGTTGTTCTCCCTTTTGTGTGCCCTTTTGCAGAGGGTAATTGGCAGGGGGCAATTGAGTTATTTCATTTATCTTCCCAGAATTTGAGTCTGCTGCTACAGGCTGTCAGCTACCAGCAAACAAGCACTTCATTTAAAATACTGTTGAAAAGTTGGGTTCAGTCCTGTTGCATCTGGTATGCAGATGGGATGCTACTTTTTGTTCAAATAAACAGAAGAAGCAATTAAGCCCTTTTTGGAGTAAGATATCTGAAACAATAGGAGGCACCATCTGAAACACAAGCTCAATCAGATACTGAGCTATGTGGATAGCAGAGTTTTATAAAATCTTGAATGCAAGCATAGATTGGATAAGTGGAGTTTGGGGCTTTTTTTCTTTTCCCTTGTTTTTGGAGTTATCTGGGTATGAACAAAGATATGACCAGGAGGAGGGATGGCAGCAGGAGAGAAAAAAGTCCTGAAGTCCCCAGTTTGTTATTCAGTTTCCTGCACTAGTCTGAAACACCAAAGGCATGACAGCAGGCTTTGCCTTCCTCCCTGGCAGTGCTGTGTAGGACCCCAAGGCCCCGCAGACTGTCACTGCTGCAGAGCAATTGCAGATGATTCCCTCTGCCTATGAAAAACCAACTGACACACAAAGATTTCTTTTCTGATTTCTGTTTTCTGATTGCAAGCACCCCATCAGCTCAGCCACACAGAAGAATGTTTGCACCTCTAAGTGTGATTACTCTTATTTTTACACGTGCAATTAGTTTCAAGGCAAAAGCAGTCCTATACCTTTTTGTTTTCTTTTTTTCTTTATGACTCTTGCTGACTTGTTTTGGTAGTAAGATTTTTTTGTCCCAGTAGAAGAGAGAGCTTATGCACATTAATATATGTACAGCACAGAAATATATATAAAATACTTTTAGGAAAAAAAATGGTTTTAAATGATGCATTGGTTGTCCTCAAGCATGCCATACTGGCATATGAAGCAGCAAACATGTACTCACAGTTTTGGAATTTGATGTATCTTGTTTTAAAATACAATTTTGCATGTGTCCCATTAAGTTACATCTCAGTAACACAGTTAAATTAGTCTTCATCTTGCCTTTTCTTTTTTTAAGAGTGTGCGCTACTTACCATGACAGCATAACTTCTCATGTTTTCCTGTGAAATGTGGAAAATTTTTCCCCAGCGGCCCTACCTGCCTATCTTGGAAGAGCTGGGTGCGAACAAAGATATGACCAGAAGGAGGAATGGCAACAAGAGAGGATAGAGAAAAAAAGCCCTGAAGTTCCCAGTTTGTTATGCAGTGTCCTGTACTACTGCTCTACTTAATGGAAGACAAGAAGTTTTCCTGGCTGAGACATTACCACCCATCCTCCAAATTCTAAGCTCACATCAATGGCAGTGCAAATGATTGACCGCTACCTTTAAGGTCATGAAGAGGCAAAGAGTTGACCTTGAAACAAAACAGGTTTACTATTGTTAACATTATGACTTTCTTATTATTAAATGAAAAAAACCCCAAACGTGCTTTCAGAAGGTGGGAATAGAACAAATCTTCATAATATTTTTTTGTAAAATATATCAAAGTACGTCTACAACTGCTATGTACAAAAGCAAAGGAATTAAGTGTAGGGAACAGAAACTGTTTACCTAATTCTGCCTCCAAATAGTTTTTGTAGTCCTAAAATTGTGTAATAAAAGCAGAAAAAATTTAAATATCTGAAAGAAATGGGTTTATTATGCAGTAAAATCCCTGTTACTGAACCAGATTACATACAGGGTGGGGAAAAATAGGTGAGCTTTCCGATCCATCTGCTGTCTGAAATATGGTTTGAGAAAAATCCTGGGTGTATGTCAGCTTGTCCATCAGTCTAATAATGAGGTGCCATGTCTCTTCTTATAAACTTTGTCACGTACAATATAGTACACAGTTAAAATACATAAATAAAAATCTTTACATATAAAACTTGGTAAATAATAGAGGAAAAAAGTTCAAGAAAATATTTGGGTTAAAGTCAGAAAGAACAAGTATTGTTGGAGGGTTTTGAGTAAAATGAAAAATAAAAGTTTTCATTAAGTAAAATTCTACCTGAATTAAAACAAAATGTTTTTCTTTCAGTTTTTGGTAACCTTTTTCTGTATTATATTTCTACAGGTCCTACTAAAATTAATTATTCTTTTAAATTTAAAAATCAAGGCTTTTGCAAACAAGTTGTATTTCTGACATGAAACATTTTGCTTAAAATGCCAAAGAGAAATGTTTCAGCTCCGTTAATGGATGTTACCATTATCTTTATTGGTAGGAAACATACTCCAAACTTGATGCATTTGCAAGTACGATTTGCTTTCTCCTTCAAGATTCTGTTTAGCAAAGTTGATGTTAAGCTCCCCTCCCCTCAAAACCAGTTTTATCAGAGTTCAAACTGTGCAGGACTCCAGACTGTTAAATTATGCATAAAATTCAGTGGCTCTGACATGCCTTTGGATTTCTATCTGTGCATATAATGACTTTGCACTATACTCTTGTCTATATATCAGTGCATTTACTTCTGCTTTTGTTAATCTTATGACACGCTGTTGAGATCTTTCTGACTCTTGCGAGCTCTGATGAAAATCCTTGTAGGAACAATATTTATCATTAAAAAAATTAATGGAGCTGGTGTTTGTTTCTCCTTAGGTCTGCTATCTTAAAATCTTGATGGTGCAGCTTTCAGGATGAAGAGAGCAAAAAGACAAATGGACTCAACTGGAGCAAAGTTTAGGCAAAGAACAGGTGTTATGCAATCTTGTTCAGAATCAATTCCATTGCTAAATATTCTACTGCAAAAATGAAGAGAGAGTTAGATAAAGGCATAGGGACCCTTGAACTTCTTCAGTCCATCAATCTATTGTTTATTTGATTGTTTTATTAAAACATTCCATGTTTCTAATGTAAATCGGAGCCAGTTCCTATAGCAAGTACTCCCAAGCTTACCTCACCTTTTCTGGTAGATTTCCTGGGGCCAGCCAGATGTAATATGCTTCTAGATAACTCCTGTTCATCCAGCAGCAAGTCTGAGGTTTGTTTAAAATGCTGTTGAGACTCAGATCTGAGCAAATTGAAGCATAAGAGTCAAGTATGAACTTGGTATACTGTACTTTTCATGAACCTGTACAGCAATAAGTGCTAAATTTCAAAATGAATACACATCAGCTAAGCCTAGGGCTATGAAGACTGACATCACCCCTCCACCCTGGTCCCAAGTCCTGACATGTGCTTCTTTCCAGGCTATTTTGAGGTAAGCCATCCCCCAGGCAACCTGCTTCCACCATCTCTCCTTTGCTCTTTTCCCTTAATATAGAACATTGCAGCTGAGTCCTGCTGATCTATTTAAGTGTGTCCAGTAGAAGGCCTTTTGCAGGCAAGTGTCTAATATAGTACGCCTAATTAAAAATAAAAAATTTAAACCGATGACTCGCCTTAGCTCTTAACACTTATAATTACCCTAGCAAAGGTCTTGATCTAGGGGAGTGAAGGAATATGAAGCCAATATTTCATATGAGTATGAAACGTTCATATCAGTTGTTGATGTTTTTAATTTTAACAGTCATTCCTTTTGCCAGCACCAGCTACTCTTTCATATGTTATGTTCCATTGATTTATATAGCAGACCACTCATTAAATTGCTGTTGTATAATACTTTGCTGTTGGAAAAGAATTAGCAAAAACCTGTTTGATCACAGCATGCTATGATTGCTGTAGAGCTAGTTACAACAGGCCATAAATCAGAAAAGGATGGAAATGTTGTTTGTAGGATGCAGAAGTCTATATACCATGTGGAGTTTGGATTAATGTAGCAAGTTTCTATTTCAACTAGCTACACAGTGCTACCCCCCTCCCCCCTCCAAAACACCCCGGTTTTGTGGTGTCCATAAACTTCTAGGTGTTTTATTTTCCCTTTGTGAAAAAAAAAAGTTGTTTTCCTAGCAGGAATTTTTGACAAAACAACCAGCTATGGAATAATGTTTTGGAATGTTTGCAGGATGAGAACTTCATCTCAAGAACCTTTAATTATGATGGGGCAGTTACACAAAGGACTTCCATGGGCAGTTCAAATCTTAGTAGCAGTTTACAAGAAAAGTGTGTCTGACTGACTTGGCATAATGAACAAATTGTTCCCAAACAGATAGCAAATAAATTTGTGTAGAGAATGATCTATATCATGGTTGCACTGAATTTCTTTTCTCCTTTATTTTATGGGGTTGACATTCTATCCTGTGTTTTGTTTGAGGCTTTGTTCCACAATTGTGACTCTTACACCTGTAGACTATCAAATAAATTGTGACAGAGACCTTGAGTAATTTTAGTAGTAATCTTCAAAACAGAGAAGAAATGTAATAAAGGAGTGGCAAAATAACCTGATCTACTGATAATATATAGTAAGATTTTAAAATAGAAGTATATAGAATAAAGTAAAAGAGATGAGTAAGTTGGCTTGTCTTTTCATTGCACTTAAACTTTCTGTTTCCATTAGAAGGGAGGTGCACATGACTAGAAAACCAATTGTGTTAAGCAGGGAACTAGAACTTCTCTGCAGCTAGCTACAGAGAAGGAAGATTTCCCATCTCCCTGGGTTTTTTTTTATGTGGCAATCTAGCTTGACTGCATCAATGGACTGACTCATTAAGGAAATGTCTTTTGTGTTCCTTACATAAATACTTTCTCTCTAGTAAATCTATTTTTGCCTCTCACAGAGTATTGTGAATAGCTATCTGAAGAGAATGAATGAAAAAATCAAGCTTCAACTATCATTGTATGCTTCTTAGCTTATGTCCTTCTGTGATCATCATTTATTGTTGCCAGGAAGAGGGTCAGTGAGTCAATGCCTCTCTTTCAAAGCGAGATCAACTTTGTACTCTATGTAAATGAGGTGCACTTGCATCAAGTGGGCACACCACAATGTTGCATGAGTGCTGGTTGGATTTCTCTCTGGCTAAAGAGTAGTTTGATAAATGATTCCAGATTACATGAGTTTGGTTGCTTTTATCAGACAAAAGAGCCATGAAAAATCCCAGTGGCCACTTACATCATCCCACTACGTGGTACATACAAAGGATACCTCTCAGGCTAAATGACTAAAAACAAATGAAGAATATCTGTAAGGAAAAACAGAAGAAACTTGAATATAATGAAATCAGAAATTTAGTTAGTTGTTACTTAAACTTTTCGTATCAGAATTCTGTCATTGCATGTCCAAGCTTTTCTAGGCTGTCGAGACGTGATACTTCATCTTAAACCTCTTAATTTTAATCTCAGCACTGTTCATATGTTAACTACTAAATTGAGACTGATTTTTGAACTTATATCTTATTGGAGAAAGAGGAGACAAGTTAGACATGTTTTGGTGGAGTGCGGAGGGCTATTATGGCAAAGGGGAGGCAGTCACAAAATATATGCCTTGTCAAAACAGAGAAATAGCTCAGCTTTGGAGAGCACTTCTCCTTGACACCCATTCCCACGCTCATATTCGCATTGCCAAATTAAATACTTGGACATACTGGCCTTTCTAAAACAGAAGAAGCAAGAGAGATAACAGTAAAAAAGAAAAACTTCAGCAAAATAATAAAAGGAATTGATTATTTTTTCCAGTGTAAGAGCACAATGAAGGCATTGTTGTTTCTCTTCAATGTCTTGAAAATAATTAGTTGATACTTTTTCCTTTTTTAATGGAAAAGAAGTATTGTGAACTACTACATCAAGCAGCCAACTTCTAGCCTAGTTCAGGCGTGTTCTCAGTATAGCATCCGAGTTCATGGATATGTACCAGCAGTTATAACTAAAGCGGCTTTTTTACGCTGAGGGCAGATAACCATCTTTATTAAAAGACTAATAAGTGTATCTTTGTCTCTAACTATTTGCTTAGTTCCACTGATATGGTCAAATATAAAGGGATGCCTGACTGTGTTAGGTGAGGTTGATGCAACTTAGCTATGCTTCAGTGAACAAGGTCAGATTTTCAGAAGTGAGATTATCATTGATTTCCTTCTAAGTTGTCTATGCTCAAGCACTGAGTTATTAAAGTAGTTCTGGTTGGCTGGTTTTTGGAAATGGATTTTTTTCTTCTCTTAGCAAAGAAGTAAAACATTTTCCACAGGCATCTCTGCTTTTCCCTGATGTATGAGAATAGTGCCTTCTAGATACCATACTGCAGTAAACAAAGACATCTTTCAACTGAGCAAATATTGAGCAAAAGTGACTTCTTCTGTGAAGGAATAACACTTAACCTTGAGATCTATGTGCTGTTTTCATGATAAGTACTGCCCACCATTGGAGAAGATAAGATTCAAGACCATCTATAAGGAACCTTACTGTGCACAAGTCCATGGGACCTGACAAGATAAATCATGGGGTCTTGAGGGAAGTGGCAGGTGAAGTTACTAAGCCATTCTATCATATTTGAAAAGTTGTTGCAGACTGGTGAAGTTCTGTAATGGTTTAGCCAGAGCTGGCACTCAAGCACCATGCAGCCAATTGCTCGCTTTCCCCTGGTATGGTGGGGGAGAGGACTGGAAGGGGTAAAGGTGAGAAAACTCATGGATTGTGATAAAGCCAAACACACAAGCAGAGAAAAACAAGGAATTAATTCACCACTTCCCATGGCCAGAGGGCAGATGTTCAGTCATCTTCAGGAAAGCAAGATTACATCATGAATAATGGTTGCTAGGGAAGTCAAAATGCCACCACTCCAAATGTCCTCCCCTTCTTTCTTCTTCACCTTGTTTTTTATTTCTGAGCAGGATGTTATGGAAAATATACCTTTGGTCATTTGGGGTCAGCTGTCCTGGTTGTGTCATCTCCCCATTTCTCATGCCTCCCAGCCTACTTCCTGGTGAGGTGGTGTGAAGGGCAGAAAAGGCCTTGGCTCTGTGTAAGCACTGCTCAGCAGTAACAAAAACATCTCTATATTATCAACAAAGATTTAAGCCCAAATTCAAAACACAGCCTCATGCAATCCACTGTGAAGAAAATTAACTCTATGCCAGCCAAAACCAAGGCATAGAAGTTTCCCAGGAGTTGCAAAAAGGGGAAACATAACCCTTGGGTTTAAAAAGGGAAAAAGATTTGTGGCAAGCAGGTCAAGGGAGGTGATTCTCTCTTCTCCTTCACTCTTGTGAGACCACACCTGGAGAAGGTCCATAAAGATGAACAGCGGACTGGAGCACCTCCTCTACGAGGACAGGCTGAGAGAGTTGGGGTTGTTCAGCCTGGAGACGCAAAGGTCCCAGGGTCACCTCATAGCACCTCCCAATACCTGAAGAGAGCCTACAAGACAGCTGGTGAGGGACTTTTTACAGGGGCATGTAGTGATAGGACAAGGGGTAATGGTTTCAAACTGAAAGAGAGTAGCTTTAGATTAGATGTTAGAAAGAAATTCTTTACTGTGATGGTGGTGGGGCACCGGAACATACTTCCCTGATAAACTGTGGATGTCTCATCCCTGGAAGTGTTCAAAGCTGGGTTGGATGGGCCTTTGAAGACCCTGGTCTAATGAGAGGTGTCTCTGCCCATGGTTAGAACTGGATCTTTAAGATTCCTTCCAATCCAAACCTTTCTACAGTTAATCTCAATAATGGAATCATGGGCTGGAGTATTACGTTTTATAAAGTTTTCTTTTCCTTTAAAGGAAAGAACTGAGGTCAACTTGAAATTACCTTGCTTCAAGTCAGTGGACTTTCAGTAACCACCAATGGACATAATTTGCTACCTCATTAGTTTCTAAGCAATTTTCTCACATTGCAATCTCTCCAGGAATATGCAGCTTAAATGGAAGAACCAAGAGCTGAACAATGTACAAGCCGTAGTTTTTTATTTAACTGCAACAGCTGGAAGAGGATACTTCAATTTTTAAAAGCTCATATAGATTTATAAAGACAACAGTGGAAGTACCACTGGCTGTCAGTTCTGACAGCTGTCAAAATTTATTTAACAGCAGCAGCTTTGCATAAATTATATTTGCACCCAAAAGGAAGCATTTTCTCACTTTCAGTGTTTTCACGGAATAATAGTTAATTTTTTAAAAAATAAAGTTATTTCAATTAATGTATTTTTTTATGTGCATTATATATATATATTATATATATATATTTAAACTGAATTTTTTAATTAATTATTTTTAATTAAGAGCTACGGTCCCTCTCAAAATCTCAAGCCAATTAGAGGGCATCAAAAAGGTTCAGGAAGGATGGGATTTCTAACAGTTTCTCTGTAAGTGCAGCTGCAGCTGGAAGTGGCACTGCTGTGCTGCCCTTCAGACATGTACTGTTCCTTTGTGCTGCTCCAAGTGGGCAGATATGTTTGTATCTGTTGGCTGTTTATTTTTGTCCTCCTTCTGGACAAGGACAAGTCGCAGGGTTTCTGTGGAGAAGCTTTTTACACTCCAGGCTTGACAAGATGTTAGGTCACAGCAAAGGAAAGATTTGAATGAAAAGATAGAACTAATCATTCCCAAATCCAAGGTAGTTTATACTGGCTTGCTGAATTTTCTTCACATTCTGCAACAGAAAACCCAATCAAACTATAGCCTGTAGAAACAAAAACAGACATGGTACCTATAACCTAATGAAAACAACTCTGACAGGGCAAACATTTTCCACAGTTCTCAGGACCCAACCCCAATGCTGGCTGCACTGTGAGACAACCCATTCATGGGCGGGCAAAATCCTAGGGAATTACTCAAATTTTGTATCAAAACTAATATATTTCCAAAACAAGGGTCAAGGTGCACAATGGAGACCAACACAGAACCACTAGCATTGAATATCATCTCCTACGGTCATTCTTTTGGGACATGGTCAAAGCTGAGTATCTTTGTTTTAAGGAATTTCGCAGATTGTGCGCAGATGCATTCATGTGTGCTTACATACCCTTGTCTTCTCGATCAACATAGCTGATTCCCAATGGGAGTGCTGCTCTTTGGCCGTTTTACATGGCAAATAGGGACCTGGTTTTGCCCTCTGCACTTCTCTGCTAAGAGGTGTCTTAGAGTGGGGTGATGTTGGCAAAACTTAGCAGGGTGGAAGATCACAGATTTTCTTCTAGACTAGTCCATTTGTGCACTTCATTCCACTTTACACCACTGTAAGGAAGGATGAAATGTAACTGGAAAATAGTAAGTGCATATTTTGGCAGTTTGGTGCCCTGGTTTAAAAATGTCTACAGGCATTTCTTTGAAATAAAGTAATCCTAGTAGTGGTCACTGATTGCTTTCTGGTTTTTGTAAAGGCCTCACTCCTTTACAAAAAAGGCCTAAACAACATCAGTGATTGGAAAAAGTTGAAGTCTAGAGTCTTTTCTTTCTTGAAAAGCAACTCCAATTTCAAACCACTCTCAAGGCACTGTCAAGCCAGCACACAACAACTGAGAAAAGTCTTTGAGTAATTAGATCTCAAACACGAATAAAGAAGGGTGTTTTTCTTCATGGATACACAATTACTTTGACATTTTCCCTTAAATTGAAAAAAAGTTTACATTTCAGCTATCAAAGTGAAAAAAAAAAAAAAGCCAAACTAAACTGTTAGGTTTAGATTGGAATTTAAAACTGCAGCTCTGCCATCACATTAGAAAGGACTCCTCAGAGGCTTTGGTGCCCAAATCAGGCAACCAACCAGAAAGTTGACAGGGGCTAGATCTGCCATGTCTGCAAACACACTACAGACATAGGTAGACAGCAGAGGAGTGAGAAACCTCTTGTAAACCACCCTTGTAAAAAGCACTCTCAGCATGCTCTGGTTTCAAGAAAATTAGAGGTGTCAACCTGGACAAGTAGGTCAGCAAGGTGCCTGAATGTGATGGTAGGACCAGGATGCCCTGATTGTTCAGGTTATAAGCAGGGTATGTTTAGTTAAGCAAATAAGTTATTTCTGCCTTCTTGGGTGAGGAAATTGAGGTGATCAACAGGGGACACTCTGTCCTTCAAACAAAAATCCTAAAACTTTTTAGCTTTTAAAAGGAAGAGAAGCCCCAGACCAGGTAATACCATATGGAAAATTTTACTCTACCCGGGGAAGGTTTTATAATATTTGTTAGTTGCCAGGTAACAGGGTTTTATAACAGAAGATGCTGCCCATTTATGACTGGGGCACCCAGTTTGTTGTGTACTGATGAATTGGTGCCTACTCTCAGATGCTCTCATTCCAAATGTAGTATGAAGATTTTTTTCCTTTTCTGCCTTTTTTTTTTTTTTCATTTCCGTTGGTTGGCTGATTGGTTGGTGAGTTGGTTGGGGTTTTTTTGTTGCCAGACAAAAAACCAGCTTGCTAAGCTTGATAAGAATTTCAGATCATTCCTCCCCAGCTCCCATTCCAGAAGAACTCAGTGTGCACCAGTCGTTCTCAAACAAAAAAGCCAGGGCAACACACAGATGTCAAAGGGTAGGCAGACGGTAGTAGGAATTGTAAGGTCCTTTCCTGAAAACTTACCCAGACTAATACTGTGAAAAGAGAAGACTCTTCTTCTTCACCAAAATACTTCAGAGTGCTTTCTGTGCACAGGTTTATTTACAAGCTCTGTTTCCAAATGGCCCAGAACTGTTTTGCCTAAACCTGAGCAAAGTGATGATTGTAGGTGGCCCTCTGTACTGGTTTGGCATGGCCTGGTTTTGGGTAGCAGGGGGGCCGCAAAGATGGCTCCTGTGAGGAAGCTGCTGGAAGCTCCCCACCGTGTCTGGCAGAGCCAATGGCTCCTGGCTCTGGAAATGGACATGCTGCTGGCCAGAACTGGGCCAATGAGAGAGGCTGGCAACGCCTCTGTGTAACATATTTAAGAAGAAAATCAAAGCCATGGGTTTTTGCTACTAGTCAGAGAAGAGGAGGAGGTGAGAATTTGGGAGGGAAAACAACATGGCAACACCAAGGTCGGTGGAGAACACACCGGAGCCAAGATTCCTCTGCTGGCTGTGGNGGAGAACTGTCTCCCATGGGAGGCACCCCACGGCCTCACAGGGAAGGACTCCTCTCCCAGAGCAATGGAAGGAAATCTCGCTGATGGACTGACCAAAACCCTCCTGCCCTGCCTCCCTGTGTTGTTGGTGGGAAGGAGGGAGGGGCTGGGGGGGAAAAAGGTGTTTTAAGGACTTATTTTACTTCTCATTACTCTCCTCTGATTCTGTTAGTAATAAATTTCACTGAGCAACCAAAGTTGAGCCTGTTTTGCCCTTGAAATATTTCTCCCGCTCTCCTTATCTCACTCATGAAGCCTCTGTTAACCCTTTTCCTCTTTTCCCTCCTTTTGCCCAGCTGTGGCAGGGGAGGGTGAGCGAGCAACTCTTGTGGGTTCCTGGTGTTGGGCCAGTGTCAAACCACGACACCCTCCCAGTCTGTAAAAAGAGAAGGAGGAAACAGGTTAAAAGATGGGATCAGCAAGTCTTTGGTGAAGGAGGCAGGTATGTGTGGAAGCTAGAAGTCTCACAGAATTTTTAGGCTTCTTTGAAAGAAAAAATAAAGTTAATAACTGTGAAATGTCAGTGGTTTGAATGGGAAGTGCTGGAGTTCCTAGAAAAGTAGGCTTCTACAATTTCTCATCCATAAAATAGGATGTTGTGGAGATAAAATACTGTATTTATTTTAATTTTGAAGCATTGCAAAGATATCAAATAAGGTATATACAATTTCAGGATTTTTCTCATTTGTTGCTTTTGTATGTGTGTTTTATTTGTTTACAAATAGAAGTTGTGCATATGAGAAAAGTCTTCTATTTCATTCTACATACAAAACAGACTTTAGTGAGTAGTTATTCTAGTTACTAGAGAATTTATAAATTAATGTTACTTGTTTGTTTGTTTGTTTATTAAAGCTGGATTTTTTTGTGTGTATGTCAAATACACTTAGAAGGCAGAGAAATGAAATGTGATTATCAGGAAAGAAAAAATCATAACTATGGAAAGCAATGCTAAAATCCTAGAAGGAATTATTTTGATTTACTTTATTTGTACATACTTCTGAAAAGGCTCTCTCCTCTTTCCCCCCATCATAATTGTGACCTGGAGCCTAAATTATTCAAATAATGACCCAAACACACAAAAAAGAGTCAGTATTGATACCATGTCACATCTGGCAAAAGCCAAAATTAAACAGCAAGTCATTTACCCCGTGGTGGCATGAGGATATCAGGTTTAGATAGATTTAATTTATCAATAGGGTCAGGCTGCACTGAATATAAAATCAAATTACACTGGAGCAGATGCTGAGGTCCAAGAGGAGAAGGTGTAGATTGATTGGAGAAAGGCAGCCCATCAAAGGGGTCTTTGTCCGGGTTTGACTTGGTGAAGCAGCTGACAAGTGGCCATCAGATCCCACAGCCAGGCATGATGGGAATTTGACAGCTGACTTCATTAGGGCCCTTAGGACACGTGCAGGGATGAATTTGTCCTTTAATTGAGCTGGGCCAGGAAATAGCACCGAGAGGGCAAACGGCAGTGAAAAGGGCTGTAATGAACTCAGGGGCCAGATAGGTGAATTTAATGCTCTTGTGATATTTGACTTGTATGTTTTGTTTGCATGTATGATGTTTGTGTATTTATCACCAATCTTAAAAGCCTTCAGAAGTCAAAATATATAGGCATCATACAAGTCATCAGGACAATTTCTGCCCGGGTGTGGTGGAGGGTGAAAACATCGCATTGATCAGGGAGCCCCAGAGGCAATGGCTCTGTATGAATAGACTTCCACTGCCCACTGTTCTGGGAATAAATCTTGCATGTTTGCATTAATACCATCATTTCCTGCTTACTTAACAGATAACAAGGTCTGTAAAGCAAATTCTGAGACCTGTGTGCAGTTTTTCTGTTTACAACTCAGTGGTGTTTTCTCTGGTATGGCATTTCAGGAACCATTGTAAAAGCCTAGATTGAGCCAAAATGTTAATACAAACTCTGCATTAGTCTGCCTTGCCTGGCTGTTCGTCTCACCTTGCCAAGAGTCTGGGTTGAGTTTTAAACATGAAGTGGAGGTGATGGAGGCTCTGTAGGGGCTGGAGGGAAAAAGTCCTTCAGTTCATCCTCAGGCAAAATGTTGACAGAAGGCAGGGCCCCCACGGAAGGATACAGGAGTTTTGTTGTAATATAGAGTGTACTTTTTAAGGATCCCTATCAAAATATCCTTATGCAATGCTCAAGCTAATTAATATACAAAAAGGACTGTGGTACAAAGCTGTAACTGGTAATCTGAGTCCTCTAGCATCAATGACACTCAGATATGTCTATCAAGTGGAGAATAGACTCCTTTATGTTCTCTCACAGCATAAATATGTGATCAAAAAATAACATGCACTGGAGCTGACCTTAAGCAATGACCCTAACCTTATGCCTCTCTTCCCATCACCAGTATCCCCAAAGCACTCAACAGATGTCAGATACAGTTAAAGTGGAACATATCCATGCATCTAATTTGGAGGCAGAATAATTGCTAGCAAAACTTGCCAAATTTTAATGTGCTTTTTCAAAAGCTACCTCAGTTTACACACCTCTGAGCAACAGAGATTTACAAACTATTAGTACGGGGTAATAATCAATAAAATTTGATTGGTGAGACATCAGCGACCAAATTTGGTACTAAGATGTGTAAAAGCATCTCATTTCACTTAAAATGTGGGAGCTATCTCAGCCCAGGAAATCTGTCGATGTCGTGTGCATACAACTCTCAATTTGGTTGCCACCCCATAACTTACTGTTGTTCATGGCAATTTATGGTAACAGCAAAATGTTCCAAAATCTGCCATAAAATGAGGTGTGGTAGGAAAGTACATATCTGCCTTGTATAGCATACTTCCATTGTATAACACAAACAGTGCAAAGCAAAACAAAATACCACCAAAAAAAACCCCAAAAACAAAAACAAAAACCCAACTAACCAAGCAACACCACAAAAAAAGCCTGAAAAACCAAACCAAGCTGCAAAAAAAAAAAACAAAACCAAAAAAATCCCCTAAACAAACAAAAAACCCAAACAACAAAACAAAACCCAAACAAAATCAAAATCAAAACCAACCAACCAATCAAATAAACACACTCAAACCTCAAGATCAGTTATGTATTGATACTTTTGGGATCACCCTAGTGACTTCATGGAGCTTTCTGTCTTCCAGTCAAGCAGTTTGCTTCTGCTGCTTTGGACAAGTAAACAAATTCTCGATTTTATTATGTTTCTGGTATGCTCCAGTAATCTTTTCAGTGCGGCTGGACAGGGCTGCCATTCAAAGGAATGGACCCTCGCCCGACTTAAACCAGGAGATACATTTTCTCCCTTAAGACACAAAAAGATATTTAGGCAATGAGTGTCCATGGAAACTCTGCAGGAGCTGGAGACAACTCCAGAAATTCTCTCTTTGTTTTCTAATCTGCTCAGAAAGAAAATGGGGAAGGGAGGAGGAGACAGGGAGAAGGTCATAACTTTTTGCTCATAGAAGTTGTTTTTCTTATCATAGTGGGGTGAAGGTCTCAGTTCCCAGAGGAATAAGAGCCCATTTGTCAGAGAAAGCAGATATGCTCCTATACTCTTTTTCTAGTGTCATTTTTAGCTTATGCCACAAGAACAGGCACTGAAAAATCTCCTCCATGCTGAAACCTGTTGTTATCCAGGGAGTTCTCTCTGGCACGCTGGTCATGCATTCAACAAATTAATGACTGACTTTTAGCCAGAGACCTAGAGTAACCTCCAAAAACTGTGGGCCAGGAAATTTTGTTCCAGTTCTGATCTCTGCGATGATTAAGTAAGGTTCCCTCCATGAGACTGTTCAGGTCC
Source organism: Oreocharis arfaki (assembly GCA_013398015.1). Lineage (NCBI taxonomy): Eukaryota > Metazoa > Chordata > Aves > Passeriformes > Paramythiidae > Oreocharis > Oreocharis arfaki. The sequence continues at coordinate 654,278 of VZRR01002857.1, read as the reverse complement.
AAACTTTTATATAAATTGTTCTGCGATCTGGTTAGGCCTGGTGCCAGCCACACTTCCCCATGTGAAGCATGTTTACAGCTGGAGTCGGACCTGGAGAAGGGAAGGAGGATGATTTCCCTAAAATCTGGTTTGATGCCTGGAAAATAGGCATATTATGTATAAAGAAAATTACATTCACTTAGATTGATCCAAAGTGCTTTACTTTCTTATCCCCTTATCTAGAGAAGCTCTGAGTCAGGATACAAAAACATCTGAGAAAAATGTGTGGAATATGCATTCTCTTTGGCTTCTTAGAACAGGAAGCTTTGCTCCATGTATAAAAGATTTGAGGATAAAACTGAAAGGCAAATCCACAGGACAGCTAAAACTGACAAATCTTAAATATGCCAAGGGCTTTTTGAACAGGGGCTAGCATTTCTCTTGAACATACACATCAGCATTTCTTTAATCTATGCCATGAGGGCATTTGAACCAGCAAGCACAGTTGTACCTTGCAGAGCTTATCTCAGCTTGAGCCTCTGTGACTGGCCCTATGCAGCCCCTCTTTTTGAGGAGTTCTGGCTCTTCTCCAGCTGGTGCAATTGGGGCATCACAGACCAGGATGGCCTCATGCATGGCTGCCCTCTGCTCGTGGGGATTTTACTGCTGTAGATGGATGGCTAGTGGCTTGGGTATAGTAAATGTGGTCTCTGAGAAGTGACTGTAATCTGTTTCTGTTGTTTTCCCAGAAATGGGCAAATCAGGTGTGAGCTCTGTCTGATGGATTATTCTGACTCTGGAATAATTGCTAATATTTCATTTTCCATCTAGTTTTTTCTTCTGCTCCACGCTGTCTTTTCCTGTCTTTTCTTTCTGTGTGTCATACACTTTTCCTACTTTTTGCAATGTTTCCACTTTGGATTGCTACACTTTTATGTATGACAGCCAGAAGCAAGGAGTTATAGAACACTCTATGAAGAAGAATGGGTTTATTGTGTTTAATGTTTTCACTCCTGGAAAATAAATATGAATGCTGCCATGAAGTGGTGAGCAAAATCTCAGTTTGAGCTTTTGATGACGTCTCACGTTAATGATGGTGTATTTTGCTGTAGTTCAGAATAGGCTCCGCCTGAGCTAAAGGCACATTCAGACCTGTCAACTGCTGTAAGAGTTGGAAAATTTGTGCTTGCCTTGATGGGTCTCCTCAATAATTACTTCAAACACTTGGGTTTTTGTTGGTTTTTTGTTTTGTTTTGTTTGAGGTTTTTTTGTTTTGGTTTTGGTTTTTTTGTAGTATTTTGATGGTTTCTTAATGTGGTCTGTACATTTTTGTGTACAAGCAAATTACTGAGTTTGATACAGAAGCTTTTAGAAAGTAACAAGATACACTTTTAAAAAAGCTAACCTGTGCCTGGATCTAGTACAAGTGTTGAGACAGCTGGTGCATTGATTAATAAAGTCACTGTTAAAACCTAATATAATAAACATTTGCTCAATATTGTCTGATTCAGTAATCTTTTGTAATGGCATAGAGCAAGTCAATATTTCCCAAGTAATGGCATTACTATACAACAGATTCATGGTGTATAGACATCCAGTAAACTCACAGCAAAATCAATTGCTATGTTGTATTTTGTCAGAGTGAATGAACCAAAACCTGTGAAAAGAAAATAAAGGGAATTAAACCAGGACTGTGGATCTCCTGGGCTGGGTTTAAACTGCAATGTGAAGATGCAGGTATCTTCCATTTAAAGGGTGCAAAACCTCTGAGCCTGCTCTCACTAGTTCTGGTACTAACAACAATGATCAGCTAAGTGACCAGGACATAGTAACTTTTTTTGTTACCCAGTATGTTTGTGGGGAAACTCAAGCTGACTATCTCCAAAATAAAAGATTGAGGAAATTGGATTCTAATTGCATTTTAGAAGTAGATATAGGATCCAGAAAATGATATCAGTGTGGCAAATTAATTCCTACTGTAATTACATTGACGTCAGTGCATTTAATCCAGGGATAAATTTGGCCCGGTGTCTTCACTTATTGTTTGCACACAGGAGTCTAAACAACAACAAACCTCATGTGCTGAATCAGAAAGACACCATGTTTGTTTGAGTTCTTTCTGCTGAAATAGCCAAAAAAAAAAAAAAAAAAAGGGCCAAAACCTCACAATATTTGCATTTGAGGTGAAAGTATAGTTACATGCTTTTATTTGCTGAACTATTAAATTCTGCTGTGTTTATATTTTGTTTCTTTAATACAAAGTTCTTAAAATACTCTGCAAAAGGACACTTTTGTTCTTTTGAGTGAGATTCTCTAAGTTTTGCCTAACAAAACCAGTGACGGAATTGGAAGAAAGAGACAGCTGCCTGTGATGAAAGGCTCCCAGGTTGCTGTCTCCATTAAGCTCTTTAATGACTAACTAGGGAATTGCAAAAAATAGCTGATACAGGACACGACAGCTCCTCTTGCGTCATGTGTCATGATCTGTGAGCTCAGGACTCACCAAACCAGCACCACCAACCACCCAGGCAATCTTTGGAACAAGCCAGTGGTGAAAAGCTGGCCCTACCGTCATCTTTAGAGCAGATCCTGATGCATTGGTCTTGTTGTCCAGCTGCTTTCATGTTTCCCCACTCCACTGTCAAAAATATTCTGAGGCCTTTGTTGGGTGGACAAGTGTCACAAAATCTTTCCTTGTTCCTGCCTGCAAAGGTAACAGGTACCTGCAAGGCAATGCAGATGCATGAAGCCAGCTCAGGGCTACATGCAAGATTTAAGCTTTCTAACACAGCCAGTTAAAGTGCAGCAGAGAAATGCTTTACATTTCCAGGTTTAACTTTGTCAAACCTGGATGCTTTGGTACAGTTTATGGGAGAGATCTGTATATTTTATCAGGCTCTCGGTAACACTGAAAGAAAAAAGACCTTGTTCTAATGGGGCAAATCTTTGGCAGCTTGATGTTGTTTAATTTATTACCCATATATGACTGCTATGATAATACAAGCCTGCTGTGTAAACAGCATGTCACCTCTCCATGTAGACACTGATTTATATGTCTCATCATCCACTGAAGATAAAGCAGGGAACAGTCCAGCCAAAAAAGATAGCCAGCTAGCTTCTTAGCCAGTAAAGCACATCTTTTGTTTGGTTGATCTGCTGTTTGGCTCAAAAAAAAAGAATAGATATGCTGATAAAAAGGATTATCTCATAAATTTCTTCAAGTTGGTATAACTAAATGCAGTGCTGGAGCCAGCAGTTCCTAAATTAAATTCACCCTTCTGTGATGGAGTCAGTAGATTAGTGACTAGACCTTCAACTTTCCAAGTTCTAAGTTAAATGATCGTATTCATACAAAAGAGGTTTTGGAAAATCTTGCTTTTCACTTGCTAATTTATCCTTGTGAGGTAGAAGGAGTTTGTTTTGGTTTCTTTCCAGCAAGATATGTGTCCTAATGTGTTAAACATTTATTAGGGAGCAGAATTTTTATATAAAAGTTGGAAGGCAGATGGTTAAAGTAAAAACCCCGCAGGCTGTCCATTCTAATTTATAAACAATGGGATCTTTATGTTTTGCCTGTTCCACATTTCTTGAAAATTGTTCTTTAGCAAACTGCAGCACCTGCAGTAACCAGAGGCAGCTCTCTTTCACTCACTTCTCTCCTCTATAGCCAAGGTTCATAAGGTGCTGAGTGCCCAGTTTCCATTGCCCTTGCCTGCTTTATATGCCTGCTGCTTTCAGAGAAATTTACAGGTGTTTGACAGGCACTCTGACGTAGCAAAGTCTATGTCCCCTGTTTGATATCAAGACAATGAAAATAAGAGTGTGCTTCAGACTGACTGAAAAGTAAACATCAGCTGAGCCTTTGAGAGCAAAGGGCTTTTAGGTGCTGAATTCTTTCTGAGATATTGCCCATCACAAGCTTGCAACTGACTCATAATTTATAAACCCATTTTGTAATACGTGGGAAGAAACTGTGTAATAAACTTGCAGGCATAGAACAAGGTGAATGGGTAAAATGATGTGCATAGATCACAGACTGAGCATGTTAACACACAGTTAACAGCCCCGTTTCTATTTAACTGGAATGGTCAAATGCTGCAAGGAAGGCAGTAAAACACTGAGCACCCATGTAAGTACTCAGTTGCAGAGGCCACTTTTGTTAGCTGGCTCTTGCTTGAGCATGCTAAAAGCAATTAGTTTGCTAAAACACTGCTTCTACTGCTACCATAGTGCACCCAAATCCTTTCCATTCCTGTAAACTGACTAATCAGCTTTTGGCTGACTAGGAAAAAAAAAAGAAAAAAGCAAAAGAAAAAAAAAAGAAAATAAAATAAAAAGGAGAAATTCTGCCAGACAGTCCTATCTGAGCTTCATTCTCTGAGTGTCATATGTCTATCACATGTACTGTGTCTCTCGAAATAATAATAATTGAGCCAGGCAGCTGAGTCTTGCTGTGGGTATCTATGGTGGGGGGGAGGAGGAGGGGGCGCGATAAAAGACTCATCAGTTTCAGCTTAGTTCAGTAGACATCTGTGCAGCAGAGGACCTCGTGATGATCCTGGCAGCAGCTCTTTTCATTTGGGTTTGGCTTTTTGTGCTGAATGCTTTTTGTACTGAGTCCCCGTACCAGCCTGTCTCAGCACTTTCAGAGCCAGAGCTTTTTCTCTTCATAAGCTCTAGGTTTTTTTACAGGCCACTGAGCCTGACTGGAGCTGTATCCAGAATTACAGAAAGCAGCAACCACCTGTCACCAGGACATTGTGCTCAGTGGAGGGGGAGAGCAGTGGGCTGGGGGTGGGGAGATGGAGTGAGCCAGCTGATTGCAGGGGATTTCTGAGAAGCAGGACTCTTTGCTTACCCATTTGCAAACACGGGAAATGATGACAGTGGATGGAAGCTTTGAGGAGACTGGGGGAAGGGGAAATAGAGAAGCCAGAAAGAAAAGAATTGGGGGTTAAAAGGGACCCTCTCCAGAAAAGACTGATAAATTAATCTTTTCAGATTCCTTGATCACTGGTAAGATTTGTTCTATATACAATCCCCTCTTAGCTCGACAGAATCTTTATGTGCTCCACCTGTTTCTTGCATAATTTGGCAATAAATGGACAACTTTTTCTTCTGATTCTTTGAAGACTGTATTGCCTACTCCAGTACTAATATCAGTAAGGAAAAAAATATTCCACCACATGTGTCTCCTGATTCAGTCACAGTAATTGCACTTCAGATTTTATGGTGGTGCAGATTCAGTAGTCTTCTCACATAGAGGAATTAGCATCACCTTCTGCCTTGTGTGGCCTCTGTTCTCGCCTCTTTCTCTTGGACAGCATTTACAATGGCTGGTCAGTTTACCTGAAATCCTACGTTGAATGGTGCAGGCTGTCTTATTAAACAAGAGTGTACTAAAAATATTATGGCATTTCTGTGGAAAATAATTTTATTTTCTAGCAAAAATCAAAAGTCATAGAAATTTACTTACATACTTAATTTAAGGTAAAAACTGCATCCATGAAAATATCAAGTCCTTCTTGGGCAGAATAACATTCTATTCTGTGATGTATGGAGAGCGTTATTGTCCCACAGCATCAAAGAGGCATAATAAAAACAGTCGGACAAAGTCCTAATGTCTTTTGCCTGGAAAAAAATTCTACTGATAACATTAAAGGAGGTTTTTATTGAGTTGAAATTTAGCCATCTGAACTACACCACCCATTTTCCTCCCTTATATCTAAGTGTAATTCCAGAGGTTAAACCTGAGATCAGATTTCTTAGAACAGGACTAATGGCCCTCTGGAGAAGATGGTTGCTCCTCCTGAATGTGCTGTGTGCTCTAAAACTGAGCTCTAGTTAGGCACTTGACTTCTAGCTTATTGAAGTTAAATGAGGTGAATCCCTTAAAAATGCATGGCAGAACATTAGGCGGACATTTACTGTGTGTATCATCATTTTTTGGATCTTTACTTTATCCTGTTTTTTTTTTAAAAGCTTTCTGATGCATTTCTTACAGGTGTTGGAACAAGAAGTTGAATGCTTGCCCTGAAGTTACTGATTGGGGGCACTGCTGTCACAGGGAGCAGAGCAGAAGGTAGAAGTCTCAGCCAGAGCAACTCTTCCTTGTCAAAGGTATGTGTCCTTACAGCCCTGGGCTTGCTCTCTTGATTTCTTCAGTGAGATGGCTGAGACCTTTTTGACCTTAAAATGGAGGCATGAACAAGAATGTAAAACAGTGTGCTGAGATTAATTTATTCCTCTCTAACTCAATAATCTTGTGAGTGGTACAAATGAAAGGATATTCCCTGCTTAGCAAAAGCTTCTCTTGCTCTCTGATTGTCCTACTTTAGTTTTCTTTGTTTCATTACCCAACTCCATACAAGACCTCAAGAGTGTGGGACAGAAATATACTCAGTCTTCAAAGCAGGAGTGTAATAGTGAATGCTCCTTAATCAGGATAGCAGCACATCTCTTGGCTACTCAAAGGGATATAGATTCACACTAATGAAGAATTGGGTCAGTCCAAATTTGTTCCTTCTTGTGAAAATATGAACGAAATGCGTATAATTAATGTAAAACATTATGTTTCTTTAATGAAGATACAGAAAGTGGAATCTGTTTATAGTACAGGAAGTTATTTGTGTCTTCATTGAGGACTTTATGATGCAGATGACTAGTTCTTACCTTCACTGATGGCAGGCAACTGATGTAGTTGTAGTAAGGCTGGGATACCATTTTGGTTTTTCTTTGGTGTGGTACATATGTATTAAAGTCAAAAAGTAAAAGAGGTAATGTAATATGTAATGACTTGTTTAATTTCAATTCCTGTTTTTACTTTTGGGTTTTTCAAAGACTCCAGAGAAACAGAATTGTAGATATGTACCGAGAAACTTGGAAAATAATAGCTGTGTCTCTAGTAACACAAGGCTCTTGTTTCGTCAATGACCTTTCACTGCATACATGCTACAGTTTTTAATTTACTACCGGTGTGACTGTGTCATACAACATAATGATATGCATGTGTTACCTAGTTCAACTATAATTTTTTGATGGTTTTAGTAACTAATAAGCACAAGAACCCAGGAAGGATGTGGAACTTAGTTTATTCCCTGTAGAAATAAAAAATTAGTTTTGCAGAAGGTATCAGGAGAACAGTACTAAGAAGAAGATGGCGGGGACACAAACACATTATTTATGACTTACTTATCCACCGAGATTGACTTTTTTTTGAGAGGTGATCTCATCCAAACCAACAATCTTTTTCCAAGAGCTGCTAAATGCTGGTGAAATATAACTCAATACAGCACCTTCACGTCTATTAATGTTGCACGTTTGGCTTTAGCTTGCAAGTTAGAGGGCACTGATGAATTCATCCTCTTGCTTCCCTGCTATTTTTTATGGGGGCTATAGGTCACGCACTAAGTCAAATATTTGCCCTTGGTTTCCATCAAAATACATGGCAAGCATTACTCAAAATACATTAAAGGATTTTAATTCACATGGAAAGTCCCAGTTTTTACTTTATTTTAATCTTTGAAGAATCTCTCCCTGTACATTTGGTTGCTAAAAATACTGAAATCCTTCAAATTATCCCTAAAGCAAGAAGGTGTTTCATTCCTCATAGATCTTTGTGGGTTTAAACAAGGGGAAAAGGGAGATGTAGGTGCACCAGGGATAACTGATATTAGAAACTCCTATTCGTTGCCGGCACTTGCCCATGGCAAACTTACACTGGAGGAAAGAAGATTCCTCCTTCTTTCTTAAGAAAGTCTTAATGTATTCCTTCAATTACTTGTTTCTATTTAAAATGCAACTGGAATAATTTGAATAGCTTAAATTCCCTAGGCTATCCTGAGTTGGAAGGGACCCACAAGGATCATTGAAATAAATGCTCTCCTGGTTCTGCACCGTACCACCCCACAAATCACACCATGTGCCTAAGAGTGTTATCCAAACATTTCTTGAGCTCTGTGAGGCTAGTGCTGTGACCGCTTCACCTCGACTCAAATTCACTGAATGACAGCAATTCAGTTTGGATTATTTATTGATATTTTTTCTCATTCTTCTCAGACTTTATGGAAGAAAATTGACATGGCAGTCATGTAAAACTTTATCTTCTGAATGAACTTGTTGGTGCCAAAAAACAAATTTGGCACCAGAGAATTTTGAGGTTCTACTCATTTCTTTGTTAATTGTCTTTATGAACATATCTTAGATCAGGGTATTTTTCAAAGGATGGATGAAACTTTCAACTTCTCAGGGTATTGGAAAATACTAGGGATGAATATGAATACTTGGAATGCTTGTCCTCTTTCCATTAGATCTGTCTGCAACAAATAGAATTTCTGAAGCTTTGTTTATGGGGAAAAGAATCATATTGTTGCAGATATATTAATCAATAAATTCAGAGTTACAAAAATCCCTTTTTTAATTTGACCATAAAAATGGCACTCTTCAAAGATGAAGATTTGTATCTCTCTAAGAGACATACCAACACGGTCACAAAAATAAATCGAGCTACCCTTCTGCTGCAAGGACAAAACTGTGGTTAAAAATGAGATTGCTAGCTTGAGAATGCCACCACTCTCCTTCAGCACACACCCAGCAAAAGCCTAATGGCCTCAAAGGCTTCATGACGTCAGAAGATATGCCTGCTTCTGACTCATCAGCCCCATGGCAGTTCCAGTTTGCTGTGTTTGTCTAGATCACTTGCCTATGCTGGTCCCTACTAGAAGAACAGTAGTCTCAGAAATCAACCTTTTTGTGAAAAATGAATTGTCTAGCAGGAGCAGTAGGAAAACACAAGCCTGAACAGAGGATGGTAATTCTGTTCTACAATTTTCATTCGGGCTACACCCCCACCTGGAAGAGGACACTTAAGAGATGTTGGTTGTTGTGCATTCCTTCAATTGTAATTACAATACAGTATCTATTTCAATATGTAGGGGAGTAGAGGAAATGAAGCTCAGCGAGAGCAGCAGCAGCAGAAATAGCAGAGGCAAGAGTCAAATAAATATGCACAATGTCTTTGATTAAGATGACCTGGGAGTAGCCTTCCTTCTCCCTAATATCAAAACCATGCAATCTTACCTCTTAAACAGCTTATGGATGCTGTATTTAAAACAGAGTCTACGATGTGATCTCTGCGACAGAGATGAAAACAGTACTGAAACATTTTGACAGCTGATATAAGCATTGGTAACTTCCAAATGGTAAGCATGAAGAAGATGGCACAAACAAGCTCTGATCTCCTTAATGTTAAACTGAATTTTATCTGGTTGTTGCTGGGCCTGTGCAGAAGAAAGCATGTGACTGTGATGAGCTTGCTGAGAGGAAGTTCTAGGGCTCAGGAGAAGCCAGGAACTGATGTGACAAACTGTTAATCAGAAAATTCTGGACAAGGAGCGAGGATGATGCTAATGATATTAAGGGAGAAGCATAAAGAGGTAAAATTGTATTAAAAAAAAAAAAATCGAAGGATGATCTTTTGAACTGTCTTAGATACTCCCTGTCATTCTTCAGTGGTTTGGTTGTTTCCTTGCAGGTCACTATACCAAATTTTAATAGTGCATCAGGCAGAGGTTTAGAGAATTCTTCAAAATTGGCTGAAATGTGGCAGATGATGGTAAAGATCTGGCAGATGATCATACAGTGCATGCAAATCACACCACACTTATGCCACCACATTCTTGGTACAGGAAATAACTGGTGTACACATACTCTGCTTCAGGGCAGTTTATGAATGGGACACAGCGCACTCTCTGCATGTTCATACGTGGCATGCATTTCAGCAGCATCCATTTCTTTCTGCTGCTTCTCTGAATCATAAAAAGGCAAAAACGTATTGAGGGAAATTGTGTGCTTTATTTTTAATTGTTTGGGGGGTTTTTTGTTTGAGGTTTTTCGGGTTTTGTTTTTTGGCTCTTTTTTGGTGGGTTGGTTGGTTGGTTGGTTGGTTGGTTTTGGGTTTGGTTTGTTTTTTTCCTATCAATGTGTTACACATACACTCCAAAGATTGTTCTTTGGCAGAAAACTTGACTCTAGCCAAGTCAAGATGGGGTTTGAAATAGTTTAGGTTATGGCCTGTAGAAATCGAGGTCTTGGCTGACATACTGAATTCTCAGCATTTCTCCAAAGCTGCTCCCATTTAAAAAACTACAGACTATGTATCCTAAGAGCTCTTGTAAAGTAACATTTATGACCATGTAATTAAATGCATAATCAAAGAGCACTTAAGAAACCTAGGTAAGGGTAGTTTCAGGTACTTCTTTCTGTTTTCTTTTCGCATCAAATTAGATCCATCTCACTTCTCCCCTTCCTTGGGGAAGCAAGGTGTTGTAAGGTGGCTGTACAGCTGCAGGATAGGCTCTGCACTTAAGCTGTGTGAGCATGGGTGTGCTGGATCCATGCTCAGGACACTGATCCATTTTTGGTCTCTCAGTAACTCCAGACTGCTCTGCCCAGCTAGATGCTTGCCTATCCCCTGTCATGCCACATTTGTCCTTCTCCTTAACTCTCCTATTTCTTCTTTTGCTGTGGAGCATGAATCCTAACAGGGAGGAGAAATCCAAGAATTCATAACAAAACATGGGGGAAAAAGACCATCTCCATTGAAGTTAATAATCAGCAGGGTCCAAATTACCTCTTATTAGCATTTATTTTACAAAAGACGCAGGGTATAATTTCACGATAGATTCAGATTTGGAGAGGGGCTATAATCAGCCTCCTGAAGAGCTCTGCCTGAAGTACATGGCTGCTTATTTCTTTTCTAAATTGCACCGCTCTCTTTCCCCCTCTCACGCTTACCCCTCCCACCCTGTTCTCTTTCTTGATCTCTTTGAATAATGCAATCACTCTGAATAGCCCAGACAGGCCTGAAGATTAGGGAGCCTGTTTGTGGAGCGGGGGGCCAGCTGAATAGGCGCAGGAGGCTGGCTCCCCGGGAAAACAAGGCGCTGGGAACTAGGCCAACTGTGAAGAGCATGTGCTGGGAGGCACTGAATAGGCAAGCAGCCGGCCAGCCCATATGTCAGGCTGTGCCACAAAGACTTCTCTGCACATCTACCATGACAAACAGGATTACCGAAGACAATTAATCTGGCACGCTTTATCAAAATCAAGCGCTGACCCCCAACCTCTCCCCCCAGCATGCAGCAGATGCCACGCTCCAATTCAATGGAGCTCAAGTGTTCCCTTTTTCGCCGCTGAAAGGCATCCAAAGCCTGAATAAGGTTGGCGTGGACTAATTGCAAACACTGTCTAATGGTGACAGTCCTAATCAAATGAGATGAGCTCACCTTTTCTGTAAACTTCTAATGGGCAGGCTGGCGGCAGCTCCCCATCAGCTGCTGGCAGAAAGAGAAACGCATGGGGCTGAAGGGTTTTTCCCCTCCTTTCTCCCCCTCCCTCTCACTGCCTGATGGAAGAAGAGGGCAGCCACACACATCCTTTCGTCTTGAGCCTTTTGGGTGCTGCATGGGAGGGATGGAGAAGGAAAAGCATTGGAGCCACCTCTGTGCAGAAGGGTCTCTGCTCTGCAGATGCCAAAGAGCAGCCAAAAGGCAGCATGCCGATGCTTACTGCCATGCTAGAAACCAGTCTCAACATCCAGGCTGAGCCCTCAGCTGATGTCTGTGGAGCTGTAAACATCCGCTTCAGTATCTGACCCTGCCTGTGGGATATTCCTGTCGGCTCTGTAATACAGAGTATAAACTTACACTCATTAGGACCAGTCATTTCTTTTCATCTCCCTCATGCTTGTTTTATTTTATTTACATTTCAACATATAGGAGTTTCAGAAAAGCCTGCCCAGTTGACCTTAATAGAGAATGAAAAGTGAAGTTCAATAAGAGAGGGGAGAAAGCTGTGCAAAACTAATAGCATTTTGTCTTATTGCTTTTGTATTTACCTTACTGCTGTTCAAATAAGCAGCCCAGATTCTTGCTGCTCACCCTAGTACGCACAGGCATCTGTACTACAGAAATGCCTCGTGGGCAGTCTTCTCACAAAAACTGTTTGTCCTCGTGGTCTCACTCAGATTAGAGCCAAGTGCCTGCGTTTCTATATTGGCATCCTCTTGCTTGTTAGTGTGGATGGAGTGAAGGTTTGCATAGGCATGGATGAATGGTTCTTTGAAGTATTTTTCCCCCAAGTTTTCAAGTGAAAGTTTTATTTGTTCAAGTTAAAATTTGGTAGAACCCCCTCAGTTTTATTAAGTTAAAACACACTCATAAACAAATTAGAAAAAGTAGTTGCAAGTTTTGCAACACGGACCACATGTTTCAGGATAGCCTTCTATTTTGTAAAATTTACACAAATGAAAGGGTTGAAACGTTTGATTTAGGAAATACTGTAATAGCTTCTTATAGTATTTTAATACAACCTTTTTTCAAGATGAGAAAGAAAAATTTCTCTTTTCTTCCCACACACACCTAAAACAAAAGTTGAGTTTAAAATAGTCTTTGCAACAATTTTTTTTCAAAGTTCTTTTCTGGAAATGTGGACAGCATTTTGGCCTGAATAGTATTTACAGTTCTAATCCATTTTCTGACAGAAAGCTGACATCTAGATGTTACCTCCCAACCTACCTTCATGGCCATCCTCAGCATAACACCTGATGCTTCAGCAATTTGAATGATTTTAGCTTTTGCTTAAAGTAAGGGTAGTAGGGGACAGATACATTCCATGTGCAGAAAAGGCACTGAGGAGCAAGGGGTTATTGAGTACCTTGATTTCTGAAAAGAGGCTGTTAGGATTGGGAACCACCTGGTTCACAGTTTGACTCTGCGCGTGAGATCATGTCCCTCCACACACAAACCTGTGAGGGTAGCTCCAGGTTCGCACATGTCCAGCAATGGCTGAGGTCAGTGCTGAGTGGTGGTCACTATGTATCTACTTTCTAGAAGCCACAGTAGCTTTGATTTACATTTTTCCTAAGTGTGAATTCTCAGCACAGCATGTCCTAATTTAAAAAAAAAAAAAAAAACCCAAACAAATCACCAGAGCTGAAATAACTATGTGGTCTCACACCTGCAGAAGCCATGGCTGTGGGAAGGGATGTCTCACTGGAGCAGTGCTTTCCTACCTCTGGCTGAAATATGCAAGAGGTTCTTATCAGCAGTGCATTGCTAATGATGCCCCTCAAATCTGCCGATGTTTCTTCTTCTTGCATATCGAGAATGGGATGTTTAAATGATAGTTACAGATGGAGGAGCAGCTGATTTTGATATTACAATGTTTATACTCCAGCAACATGTTCCAGCATTTGAGAAATGCAGCACCCAAAGTGTGTCCAAGTGGGAAATCAGAAAACAGAGCTAATATTGCTCAAGGCTCTGAGCGAAGGCCAGCTGCAGATCACGCAGCAGCTCATTGCTGTGGTACTCTGACATCCCATAGACCAGCACTTTCCAGAAATCAAAGGCCAGGTTGTGCTTTTATTCAGAGTGCTAAGGTCGATTTCTAAGACATCTCTTGTAATGAAGCGATATATGGAGCTAGGAGAGAGCTAAACTGAAGGTAATGGCTGCTGTGCAAGAAAGGTGAAGGAAGGAACCACAAATCCTAATTAAAAAGAAGAAAAAAAAAGAAAATAAAATGGAGGAAAAAGCACAACCACTCCAGAAAACTCAATTCGCTACAGACTAAAGCAGCAACAGAATCATGAAGCAACAAGGTATGGATCTGAACTACGTGGGAAAGAGGAGAAGATTCTTGTGTCTCCACATTGTGAAGAAAGGAACTGCCTGAAGGATGTGAGCTCCTCTGTGGAGGTTTGCTGTGGGATGATGGGGAAAAAACATCCCTGAGGCAATCAGAGGCTGGCATCTGAGCTCAAAATGATCACAAAGCCCTGGTGATACCTCTCTTTCTGACTCACTCAGACTGGTTCACTGGTAAGGTAGAGAATAATTTATAACACGGCTAGATTAAGAAAGAGAAAGACTGTAATCCTTTTGACTGCAGTTAATTAAAATGTTTCTCTAAAACCCAGGGGTATTTCTTGCACGATTTTTACACTAGTTTTGGAGTAGCTCTGTAGATCACAGCAGCATTAATCACAGCCAGAAGTACCAAAAAAGCTAAGGGTCTGGAAGGTGGAGCCAATATGATAATACTAAGTGACATGGGCAGGAATTTCTCCCAGCCACTAGCAGAAGTAGGAACGTGCTCTTAAAAGAAAAACTCATGTCAAATGACATTTCTAAAATGTCATCTGGTTTGCAGTGGAATATCCACTCTTTTCTCTAAAATGCACTATTTGTGCAATTGATGTGTAATGCAGGAATGACTTAGTATGGACACAGAAAGGGTCTCCCCTTTTCCACTGACCCCAAGGAATTGCTATTGCCTGCAGAGAGCAGTAGAAATTTTGACCTACTTTATCATGCCTACTCATTGCTGTCAAGATGTTTTTTATGTCTGTGAAAGAGTAATCACTGACTTTTATTTTGAACACACACCTACACAGTGATTTGGGTCAGGATACAGAAGTCCCTACCTTTTCCAGTGCTCATACCATGATAAGATCAAATTTTTTGAAGTTCAATTAAATATGCCTCACTTCTTTTCTTTTATGTTTTTTTCTTGGACTCAAACAGGTGCCTTCATTTCTGGTGACACAATGTCTCTTAGAATGCATCAGAGGATTTTACTTCCTCTCTAGTTCTCTGTAGCTGCTGTCAGGTCTCCTGCTCAGTTCTTGCTGAAAGCTTTCCCCCAGGTCAGAATATGGAGTCTAATTCAGATAACTCACATGTAGAAAAATCTTTTTGTGTTGCACTGCCATGAAGTGTGGAGTTTTGGCCACTGTGGTGTACTTTCAATGTGTCGCACAGAAATATGACCAATACGTGAAATTTTATTATCTTGGTTTGCTCATGATGCTGTTAATACCTCACTACTTAGGAAAATGAACCAGAAGTGGCTTGAAGAAAGGATCAGTTTTATGCAGTAGAGTAGTGAAATAAATTATAACATCACTGAGTAATGTTTATAATAGAGGAAGGAAAGTGTTCAGTTGCTGGAGGAATGAAATGTTCATGTACGAATGCATAAAGACACTCTGGCAGAGTTTGGTGTAGTGAGCTTGGTTTAACCCATATGAAGTGTTTTTTCTCCGCTAGAAACACTTTCCAACATGAAATGAAGCTGGACTTTCTTGGCTTAAATATCAAAGTGATTGACATCTATCATAATAGGTAGCTCAGGCCAGCAATCTGCTACTCCTTTTGATTTACGGCCCCCTAAATATAGAGGTACAGATCCTGCCTGAGTGACTTAAGCCAGATGACATGGGACTTGCCCTCTTCTTTGGGTTTGACAAACCTCTTAGAAGCAGCTTAAGGAACACTACAAGTCCACAGACTGGTTTCTGGTTTAACCCCTTGTCCCCAGTATGAAGCTTTCAGACACCGTGCTGCTTGTGGCACCTCCTGATGTTATTCTTGGCTATGTCATACCCACCAGAGAGGGCACACTATGGTGTTTCTCCCATCACATTACCTGCTTCGGAGTTTTCTGGGCTTGGGATTTTTTGCCTTGAAGCCACTCATTTCTGGTAGCTGCTGGCTAAGGTACTTTTAAGTGCCCAGTAAGAAGCAACAGGGTTTTTTGGTTCAGCTGGAGTTTCAGAAAACAAAAAATAAGATGGGGATTTCAGCTTGACAAAAAAAAAAAGTCTTTCTGAGGTTTTAACAATCTTCCACAACTAAGATTAGCAAATAATTGTAGATTGGCAAATAAAAACCTTAGGTTTAGAAAATGCCCAAAATATTCTGATTATTTCAACAATTACTTTAATTATGAAGCCAGAATAAATTGCTGAAATTTACAAGAGTTTGCAAAACATCTTAGTTGACTAAAATCCTTATCTCCTAATTAATACATTTCAGCCAGAAGAGTTTACTTGATTGCAAGTACTCGATCACGTAAACAAGCAGAAGGATCTTTTTTGTCAAATCTCAGATTTGAGAATGATCTTAGTCAATGGACAGTCTTTGCATTGCACCCAGAGATGATTGCTGGTCTACAGAAATAGAGTGGTGGAAAATATATTCTGTTCTCCTTAGCGTAAAGCTGCAAACAAGGAGTAAGTAAGAATGATGCTTCCTTGAGGTGGGGCTCGGCGTCCTATCACTGCAGCAGTTGTGCAGCTATTGGTTTCATATCTTTTAAAGAGGTTCAGAGGGCAGGACACAGGCTTTATAGAGGGACAGATGGGAAACTCAAATCTATTCCTCATTGGCTCAGTTTTGACGCCACTGCCTTGAGGACCTCACACAAGCTATCTCTGAGAAGATACAACCATAAGTGGATTTTTGAAGACCTAAGATCTTGACAACAAATGACAAAAACTAAATGTGATGTACACCTATGTTAATTATCAGCCCACTGGTGTGCTCTGAAATGCATTTGGGAGCAAGTACAGAACGGATTTAAAATTCACAGAAAAGTAATTCCAGTTTTCTGTACTTTGAACAAAAGCAGATTTTCCTTCTATTTCTTTTTTTTTTATCTCTCATCTTTTTAATCTTTAAATTGTTATAACACCAAGTGAACATTGAGATAAACTGCTGTTCAGATAATTCACTGTCAAAAATATTGAGCATACTTTAGTTGGATGGCAGCAGTAATGGTCTTTTCAAGTGCCGCTGCACAAAAGCTGAGCCTATCAAGATTTTTTGGCAGGCACTGCGTTTAACTTGTCATGTTATATATTGCAGTAATGCAGTTGAGGATCAGTATAAATCAACTTACAAGTCTGGGGGAAACGGGGGAATGTGCTTCTGCAGCCCACTGGCAGCACAAGTGTCTATCAGAAGGTGGCAGCATTTCAACATCCTTCAGTCCAGCAGGAGGTAGGGAAAAAAAAAAAAGAAAATTAACTCAATCTACATGTCCAGAAAGCTGAAAGCTCCTTACATTCAGACAGGATGTACACACTGCTGTCTTGAATTTATGAGTTAGATGAATTTATTTGGTTATGGACAGACAGGAAGGTGAAGTTTTGATAACTCTTCAGTCTTCTTAACGTAAATGTGGGAAACAGGGTAAGTAGGTGCTGGAAGGAGGGCAAGTGAAAAATAAATGAGAAAATATGGCTGCCCAAAGGGTCAGAAACAGCCCACCCCCATCTAGAGGGGAATTTTGTGGTAGATGCATAAGAAATATTGAGGAAGAAAGTATGTAGTCCCTAATAAATTTTGGGGATTTGATCTCATACCAGTGTGACAGGGAATACCTCTCTTTTTTTCACAGCTATCACACCCTGTATTGTCAGCTGTCATGATCTCATCACAGACTTTGTGGCATTTATGGTTTTTTTCTAAAAGCCCCAGCTTTTGAAACTGGGCAACTGTGTAGGAACCCCATCTTTCACTTAAACACCACTATCACCAAAAATAGCATGATTTGAACTCTTGTGGTTACTGGGAAAGTCAAAAAGCATGTGTGAAATGTTCCCACAATGTTCAAAAACCAGGAAGCAGAGTGGAAAAAATAACAGAATTTAAAGTAGAAAAAATAGAAATGACATCTCATAAGGTTAGCAAAATTCACACATCAGAGTTCACTGATTGACAATATCGTGTTGCTGATGGGAAGCCTGGACCCAGCACAGAAAGCCAGGCATGTCAGTGTGTATTCTGATAGGGGTGGAATTAAGTGCCTGGCTTAGTGTGTAGCCATGAGCACAAAATGGTGTTGTTCACTTCAGTGAGATTATTTGCTGATTTACAGCTCAAGTCATTGCTGAACTGAGCTCTTAACTCACTTAAGAATTAATCCAGTGTCCACTGCAGTCTGATGGCAAAAATCTCAAAATGGGGTCATCAGTGTCCTTGTACAATGTTTTGGGGTTTTTTTAAACACGGAACTGCCTCAGCTAGCACTTGATTCACTCTGTAAGGGTGTGGAGTACAATAAGAAATATTGTACTAGTGGCCACCACAAGGACTCCACATTGCCAGTAATTAACACCCTAATACTCAGAGAACCATGGCATGTTATTTTCAGTCTTTCTATTTGTGGTAGGTTGTTCCTGGCTGGACAGCAGGTTCCCACCATCGCTGCTTTGTCACTTCACTCTTCACTGGGCAGAGGAGAGAAAATAAAATGAAAAGCTTATGGGTCGAAATAAGGTCCAGGGGAGATCACCCACTGATTACCATCATAGGCAAAGCATACTTGACCAGGGGAAACTTAATTTATTACCAGGCAAATCAGAGTAGGATTAAGGTAACTAAAACCAAATCTGAAAAGCCTTTCCCACACCCCTTCCTTCTTCCCAAGCACAACTTCACTGCCGAATTTTCCACCTCGCCTGGCAGCCAGTTCATCACAGTGTCTCTGCTGCTCATTCCCTCTCAGTTCCCTCACATTCTTCCCTTGCTCCAACATGGGGTCCCTCCTACAGGGAAGAGTCCTCCACAAACTTCTCCAACATGAGTCCTTCCCAAAGGCTGCAGTTCTTCATGAACTTTTCCAGTGTGGGTCCCTTCTACAGGGTGCAGTCTCTCTGGAACAGGCTGCTCCAGTGTGAGTTCCCCACAGAGTCACAAGCGGAACTTCTAGTAGCTTCTCACAAAAGCCACCCCTGTAGCACCCCTCCTGCCACCATAACCGTGCCATGAAAACCCAGTTACTTGGCTCCAATGAGGTCATCTCTGAAACCAAGTCAAAAGTGGCAAAACATCTTTGTGCAGTTTAAAGTGGAGAAGTTTTAATTTCCAGGTTTTACATATGAAAGAGAAATGCTAATTTTGAAGATACTTCCCACTGTATTCACCTTGGATGCACATCTGCAGTGCAATTGAAGCAGTGGGCAGATTACCAGGTGGTGACAAATTATGTGTGGGGGACTCCATCTTCAGAGGGGATATGAAACCTTGCAGAAACTGAGATTTTGAGGGCTTAGCACAGATAACTCTGGACCCAGGCACAGTCACACAGTCAAAAATGGCATCAGAGATAGAACCCTAGAAAGACTGAATGCCTTTCTGGACAGCCCAGTGAGGTGGTAGCAGAAATAAGGATAGGGTTGTGGCACCTTCCATTCTCAGATCCAGGGAGAATTTTGTCATACCACAATTTTGCGTCTAATACTGAACACTGAGCTACTGTAAATGGTAGACTCAGCCAAATACACATAGGTCAGGAACAGAGCTCGCAGGCAGAGTATACTGATTTAATTTTGTTTGGCTTTTTGATGCGCCTTCCTGGAGTTCCTATTTGCTGTGTTGTGAGTTAAATACTCTAACAGGAAATCAGCTCAGAGGACTGCCTAACCATTTCAACCTTGTGGAAGCATTTGTCCTTGCCTGCTTCCCAGAACAATTCAGAGAATGCCTTGTTTCTGATACACACAGCCAAAGTAAAAAATCTGTGAAGAATAATTTATGCACAGAATGATTCAGTAGGGTGACAGCACTCATTCAAAGGCCTTGGAGTAAAGATCAATACAGATAGCTGCACCTGAAGACAGGAAGTTCTGCTTAATTTTTATTTTGTGCTGTAGAGAGTCCTCCGAGTGAGTATTGTTCCTGAATGGTTACATGAATCTATTAGCTAATCATCCATTAGAGTGATCCCCTCAAGATTAATCTAGCCAAAATTTGACATAAATGATTTACAATGACAACAATTATAAAAATCACTTTACAAAAGAATGACCTTTAACAGAAGAAAAAACAAGTTTAGGCTAAATTAATTGAATGAAACACAGACTATCAAGGAGGGATATTTTTCTTCTTATTGCAATAAAATTTTTGCAATACTGTAGTTCTGTCAGGCTTACAAATGCCATGTTTCATATTTTTGCCAAGGTTTTTTTATTATTTCTGCTGCTACTCCATGCATGAGGAATAAAACTTCATGCATGACTTCTAATATCATTCTTAAGAGCTTTATTAAAGTTCATTCCATCATAGCAGATGCATTTTAATTGCCAGTTCTTTTAGTTCAGCTGTGCAGCACTGTTTATATTGCTTTAAATTAAAGTCCTTCCTGCTATTGGCAAGATCTGTCAGTCCTCTAAAAGGCAATGCATGAAAAGTATCAGGATTTGTAAATTAGATGGAAACAAAATCAGAAATCAATGAAGGTAAAAGTATTTCATCAGGCCTCGAAGAGGTCGTTGATTTTTTGCCACCTGTATTTGAAAAGTCAAGCAATTTGGGTTAAAATTTCTGGTGATTTCAGGATAGACATTTATCTGAGAAAGGACTGTGTGAACCCTTCAGGGTTTTGTCTTACATAAAAATAATTGCCTCAATGAGTGATAGATATTTCCCTCCAAATTTTACTATCAGGGACCTGACCTGTACTGAGTTAAATCTGCATTTTGGTTGCTTGCAGGCATCAATTGTTTTAGCTGTACATATGCTAAATCATGGCACAGGAGGACAAGCATTAGCTGGGGCAACCCTTGTTTCAAAGGGAAATAAGTTCATCCCATGGACATCATGGTCCTCTGTGTGCTTTCTGAAAGGCTTGCAAAATTTCTATCAAGTGTCTATGGCTGACGCCAAGGAAAACCTGTGTAGGAAAAAAGGCCTCCGGTAATTCCTGCTCACAGGTCTAGAGTGAATCTGTATGTTTTGTTTTCAGTTTATTTTCCAAATACTTGATGCTCTCCCCAGAAGCTCTGAGGACTTCACTTGTTATCCTAGCTTTTGGACTTCCCTTGGCAAGAGATTTGAATTTCGTAATCCAGATCATTTTAAATGAGGTGTGACTTGGGTAGGCTTTCCTGACTGAATACACAAAGAGCCATTTCTCTGTCACTGGGGGAGGAGAACTACAATGTCACCCTCCTCTTTGAGCATAGACCTTTTAGCTCCCAGGTACTCTGTTGACACAAGAGGGGCAAATTGTTGCATTTTACTTCTTTATGACTTGATTTATTTAGCTTTAAGTCAAAAGCAAATATTTAAAAGCTACAGGCCTATTTTGAAAAATGGAGTTCCTCAGACTTGCACAGGAAGCTGGGGTGTGAAGATCATAGTTTTATAGCCTGAAGGAGGTAAAAGCACAGGCAGTGCATGTTAGTGTGAGCAGAGCCATCCTATCTGTTAATAAAACTCATACGCAGTGTATGGACAACGCTGCAGCAAGCGCAAACATTTTTGACAATTTTAGTACATATATTTGAAAATTTGATTCTAAGGTCTGACAAATATTGCAAAGATCATCGCTAGTCAGTGGCGGAAAAAAAACCCCAGATGTTTATCAAGAGGTACAGGGAAGAAAGAGTCTCAAAGGAGTGCTTCTCAAGCCTATGTGGGTTTTGTTTGGTTTTTAATGCATGCATTGTGTGCCCATGGATTTATCACAGGATGTGTGCTCTTGGATTTAAATCCGTGGTGGTTGTTAGAGGGCCTGTGCAAAAGCACCAGTGCACGATCCTACTTAATGAGCACCATAAAATTCACAGATTCTAGTTTAGGGCCATAAAGGAGGAACTCGGCATCCCCAAAGGCACTGGCAGAACATTCTGGACAGTGTGGAAGAGAAAGACTTGAATGTAAATGCTGAACGGTTGCATTATCTGTGCTCTTTGGTGGTGCACTGAGATTAAAGTAAGCCTGGGCCTCCTCTAGGGTGCCCTGCTGGGCAGCTTTGAGGGAGACGGCTTTGCACAATCTTCCTCAGCTCCCATCATAGCCTCTGCATGTGAGAGGTTTATTTTTTTTACTTCACTTGGGGTTTAGAAAAGAGGGCTTCTGCATGCTCTGAAATGTAGCCAGAAATGGCAGCACAGTGTGTCTTTCCTCAAGAGCTTGGCCTGCCCTCAAAAGGGGCCATGGTGCCAAGAGCAGGTTTGTTGACAGCTGTGCCACTGGGCTGCAGGAGAGATTGCTTGAAGGCTCATATCCAATATCATTGCAGGTTGTAACTTTGACAAAGTCCTTAATTTTGGATCAATGTATACAACAGTGACCTTCGTTACCCTTCATCTCTGGATAGAAATGTGACTAACATCCACCAGGACAACTTATCGCCAAAATCCTGTTCCTGTTCTCAAAGTATTTATTGACAAATCTAATTTTGAAGCTATTTTCTGCATGCCTAATCTTGTAAGTATATTAATATCCTGCCTAATGTGTTGTTTATAAGCAAACAAATCCATTTTTTTCAGAAGGGCATGAGAGTGGTAAATCAATAAAATGAAGATGACTTTTTAACCTGGGCAATAGTACTTCTTAAAGCTTCCCAAAAGTTTCTTTGCTACTGCACCTGGTTTTCACTTGGATTAAGCTATTTTTGGCAGAGCTGTGGCTAGTACTCATGAGGACAAGTAAAATGCAGTGAACACCTACTTCTGCTGTGTTCCTGGAAGGAACTGATAAACAGTGAGAAAGAATTTAGAAAGAAATTAGTAAATTTAACTTTCCCGGGCTGCATACCTTAGCATAAGAAGTACAGGAGAGAGAAAGGATAGCTTCATTCTTTGCCATGCTTATGTTGGCCCTTGGCTAGTGATGCCCAAGAGCTGCGCCTTCATTCTACCTCAGCAACTGATATGAGAGTAAACCTCCCTATTTCCATGGCAAAGTGCTGCTGAATGATAAACTTACCTTAGACAAGGTGAGTTTCTCACATCATAGCCCCATCTGCACTGCAAAGGTGTAATGATACATCACACAGGTTTCAGGTAGGAGTAAGGTTTTGGTGGGTCTGTGTATTCTCTGATTGAAAGTGACTGGGTAGGGCTGCTGGCAAATTTGCAAGGCTTTCTGCCTGCTGTGTCAGGAGAAGTCAGGGGCCATTCACAGCCAAAGAGCAGCCCCCCACAAAGGGCAGTGTAAGCTTCAGCACATAATTTCATTTGCATGCATTGAGACAGCTGGCAGCTTTGCTATAGCATGGGAGGCATCACTGCAAGCACAGTGTTTCCCACCCACTGGGAGAAAGATTATGAAATATGGGGGACTGAAAAGCCAGCAGTTTCTTTACAGAAGTTGGAGTCTGTCTGTAACAATACTGGTGGGATTTGTTCAAATTTATTTTTAGAAGTTCTTGTTCAATCAGCTCAATATTTCCACTAGGAGAACACAAAGTGGTATAAATCTGAATTTTTTCTCTCTTTTGGCAATGGATCCATACACTCATTGTGATTTAGTAGGCAGGCTTTTGTTTCCCATATAGATGAGTGGACTACCCATCCCTCTTTTCCAAATTCTGTGTTTGCTGTGGTTTTTTCTAGGTAGTACAGTTCTGTGAGCTGAGAGGATATCAGCAATAACTCAGTGAAGTGGGCAGCAGAAATGCAGTTAGAAACACAGATATTCCCCTTCCTTGGTGGGGAAAAAAATCCCTCTTGATCCGTCTGAGATACAGAGGAACCAAGTGTCTGTAAGGAAAGGTAAACTGTAAGGAAAGGTGATATATATATACCATGAGTATATACTTTATATACACACTGTGCTATATTAAGTGTGTATATGTATATCTATATTAACTGAGGCAACTGAGCAAAGCCAGGAGTCTTGAGTAGTTTCTGTCTTGCAAGAAGTTAGCTATAACAAAGCATCAATGCATAGCCCAGTGCCTTACAAAAGTCCCAAGCTAGATCAGACAAATCTCAACTAAACTGCTCTTTATGAATGATCCTGTGGAACTCCCTGCAGAGGTACAAAATACCTGGTGTCAGACTTGGACAAGGGGTATGGTTGTCCCATCACAGCTGGCCATTTAAGTGTGCTGCAAGAGACAGTGAGGAGTATCTTTCTCCCAAAGCAAAGGCACATGGCAAGTGGCTCAGCCCCAAGGTCCAAAATTGCCTGTATTTTATTTGAGAAGGGATATTTTGTGGATGGATGAAACTGCCAGTGTAGGGAATACTGTGTCCTGTAAGGGGAGAAAAAGGAGCTTTATTATTGCTTAAGTAGCAGTGGTTTCAGGGTGCCTGGGGACATCTGGAGGATAGGCTTCAGACAGAGCTTGAGAGAGCATTGCAAATGTAAACTTGCAAACAGAAAGCAGTGGGTAACCATAATGATGTTGCTGTCATCAATTCATGGATGGAATAACTTCCAGAACCAATGTTTGGGTTAGGCACTTTGGCCGGGAGAGGTTACATGTCAGTTCTGGTCTGCTTGATGGAGGCCAGAATAGCTGGAGAAGTGGGGTATAAAGCCTGGGAAGCTGTTGTCTCCTCATGACCGAGGCACAAAGTACAACACATTGCCAGTGCTCTCTGCTTCTGGGCCCTGGTTCTGCCTTCTCTGAGTCACTCTCAGGGCTGTATGTATTTCTTGTAAGTCATCTTTGTCCTTTATGTCTTAGAAATGTTGTTTTTATCATCTGGAAAGGCTCAATGCAAGATTTCTGGATGACAGCTCCCTTGCAAGAATTATGTTTTATTTACAACCACTCCCAAGAGTAGGAATGGTTTTAAACAGACTACCTATCCCACAACAAACACAAGCTCGTTATGTTTTAATAGCAACAAATCAATGTCCTAAGAATGAGTTTTCAAGGAGTTCCTTGAAGAAGACATTAGCAGCTGCCAGAAAGCAGTTTAACCTTTTGAAAGTTAAGATGCAGCTTAAAGCCTGTCCCAGGAGTAGAGAAAGGATTTACTGAGGGAAAAAAACCAAATCATCACATGAATTGTGTTCCTAAATGAAGACCTGGTTTTTGTGGACTCTCAGACCTCACAACATCATTGTGAAGGTCAGAAGGTCTGAGCATTTGTGTTTTATGTTCAGTTCCCTTCATGTATGCAGATGGGCCTGAGGGAAAGGGAAGACTGGCCAAACCCAGCCTAAGACCATAAGACAGTAGCTTTCATCCAACAGGTTAAGGTTTCCACTCAGACCTTCCCTCCTGCACATTTTATTAATTCAACATGAAGGGCTGTATCTTCACGATGCCTAAAGCACAGTGTATTTGGACACATGGTTAGATGTTAAGGTGCCTCATATCACTGGCATTCAAAAAACGAAAACTTGTGCCTAAAGGGATTAGAACTATTCCCATTGATTTTTTTTCTGGGTGAACTTAGGGAATAAGTTCTTATAAGAGATTTGTCTCTGAATGGGCCAGATCTTACACACTGGAAATGCTAACATAAATGCTAGAAAGGTACTTTCTGCTCATTTTACCGCTTTTTCCACAATCACTGGTGCCACAGGGCTCCATACTGCCCCTCTGTCCTGTTGTACTTCCTCTGTTTTTGAATCCACATGTCGCTGTTTGTTGTGGGCATCGCACACTGAGCAGCAGCAATGTTGATCCGATGGCATGACTGGCTTTAGTTTAGTCTCTTTGTGGTCCTGCTGTGTACATTCCTATTCATGCGCTCTTTCTCTGTCAGACTGTATTCTTCATGGTAGTATCCAAGCCTCCAAGCAAGCAGATATTGCACAGGTCTGATTTCAGCAGCACAGGCTAAATAAGATTTTTCTTTTATTCTTCAGTTATCTGTCTCTTCATCAGTGGTAACAGCAGGCTATTCTTTTCTGATCCGTTGTTGCATACCTGACAGTTTCTTTCCCCTTGATTAACTGGAGCAAGTGTCTCAAGTTACTGTGGAATAAACAGTTGCCATTTGTCATCCAGGCTGTTTTAATGGGTCCTGTATGTCATGATGACTTAAGATGATGCATTTTACCTTGCAACAGGGGCAGGTTAACTCTATGGGCTGGACAATTTTACCAGGTCTGTTGACAGACCAAACTTTGTTAAGCTGCTGTAAGTGAGTTATAGCTCAGTCATGTGGCAGAGCCCTCGACTCCAGAGCAAGTGTCCAAAGATGTGTTCTTAGCAGCAGATAACTCTGTTCAAAGAAAGGATCTCTTTGTATATTTATGTGGATGCTGTAGTTCTTCCTACAAAGTTAGCATAGAAAGAAGGAGGTTAAAATTATTATTATTGTTATTATTATTTTTTTTAACCAGGTTGGGGGGAGGGTGAAGACTGTCAGTAAGGAAGGGAAGTAACAAAAGTAGAAGCACTAAAATAATTATACACCTGCCAATTCTTTTCTTTCTTGTTAAAGACTCACCCATCTTTTTGCCTATGAAAAGTTCATTTAAATCTGTCTTTCCTATGCAATAGGAACCAGTTCATTCAACAGTATAATACAAATCCTAGAATGTTTTCAAATTTCCCTCTTTTGTGTGTTTCAAGATTGACAACTATGTAATTAAGCATAACAAAGAGAGAAAGGATTTAACGAGATTTAGCACAACTTGGGCAACTTGGGGCAGTAGGGGGAAGGAAAGTCAAGGGCAGATGCTAAATGAATCTGTGGAGTCACTCATAAGAGGTGTGCAGACTTGGTTTGAAGCATTATTTTAAGAAAGGAAATGTTCACAGCTGTATGAACCAGCAATCAGGTGCTGCTGACGAGGTCCAAAGAGTGATAGTGAGTGGAGGAGTGAGCCTGGTGATCCTCATTTGCAGAGATTTGTCCAACCCCTCTTCCTGCAATTGTAGCAGAAAGTTCCAAAGCACTGGTGCTTCTAGGGGCATTTCAGCAGTGGCTTCTCCATCTTTGTCTTTCCTAATCCACAGGGTGTGTGGACATACATTGGACATGGATTCTGCTACATTATAGTCTGGCCTGTGTTCTACACTATGAGTGTACTCATCCCATTAGGTCATATCAAGGTCCAGCTCCAGATAAATCCCGTGGAAAACCTACCCCATGAACTTTGCTTTAGAGAAGAAAGCAAAAAGAGAAACTCTGTGTCTCCAATTAAGTCACTTGTCTTCCTCTGGCTGTTTCATTCCCTTCAGAGCCTGAAGCAGGTGAAAAAACAAATCTGGGACGTTTTTAGAAGTTCTTCCACTTCTCTGAATATAAAATGTGTAGGGCTTTGTGGCCAAAAAAGAATATAAATCAGTAAATAAGAATAACATTTTTAATTATTAGGAAACAACCTTCATGTTTTCTGACTAGACTAAGTATTCACTTCCAAAGGTGTTCTGTCTGTTCAGTGTTAATTGAAATAGAAAAGCTGTGAGCCCAAATAAAAGTGTCATTCCTGCTTCTTCGTGGGAACTTTTAAAGTGTTATTTTGCAATCTGAAAGTCCCATTGAGTTAATAGATGTAGTTAAATCCTGTCTAGACAAATTTCCATTGCTCTAAATTCCATTTGAGCTTAATTCACTTTCTAATGATGTTGAAATACAATAGGAAAAGCACAGATGAAAACACATGGCATATCTTTACCTCTGTGAAAACATCTGAAGCCTAGAAGAAAGTGGAAATGCTGAATTTTTGTCTGGGTATCCATGGACGTTGCCCAGAGTAAGCAATTTTCATTTCTTATCTTATTTTCATTGTTAGACACTGATTGCAGCTTAGAATAATTTCTTTTAAGTTCAGAAGGAAAGAGGACGTGAAGAGCAATGTGGCGTTTTCCCTATTCCTTTCTCATTCCTTTCACATTGCTGCCCTCCTAACTCTATACCATTATAGCTTGTGATGTCCTTCCTATGTACCTCAGAGTCAGACACCTATTTAATCCTCCTTACAACTGCTGCTATAAAAATTCCTGTGCATGGAACAGATGCACGTGTGCTGCCAGGATGAATGGGCTGTAGACACAGAATTGTCATCTCATGTTGTCCATGGGAGCTCTCCATGCAATGTGACAGCACGGCTTCTTGCCAGTGCTCAGCCAGTGTTATGAAGCAGGTTGCTCTTTCTCTCTCTCTCTTTGGGATATTTTACTCTAGCCATTTTTGCCGTTCTTCCTGGGACTTAAATAATGATGAGACAGATCTCCCTCGTGGTTCCACTGCTCTGAGGCTGCAGCTGCTTTGGTCTTTGGTAAGAGAAAGCAGCTGTGCCTGTGGCATAGCTTCATTCCTCACCTACCGAAGGCACTGCAGTGAAGTGACTGGAGGAGAAGCTGGCTCCACTGGCTTTGCACCAGGAATGCTGAATCCAAGCAGCTGCAAATGGATTTGAGACCTTTTTTACAATGACCCTGTTACTGTGCCTGTTATGTATAAATGATGTAGGCAGACATCTCCAGGAGCTACTTGGCTTTATCATTTAGCTTGATTATGACATTCTGAAATTAGCATTTTGCAACCATACTTTATTAAGATGGTTATATCTCATAGCATACCAAATGCTCCATAAAAGAAAAAGAACAAAACCTCTTAAAATGACCTAATGAATTCCTCAACATAATTAATGTTTCAGTTGAAGCTGGCCCAAAATATTTCCAATACTTAACATTTCCATATGTCAAAAAAAAGGAAAAAGAAAAAAAAAAAAAAGACAGAAGAAAATTGATCCATGTAGCTACAGCTGCCGAGCATTGGACTAATCAATTCTATCTACAAGGTTCCTAACTGCAAGACATCGTTTGGCCATGGTTTGTGAAAAAATAGAGATTGGGAAACTTACAGAATTTCTCACAGGAAAGCCTCGCTTATGGTAGTTAAATATCAGCCTTGTTGCTTTTTCAGTAAGACCTTGGCTGCAAAGTCCCAGGCACATTTGATAAAGTTGTTATGACCTATTCTTCAGGACCTCAGAAACTATTTCTTCAGGAGGAAAAGAAGTGATACTGGAACGAGATGTTGGTTACCTCTGCTAAAGCTGAGGCCTTTGTATACTTTGAAATGCCAGATTTGCTCTAAATTAAATGTGTATTACTTTCTTCAGTTCCAGCAATGAGTTGTAGTCCAGCTGCTTGGGTAATCCAAAATATCATTATTTTATACACAGCTATATTGCTGCAAAGGAATGCACCACAGCTGCCAGGTCTGACTGCTGGCGATTATATTTGAAATGGTAGAACTGAGCCTCAGTCATAGCTGATAATTGATATCATAGTCAGCTCCTTAATCAAACAGCATGTCTACACAAAATTCTTGTTGACCCTCAACAAATCCACATTATTCTCCTAAAATTCAAACATTTCTCTGCATCAGTCACTAGAATAACAGTTTTATCATCTTTGTGGGGAAATGGGTAGCTAGCTGTCTTTGGCAGAGCAGAGGAAACATAATCTGTGGGTTTACAGACTGTGTGTGTACCACGTGTAGTAGTCTGTGTATGCTGTAGAAAGCTCTAGAATCTAAGAACAACTCATGAAGAGCACAGGTATAAACCTAATTAATGCAGAAGGAAGAATCTTCAGTTTCAGTAGCAGATAGCATGTTGTTTGATGCCAGTAAAACTATCTGTTTTCTGTGGTTTTCTCTGTTTTCTGAGCCTCAGGAGAAACAGTGATCCTGAGAGGAGGCAGTGGCTTTGTTCCTCATGATCCTGAGAGGGCCTGGACAATGCCCTACAAGTTGAAGAACAATGGGCTTGTCAAGAACATTGAACTATGAGGAGCTTTTAAACATGCCACCATCATGCCAGTAGTACTGTGATATATAATAAAAAGAAACACAGACAAAACAAACAAAGCAAAGTACAAAGAATAAATTTTAAAACTACATACTTGCAAACACACAATGACCAGTGTCCAAGATGGTAGGCCAAACACTCCTCATGGCAAAGCAGTCATTTTATTGTAAATAAATTTTCTAATTTTTACTTTGTGGCCTGAAAATTTCTATGTTCATTTCTGTGGATCCAAAAATCTATTATTATCCCTCCTTATGATTATTATTCTAGTAAAATGCTCAGGCATTTCCTAGAACAGGGCTAGGGTAAAATTGTGTTGTCTGCTTTACCCATGTGTTCCTTTTAACAATTGTTATGGTATGGAGCAGAATTTTGAGTTAATCTGCCTTTCCACACCTCCATGTAAGGCCATCCTGAAACTCATTATGTCTTTGGAAATTTAGTGGGTAAAACTGAAACAGGCTTTTCTGGATACTTACTGCAAATTAATTCTGTTGAAGTTTCCCCCCATGCTAATTATAGTCCAGTGGTAGCTGTGGGTGACTGGCATTTATCTCGTGACCATAGTGCTACAATATGCTAGAAATGCTGGAATGGGCAGAAGCTGGGAGGTGGGGCAAGGAGAAGGTCTAGCAAGAAAGAACAACTACACCTGTGGGATTTATGTCTCTTGGGAAAAGAAATGGACACTTAACCAGAGGCTAAAGGTGTCTGATAGGAGATGCAGAAGATCTGAGAGGGTCTTGCACTATGAGGTATGAAAAGTATTCAAACAAGGAAACTGGGAAGAGGAGAAGGTAAAAGATACCATAAATTTTGAGAGGAAGAAGAGTAGAGCTAGGACTGAAAAGGATAGTGCCTGTATGGTTGGAGATATCGTACCAAAAATAGGAAGTTAAAAGGAAAGAAAAGCAAATTGCTGAGCAAGGACCATGAGACTGGGATGTCTGAAGACCAGACTATTGTCCTGTCCATGTCCCAGAGGAGTGGAACAGACAAGAGAAGGCAGAGAGTGGGAAAACCATTACAAGCACAGAGAGAGAGCAGGAAAGACTGCTCTCTCCTGTGGGAGTGTAGGACTCTAATATCTGAGTAGGAATTGGTGGGGGCCAGAGGAGGAAACGGCTGTCTGGAAGAGTGTGTGAGATGCTGTAACATTCTTTCCTTCACAGCCCTTGAGGTTAGGAAGTAAATGCAGCATTTTTCATTCAAAATGTAACTTTATTTCTTCCCAGATAAAAGTAATGAAAGTATGTATGTCTATGTACACATACTTGCCTTCCTTGGAATTTTGGAAATGTTGTAGTTATCTGGTGTTTCACCTGCTCACCTGGCAGGGAATTTAAATCTGGAATTTCCAAGATCAGCTTGACTCTGGCATTTCCCAAACTGCAGCTTGATGTACTTCAGTGTTGGTTTCATGCAGGTATGCACATGTGTGTACATATGTTTGTTCCTAGTAACCAGCTTAAATACACCTCGAGCTGTTTATCAGTTCCATGAGGCCATGCCTCAGTAAAATCATACTGATTTTTACCCATGTATGATTTCTACATGAATTTACATCAGAATGAAGTAAAATCCAGGAATTTTTTTGATGGATATAATCTACAGGATGCAAGATTTTTTTGTAAAGAGTGGTAGGTTTGTCATGGTATAGATACTATCCTTAGTTCCTTATATTGTCATCTGTTTCTGAATGGCTTGTCTCCAAATAGACTGAACTATCTTTCCTTGGCAATCATCAGATTTTTTATAAGTCTGTAAAAATATTATTTAAAAATGGGAAAGTCCTGTAGTTATAGTTTTGTAAATGGAGAGATGGATTCCTGTATTTGAGTAATCAATGTTTTAGCAGCAACTAATGGCCTTTTAAAACACGTGCTTACACTGCAGCAGTTCTTACAGCTACATCAGAAACAAAAGGCTTTCTTTATCCACTGTCGGTAATAAATTGCATGTGATTATGGGAAGGGTGAGTTTTATTACTGTTTCCTCATCCAAAATCCTGATTAGAATTGTATCATTTAGGTTATTGCTTTCTGGATATTTCTGTAGCTCTTTTGCCCAGGATTGTGGCCAACATAGTAGGTTAGACATGAGTCGTTCATTTTCCAGTATCCTCGGCTTCAGCAAGATTTATTTTAGCAGGAGCTTCACTACCATTTTCTGTTCAGCCTTGGAAATCTCCCCCTCCCAGCAGAAACTTAACCCTACTGTATGGTGAAAAGATGAAATTCCAAAATGAAATTTGTTGGGCAAGAATCCATGGGACAGGTGGTGGGATGAAGCTGGATAATGAACTTGGACATTGCTAAACCTGAAACTGAATTGGATGGTGCTGCCTTAGGAAAAGGGAAGAATTCATTATGTCTTAGCCTGGTAACAGCCTGTATGAGCAACATAATATATTTAAAGGAGGTGTATTGCCACTCTGCTAGAACAGCACTACCCATGTTCCCTGCCTTCCTAAGTCCTACTCAGCACTGGTGCTTTAGCAGTGTATCTAACAGCCACGTGAAAGGGGGGGGAGTCAACATTTAAGTGAGATTTGTTGCCTCCCCACAGCTTCCTTGCTATATTGCCAGGCAGTGCAGACTGTGTTTGCAGTGTTGTTTTTGCGAGACCATTCCTGTAGAAGCTGAGCTAAGCTCTTTCCATAGACGCCTGTGAATAGCCATCAGGCATTGCATATTAGGACCCATTTTTGAACAAAGTGTATTGAAAGTAATAACTAAAATGTAATATAATGTTTGGTTAGCAGTCATGCCTCAGCTGTTAAATGTATTTTGCATCTTTCTGTTTTTACTAATAATTTGTGAAAATATCAGTGTTCCTATAATTATTTGAAATCATTTTCAGTAAAAGCAGATATCTGTGAATCACATTCTTTTGCTGAATATTTGAAGTCGAAATACTAATTCCCAGGCTTAGTGATGATTCAGTGTACAAGCTTGATCCTGAATAGAATAAATGCTATTCCTATATCCAAAGCATATGGTACAAATTCTCATGTGAACAAACACAGAATTGGATTTCTTCGACCAGTTTGCCAATATTTGTTTAAAATGAATCATGTTCATGAACCTTCTTGCCACAAAACACATTCACTGCAACAAGGGTGTATGGCCTGGGATTGATCCATCTTCCCCCTTTACAGCATCAGGCTTTCTATAATATGCAGCAGACTGGGAACCACTGTACTACAATATTAGTGGAAAATAAACACAAGCTAAGTGAATTCATTAAAAACACTAAATAAATATTTACACAAAATCTTCTGCAGTGTTTGCCTACCTCTTATTCAAATCACTGACCTAGAAGAAAATGCTCAAAGCCAAATGGGACTTGAAACCATTTGCATCATTGTTCTTGTAGTAATAACCTTATGGATTTATTACTTTTGTAGCATTTTATTGTTTGCACACTACCTGGGGCTTTTCAAACTTATTATGGTTGCTATTATTCTATATTCCTATATGAGAAATGCTCATCTGCTTTTCTGATAATCTTGCAACATTTCTTATAATATTTCCCCATATCCTATATTCCATAGTTTGTACTAGAAATGAATCATATAAATAATAAGCAGTAAATCTTATTGTCATTCATTTCTGTGAATAATAACTATTCTGCATTTGGAAATGCACAAAAAAGTGCTAATAATCACTTGTACGAGCCAGACATTGGGTGCTGTTAGTCTCCTTTGTCACAGAAGACATCCTCATTTGCATTTGTATCTTCCTTCTTTGCTGCCTGCACAAAGAGAAGTGCAGACCCTGTGATTACCACAACTTGCAGTCCTACTGGAGGCCTGGAGGCTTCTCAGAGCCCCTTGTGTGAAATGGTTTTGAAGCCAAAGGGGCACTCTGGGCTCACAAGGAGCTGATACCTTCTGGTTAGCACAGTGCTCTTCAGCTTTGCCTTCTCTTTAGGCTGTGGTGCCATCCTCGGGCATGACAGGAGCACAACGCCAGCAGCTTGCAGAGCAAAATAGCTGAAGGAAAAGCATCTTTCCAGGAAATGCTGGACTGGGCCAGTATTTAATGGCCAACCTGAATGCATTACAGGGCCAGGTACCAAGCCCTCTATTGAGGCAGTCTGGCTGGCAGACCAACCGTTGCATGCTTTGGGACAGATCATCTATTTATGAGAGCAGAGAGGGAATAATGGGACAGATTTTCCTTATTCTTTTATGTAAGGAATACTCCTGAACCAACCTTATTCTGCTACATAAGGGTAGAGGTGACAACTGAAGTGTCAGCTAAGACACCACATGAGGGAACCAGCACTTTACACAATCATTCAGCAGCAATTTCTTTGGAGAAATAAACAACCTGTACTACCATGCTATAGGCAGATATGAAAATATAAGAAAGGAGCAAGGAGGGAGAGAGAGCAACCTATACTGTAGAAGAGCCTTTTGCACACTTTCAGCGGAGATATTATAGACATGGGGTTTTTTGTTTTTCCCCTCCATAGAAAATGTGAAGACATTGCTGAGAGCATAATTTTGTTTCTAGAAAACATTCATTTAAGGGCCACTTATTTTCTAAAGGCTTGCATAAAGCTTTCCATAATGGGTATAAGTTGATATTTACCGTGGGACACATTAGACACTTTCTGCTGGCTGATATTTGGCCCCATTTAGTGAATAAGAAAGCAATGGTATTTGCAGGAGGGAGAATTAAAAAGAGAATGTCTTTTACATCAGAAGGAAATTACTTTTCAGACAGATTCAGTCTTGGACATCCTGCCTCGGGCCTGAGACTGGAAATATTCTGCAATTGTTTCTTTTTCCTTAGCACAGGTTTGCTAACATCATTGGCTATAAAGCATGCTGGCTTTAGCATTGAAGGACAGTTGGTAAAGATAGCCGAGCTGTATTGTGTCTTGCGAAAATCCACGTATAGGACACCAACTTCCTTTGACTGCTACTTCAAGAGGTGATGAAGAAAAAACTTGTACGCTTATGGAATTTTGCTTGTACTCCAATAATCTTATGGAAAGACAAGCTGGCTTAGCACCGTTGTCCTTATTTCAAATGACAGAATGTCACAGAATAGCTGTTAAAGAAAAAGACCTAGGTGTCTTTCAGTCTGACCTTGCTGCCCTCAGCAGGGTCAAATACAGCAGGTTGCTCAGTGTCACATCAAGTTGGGCTTTGAATTTCTGCAAGGATGAAGACTTTACAGATTCTCCAGGGTACCTCTTCCAGTATTTGACCATCCTTACAGCAAAAAAAGTTTTATTTTACGTTTCAGTGGACTTCTTTTATTTCAGCTTGTGTTCACTTCCTCTTGTCCTATAAATGGGCACTACTTAGAGTCTGGTTCCATCTTCTTTATTGGCCACCATCCCCTCAAGATATTTATACACTTTAATAAAATCCCCTCTTGAGCCTTCTCTTCTCTAGGCTGGACAGTCCCAGCCCTCTCAGCCCCCCCTTACTTATGTAAGATGCTTCAATCCCTTAATTATCTTTGTGGTTTTTTGCTGGACCTGCTCTAGTATGTCCAGGTCTCTCTTCAAGCCTAGAAGTAGACCTAGCACTATAGGTACATCTCAGCAGGGCTGGGCAGAGGAGATGGATCTACTCCCTTGACCTATTGACTATGCTTTTCCCAAAGCAGGCTGGGGTGCTTTTGATGGTGTGTGCTTAAAAGCTATGGAGAGCAATGTGCAATCCCCTCACATCAATGCTATTCGATAGAATTTGGGCACCCCATCTCTGGGCTGTGCTCAATTCCTCCTGCACCGCCTGCTCATTCCTCCTTTTCTAGTACAGTCCCATAAGTACCATTGCTCCAGTGGTAGTTAACCTCACTAAGGGTTAAGAATAACTGAACAAATAGCTTATAGGGAGGAATGCTGGAGCAGCTCAGGAGCTAAGGTGTCTGTGAGATACTTTGTGGTGGACACTCTGGAATGTGCTACAGCAGAGGGTACCCAGTGGCATCGTTCACAGCAAGAGGAATCTCTGTCCACGTGTCTGCACGTGTGCTAGCACACTGTGGGAAGGCTCAGTAACTACTCTGTGAGGGTATTCTCCAGAAAGTTACTTTTCCCCTCATCTCTAGTGGGTTTTTCTCCATGTGTGTACTACAATGCTATTGTCTGGCAAAGCCTAAACTCTCATCAGCTGTCTCCATGACTCCAGGCCTGCATGCAGCCTGCGTGATCTCCTTAGCAAGGCACCCTGCTGCTTGTCAGGGCAAAACCCACTGCCAAAATTCCTTCCACCAAGTCTCATACCCTTCATCTCCCTCTTTCTTTCCCTTTTGCTCCCTGTCCCAAAATCTGACTTACATTAACAGCTGGAAGAGTTCATCTCCTAGAGTAGGATCTGTGTCTTTCCACCAACAGTTTAATTTACAGTGCTGGCAAGCTGAGAGCACTTGCACACAAGGGCTTAGGAAGAACAGGCATATTCTCCCACAGTCTGCCACAAATGAACTCATAGAGCAGTACACAAAGTAATGCAGCATGACGAACCATCATCCAACCTGTCGGAATCCAGACTGGGGCAGGATTAATCCAACAGCAGGACTTTGCTCTAAGGCCTGCTTTACCTGCCCCAGATAAGTCTCAATTCACTGTACAATTAAAATATACTTTCAGGTAGTGCTGTGGAGTCAGTCTTGGGGGCTGGCATCTTCTCTGAGGACTTGGGTTGGCTAAGTATGTGACTTTCTTCAGCAAAATTCAACCTGTTTCCTGCATCCTCCCTATCCTTCTCTTTCTGCGTGTCCCACAGATGAGATGTCAGCAGTCTCTGCCGGGTTGTTCTGCCATCATTTCCAGCAAGACTGTCCCTTCATTGACGGCAGTCAGAAACCAAGTGTTTTCTGCCAACCTCCTGTCTGCTGGGTGGATGGCTTCCAGACTAAACTAGAGTACAGCAGAAGCCTTTAGCCTGTACTGCCAGTCCTGCAAGCAAGCGAACAATAAAGTATGTGCTTAGAGTGCTGTGATAAAATTATGTTTAGGAGAACAGTCCAAAAAGTGTATCTTGTTTTAGTCACGTTTGGATAATGCCAGCTTTTCTTCCCCTAATATAAAAAATATGCAAAGTTTATATTAACATATAACATTAAAGTATATGGCTGTTAGGCCACAAGGCACAGCCAAGCACATGTATAGACTCACAAAATTAGTTGGCCATTGTGAACCCTGATTAGCAGCTTCTCACATGGACATACTTGCACATATTGTGGTGAATGAAAATTAAGGACTAAAGTCAGTCCTCAGAGTACTATGGCATCACTGACACAGGTTTATAAACATGAAAGCAACAAATGTTCCCAAACAGCTTTTGTATGTTAGCCAGGATTGCTTCAGACAACCTGGATGGGCTTTAAAAGTCTCTTGACAGCAGAAGTGCTGTGAATGAAGAGTGGAATACCAGTGAAAGACCAACAAACTGCCTCTTTCAACAGCTCTGAGCTGGCAGGTCTTTGCAATCTTCTTAAATCCGTTTGCAATTAAGCAATTTTTTTTTTCTCTAGAAGGAAAACCACTTATTTTTTATCTGTCTGAAGATCAGGTACAGTGAAGGGTGAGACTGACGGTTATTCTGGAGATGGCGCTGTCCTGGACACAACCACCAGGAACATCTGAGCTGTGCTGGGACAATCGTCTCCCTTCTGACCTCTCGTTTTCATTCCTTGCCTGCCTGTGGGGTGGGGTGTGGGGCAGGTGGAATAGAATAAAGTTCCATTCAGGAGGGATTTTCAGCTGTAATTTTAAGCAAAGCAGTCTTATCATGGCTGAGGATCAGTCCCAAACATTTTATCTCCTGGGTCAGCTGAGTAGAATGCAGTTTACAGGATGTGGCTTTTTAGAGATTTAAAATTGGACATCCTGTTTGCTTTGCATGGATGTCAGTCTGTGGTAGCACTTAAAAGCAGAGCTTTCTCAAGGGTCCCTGGCCAAACCGTTGTCTTTCCCCCGTGCCCGTGCACTTTCATTGCTTCAGGTGGCACAGTGCCAGATTACATCAGCTGAGAATCAGGCTCAGGCCTTCCCGTGAGGAAAAAGAAGTGAAAATGGCAGTCAGTCCTGCCCAAGAGTAGTTAAATATAATTTCAGGCTTTTTCTCTCTCACACGCAGAGAAATGCTGAAACTGCATACAAGAAGGTTTTCTCATACCATCTGTTAGAGAATAAAAAGCACCTGGCTCCATTTATTGCCTCTGTTAGATCGCCTTGCTTGGTTTAGCAGGCCAAGCATGCCCATTTACCTTTCTGCCACATGTACCTGGCAAACTAACTTCACTGGAGACTTGCAGCGCTATGCAAGTGCTGTGTCCTGTGTCACTGCTTTTCACCTGTCCCTTCACATGGTTCTTCAGTTTTGGGGGGATCATATGCTCTGGATGAGTGTCAAGTAACTTCTAACTAGCAGAAACATTAAAAAGTGTGGGCACGCTTGGTTGCCATTATCCCTCAGTAACCAAACTAAAAAGAGAAAAAGGTCTTCAAATGCCAGTGACACTGTCAGAAAACCTGTTTTTCAGTGGTTTCCTGAGAGTATTTTGTCAAGAAAACCATCTAACAGAATGAAAAACTCATCTGTATGCTTCAGAGGTGCAGTATCATTGGTGGCATTTTGTGCAAACATGCTAGTGGCTCACACTAGCACTGACTGTTCATATTAGCTTGTCAGTGGGATTTGTGACTCAGACAATAAAAGAATTAAACAGACTTGCTAAAAATCCATGAGGTATTTTGCATGGTACCATGTCTGCCTGCTGTCCAAAGGTGCTTACCAACTGTGGTGTCATTTCTGAGTGCTAAATGTCAGTAATACCATACACTTAATCCTCACAGAAAGGCTTTCAAAACCCATGCCACAAAACCAGCATCTGTTTCTTTCTTTTTGGCTCTCATCCATCCCCTGTTTTCTTTTTTCCCCCCTTTTCTCCATATTTTCTTTTCTTTTTTCTGACCACTTATGCTTTCCATTCGAACCACATCTTCATGTTTCACTCTGTCTTGTGCAGCAAAGTTTCTCTTTAGCCTCTGCACAGAGCTGGCAAGGGGACAGACTAATGCAATGAGCTGTCTTGGGTAGAAAATGTCTGCTTGCAAGGATCAAAGTTCTTCTTCAAAGGGACAGAAAGTCAATGTTGTGTAATGTCTGAGTTCCTGGTGATCTTCCTGGCAGAGATTTGGGAAGAAGGACAAGCTCATGGTTATGCGGCTAGTCTGGGGATTTGGTGACCTGGTTCAAGTGCCCTCTCTACTGAAGACTTCCTCTCTCTACTGAAGACTTCCTCTCAACAAGTCTGATACAACCCTCTGTATTTTAGGACATGTATGCAGATGGGGGACTTTTTGCAAGTGCATGATGAATTATGAAAATATGACAAGGAATCATCTGCCTTGTTTAGCACCAAAATGCTCTTCAGCTGGTGGATGTTTTCCTCTCTTGGTGCCTCTATTCCTTTCTGCAAAACAGTGATTTCTTGCCTTGTAGATGAGACAAAAACATTATTCGTGTTGGAGCTGTGCAGATAGTGCTGCACTATATGGGTGCCATAAGAGGAGAGAATGTTTTGCTATATTTGGCTCTGGGGCATGGAGACACTCATGCATAACTTATTTAAGACCCTGTCTCATGAGCTCCTTCTGAAATAAATGAATGGCCCTCGTATGTGAAAAATTAGCATTATGTAGATTTGTCTAAAATGAATGGATTCTTTTTTGGTGATGAGAAAAGAATATATATTAAAATACCCAGGCACAAACACTTTTTAATATTTTTTTTGGCACCAGTGGGTTCTTTTTTTAGTTGATTTTGTCAGCCACATTTCCTTTCTGAACAGAGGTTACATACAACAATTGGATGAACAATTGTTGAAAACTCTCAGGGGGGCATTCTTGAAGACAAGCCTGCATGAGATCATGTTATGAGTGTGGCTTGGCTGTGCTTTTATTCAGTAGGTGATCTCATTCATTTAGAGTACTAATCATTTTAACAGGGAATAAAGGCAGCTATCCAAAAGTACAGCAAAAAAGTGATGTTGCAAGATTTCCTGTGAGTTTTGCACAGAAATATCCATTTCTTTGCTAGTTGATTTGACACAAGCTGGTTATTGCTGGTCAGATGACAAAAGTAAGTTTAACCTTACTTTTAAGTGAATAAGATTATTCACTACAGTGACGGCTTTACCAAGTTTATTGTTTTTCTCTAAATATGCTTTTTATAGGCTTCTTTTAGATTGCTAGCTTTCGGGAAAGAGACCATGTAAACATCTGCATATCTAAAATTTCTATCTCACTGGGGGTCCTGTTGGGGCCTCTGGATGCTATCATGATAAAAATATTAGATATGATCTAACAGATTAAGTATCCTGGGACAGGTTAGCCTATGATTACCCCTGAAATGCCTACAGAGCATTTTATCCAGTATTCCTCCATAATGAAGAAATCCCTGACTGGACCAATTATTTTCAAGTTCAAGAAGCAGTACAGGCTCCTGGCTAGAAAACTTATTTGGGCACAATCAGCTGAAAACTTTGAACTCTCTCTCAGAGCAAAAAATAAAAATGTTTACAGCCAGAAATAACAAGGCTGGGAAGTTAAATTAGAAGCAGGGACCAAGAAAGGCTTTGGCTAATTCTGGTTTCAATCAGTGACTGCAGCAGTCATCAGGAGCAGGCACTGCTGTGGGTTTGAGAATAATGACTTTATTTTAAGTAGACAGAAGTTGATTGCTTGACCCAATTGCTGACAACCAGTCTCCCCTAAACACCCTACATGGGGCCAGATCCTGAAGTCCTCCTGTGGTTTTTATCCAAGCCCATTCTCACTGCAATCAAAACTTGAGCAGACACAGATCCCATATTTGGCTTACACCTATTGCAGACTCTTCTCAGTCTCTTAAAACCTCCACAGAAAAATAAATCCCAGTGCCCACTTTTCATTTTCAAGTCTTGAAACTCCTCTGCACTGTTGGCCTGTTTTTATTGCAGTGAGTCGAGAGTGGGATATAAATTACAAGTCTCTCCACTGTTAGCTTCTTGCATCTCCTGCACTCAAGTTTCAACAAAATAATGGATTACCAGCCTCGACCTCATGCAGCAGGAGCAGCACGCTGTATATGAGTTGATCCTGCCAGGGTGGAGCAGCTTGGGAATATGCAAGGTCTCCTTCACTGAAAGCTATGAAACTGGATGTTACTCAGCTTTTTGGAAGAGGAGACCGTGTTGCCTTCCCTTGTGCAATCTTCCCAGTCTGGCTTTCCCAGTGACTAGGACCAAGGCCTGCAGACATCGAGCACAAGTTCAGCGTGGAAACACATGATTTAAAAAACAACCGGGAGGCAAGCAGCTGAAAAGGGAAGCAGCCTCAGAGGAGAGAGGCTAACAAATCCATGCACACACCCATCATAGTACAAAAGACAAAAAAACAACACAAGGAAAGTTGAAATTGCTGCTAGACATCAAGAGGAAAAGTTGTATAATCTGTATGATTCAGCCTGAGTTTCTAGTCATAGCGTGGAGGAGAGTCAGTCTTGTGATTTGGGGCACTAGACTGGGCTTTTGGAAAGTTGGAGTAAATCAGCTTTTGTTTAATGGCTTTCTAGCTTTTTGTCCTCTGTTAGGGCACCTCATCTCAAGGTGCCTCAAGTTTGCCTTTGTTTAGATGCAGCCATAGGGAGGCTGTTTCCTACAAGAGAGGCTGGCTGTCCTAAATGCTAGTGAAATGTGAGTAATCTCTGTCATGTGGTGTTTAACGTCTCCAAGTAACTCAGTGGAAATGAATGATGGTTTTTTCCTTTAATAATGACTTCTTAACAAACACAGAATGAATCTGAATTTTCAATTCCCACCTGAATGCTCTATTTTATTTCAATAATTTGCATCTGAGCTTCATTAGGTATCACAGTGTGATATCTGTCCTAAACAGCAGTCAAGAAAATATTAGGTTTGTACAGTAAGTAGAAGTATTTTCAGACAAACTTTAATTTGAAGCAGTTTGGCTTCTCTTTCCATTGGATTGAACTAGTTCATTTAGAGAAAGTAATAATCTGTTGTTATGCACAGATTTATCCTTGTGAAACTTTCTCACTGCTCTGAAAGTGACCTTCCACAATGGTAATACATCTGCCTGTCCAGACACATGGAAAATCTTTGTGAAATCTTTAAAAAAAAGTCAGTGTTAAATCTTCTTTGCCTGAGTGCCCCCACAGATGTTGTCTGCAACATATTCAGCTGTATGCCTCTAAAATACTTGCATGGATTTAGGAACCTGAGTGTAATGGAACTGTATTGGGCTGTAGGTGAAGGAGTTTAAAAGGAAAATAGACTGAGCTGCTGGAACAAGTACTAGGGGATCTTTTAAAGACAGAGGTATTACTGACAGCTTGATTCCAAATTACTGCAGCATGAGTCCCTATGCACATTCCTTTTCAAAGGAATAATAATTAAAGCTGGTTTTGGCTTGTTCACCCACCCCCATCTGTTTCTCTTGGTAAATGAAAATATCATAGGGAAAATTTACTTGCTTTCCACAGCAGTACCCTGAACAGCTTTTTTTCACCTCCACCCCTCTCTTTGTACCAAACTGACCTCCACCTGAGGCCGTGGTGGAAGTGCCCTGGCCCCGTTCAGTACAATTGGCTTTTGTGATCACCAGCAGCAGGAGAACGTGCTGTTATCCCAGAGCTGCCAACAGCTTCAGGGCTCTGCAGGTGGCACCACCACCTCCTCCCTGGCTTGCTCAGCACTGGACCAGACATCCTTGGAAAGCCAGGTCTTGAGGTCTAACTGTGCTCACAAGCTCCTTCTTTGGCAGCAGGAGAAGTCAGAGCGCTGCTGTTCTGGCGCAAGTGCTGGATGCCTCCAAAAACATCCCAAATACGAGAGATCAAGAGAAAAGCTCTGCTGCTTTTAAATTTTGCTTTGGAAATGTGACCCTGGGTAATTTCTGCCACTACCACCCTCAGAGGATAACGTGTAATCTTTTCACCTCTGTACCACAAAATGAAAGACATCAATCGAGCTTGGCAATTGCATTTAAAACACGTTTGTAAATCAAGGGAAATGGGCAAATAAAGCAGATGTCTGCATGCTCTGAGTACTGCACAGTGTGTTCATGCAGCTTCTCTGAATGCCTTCTGAAGTATTACTACCAAGTAAAGAAGAATAATTAAATAAGCTATTAATAACTCAGGGAGACTCCTTGTCTCAAATGTACTTTTATCTTATAAATGGAAGGTCAATCTTAAGAGTGAAAATACATTAAAAATTAATGCTACAGAGAATCCCTGTCCCTTGCCACAACTCCAGCTGTGTTTGAAAGGTAGCACTTATTTTCTTTAATAACAGAGCTTCAAAAGAAGCGTAATTAAATGAAAAGCTATGGAAATACATGGAATATTAGGGTCTAACTTGAAAAATTACCATTACTTTCAGTGAGATTTCCATCATGCCAAAGGTGATCCTTGTAAAATAAACATTTGCATTATTTTAGAAAGAGAGAAAAAATCTGATTCCACTTGCAGAGTCTTTAATCATCAACCTAATATTAAAAAAATATTATTTTTGAAATTTCAAGTGTCCATTTGAGGATGTCATACAAAGCAGAGAAGGAAAGAAACAAGAACTGATTATCTCTGACCATTATGTTAAATTTTTTAGCTTGAAGGAAGTTTAGAAATTATTTTTCTTC
The DNA here is from genome assembly GCA_013398015.1 of Oreocharis arfaki. Taxonomy (NCBI): domain Eukaryota; kingdom Metazoa; phylum Chordata; class Aves; order Passeriformes; family Paramythiidae; genus Oreocharis; species Oreocharis arfaki. The sequence continues at coordinate 611,301 of VZRR01002857.1, read as the reverse complement.
AGCCTTTTAAAATATTATTTTTATTTATTCCTTTCTGTGGCTTTGAACTGACCTTTGGAGTCTAGAAAGAAAAGCTGTCTGTACTACTGATTTGTTGTTCTTTTAGTTTTCATTCACAAGCACTCTATTCAATCTTCCTGCTTATATAAATTTAGAATCAACTCAACCAACCCCAGGCATGTAATTAAGGCACCTAAATTCAGATTATGCCTGGTCCACTTGCCTTCTAGTGCCAGTTGACACAGACAGGCACTTTCTGAGGGTGATCTCAAGCCACTTCAATACTTAAATGCCCTCTGGAGGTATCCTGTCTCTCTGTCTTGACAACAGAGGGTACCTAAAGTGACATTGTGCATAAACTGTGTGTCTCATCTATGTATCTAAAATTAGATAGAATTAATCTAGACCTAAGAGCCTTTAGAGTTTAATTTGCTATTCCATAGTGTATTGATTGTTGGCAAGGAAATACCTTCCTTTATTTTCTTTAAAAATACACAAAAAACAAACAAAAACCCCCCAACCTCAAGGAAAAAAACAAAAACAAAAACAAAAACAAAAACAAAAACAAAAACAAAAAAACCCAAACAAAAAATATCAAACAACAACAACAAATAATTTTAAAAAACCCAAAACAACAAACAAAAGTGTGTGAGACATGTATGTGTGTTTATATACCTAATATACGATTGCAGAAATAGAGTTGAAAGGGCATGCATCCCCCTGACACTGCCTTAGTGAAGCAGAATGACCAGAGGGTCTGCTGATATCCCCCTTGACATTGTAGCCTGCTGTCTTCCTCCTACACTTACATCTTTTTGCCCTGTAGCATCTTCTCACCTTCAGCCACTTGTATTATCAAGTGCAAAGGCTTAAGCACCTGCCAACTACACAATTTAATAATAATAAAAAAAAGTAGTTCTCATTTTTATTTCATTTTCTAACACAAAAATTGCTGAAAAAATCCATTTAAATCCTAAGCTGGAGAATTTTTGTAGCAGCAGTAGTAGTAGTTGCTTAAACTCCTGCAGGAGTTCATGTGCCATCCTTCACTCCATGATTTTAAATCACTTACCAAGAAAAAGTCAATTTATTGACTAACTTATATTCATTTCCATGTAGAGAAAGTATGGATTAGCTACTCAAGTCTGCCTCTGCACTCTCAGTGATATTGGCACAGCTGCTTAAGAGATGTTGCTGTTAAGGCATCCCAGCTCTGGGTAGTTCACATCCCCTGTGGCCCTGGCTTTGGCAGAACACATTCACTCTTGTCATGAGAAAGAGGGAGAAATGGACTTTGAAGAGGAAGGTGTCATCTAGACCATGATGCCAGTGCTCTGTGACTCCCTGGAGTCCTGCCCCTTGGTTACATACACTTCCACCTGGGTTGCCTTTTCAGCACCCAGATCACAAAGTCCTGGTGCAAAACCCAGATTCATTGATAGCAGCACAGACTATGGTTGTGCCGAGCATCTGACCACAGAAATCACTGGGTCTGATAAAGGTAATCAAAGACAGAGATGATGGATGATGCTAACGTTAGCTAGCATGGACAGAGTAACTGGTCACTTAAACAGCAACAAGAATGCTCCTGTATTTCCCCTGAAATTTTCTTAGGAGAAAAACACAGGCATTTCTATATGGAAATGTTGGAGAGCAGTGCAATAATTTAATGGTGAGAACTCCCCCTAACACCTATATTACTAGTTTTGAGCTTCCGTGAAGTGTACATCTTCTATATAGCAAATATAAATCTTCTAGAAATAAGTCTTCTTTTCTGAGCTACTTTTTCCTAACCCTTAGAAGTGGCCCCTCCAAAGGTAGAAAACTATTGGCCTAGGTACATGGAAAAATAAGCTTCTTAAAGCTTTACTTAAACCTTTTAATGTATTGTAGTGCATTATCACTGGGATGAAAACAGAACTGAAATCTAGATAGATTGTTTGAGATGGCGAAGCACTTTTTAAAATAACGATTTGCTTTATTTGGTAATGAACAGTTAATAAATACTTCATACTGACCATAGAATTTTCAAATGTGATTAAATAGTTTGGATTTCAAGATCATATGTTTAGACTTAGATTTGGCAGTTCGGAGCTTAAATATAGTTTAAATATGATGGCATTTATTTCTCTCATGTCTGTGTCACTTTGTAATCTGAATGCACTCTATATATCTTACATCTTCTTGGATTATCACACCCTGTTTTAACCCTAATGGGGCCAGAATTAGGATTTCAGAAACCAAAACTCTCCAAGACTGAGAAACTTCATGATCTAAAAGGAAACAAGCTGTATAGCTCAGACTCCTTTCCAGTAGTGTCATGTGTACACCACTGTGGAGATTTTGTATAGCCTCATCACTGACTCTGCTCCTGCTGACGCACAATCTGTTTTAGAGGAGTTTTCAGAACTCCCACCTTCAACTTGTCTTATCATGCATCCGACATGCTGGGGAGGTCTTTTCTGACTGTATTTTAGTATTGTTCAGGTTCTGTAGGAATGGGTAGAAAAGTGTGCAAGAGTTCTCCAAAGTGATGTATTACACGCTGCTACAGTCTGGTAGGGGAACCCTGGCATGATACATGTCAAGTATATGCACAGCTACACAATTTCGGCAGTGCTGCTTTGCTGTCATGGTCCCAGGGGCACCATCAGTGTTGACAATCTCTACCCAGCCCCGCGGGAGTGTTCCCACTCTGTCCATGGCTCAGAACCCCATTCCAGCCCTCTAGGTCCATCAGTCCCTCACGAAGTGATGCTGAAACAATAGCAGTTTTCATCTCCCCACAGCCTTGCCTGACCACAAGTCCCGTTGATGGAGGCCCAGACATGGGCTGATGTCCCAGCCCATCCCCATCCCCAGGGAGGTGGCTCATAGTGTGGATTCTTGGCTGAACCTGGCTGCAGTCTCTGGGTCCGTCCCTCTCTTTTGCTGGAGGACTGTGGGGCTGGGCCCTTGCAATCAGGTTGGGATAGCCTCCAAATTAGCAACGAGCACTTTCTGCACTTATTACAGGCTCAGCACCTACATGTTATGCATCGTCTGGTGTTTGCCTTCTGTTAATCAAAATGCTCACCGATGAAGAAAGGTTTAACATCTCTCATTATTCACCAGCTTGTTAAGGCTCAGGTGATTTGGAGTAGGGTCTTTTATGTTTATTATTCTCTTCTTTAGATATTTAGTGCAATTCACAACATACTAGCCTACGGTTTTGAAAAAATTAAACCACTAGCTAAACTAGAGTTCATCTGATGGACTGAATGAGTAGGTTAAAAAAATCCCTAGTATACTTGCTACCTTCTTTGGAGTAACATTAAAATGGAATTTGACCCATGGAGACAATTTTCCTGCATTTGCAGTAGCAATAATATCCATTTAGTAAATCAATAATGAAAATATACACTACTTATGCATGAGTTATCTCCATGGAGGCATTTGTCATGTAAGTCTTTACATGAAGATGTCTTAGAAATGTAGTCCATATCAATAATTTATTCTTCACTATATGAGTCAGGCCATCAGGCCATTTTATTCCAACACCTTACTGCATTATCAAAATACTCTGTGGAAGTTGTCCTTGTTGACAACTGAGACTATTCCCTGGTCTCCTTGTTATATCAAGGCTTATCAGCACAGCATTGCCAAGAAGTACTTTTTGACCCTAGTGCAAATCAGGGTTTCATTGTGGACAGAACTACTCAGAAGAAGTCCCTAAAGCGTGGAGTTTCTGTGTCAGACAAATTTATTTAACATAGGAATTAGTACGGGATAAATAGAGACACATTTTGAATTTTAGAAATTTAAGGAGATTTTACAGCTTGATGAATAGTAGTTCCACTGGTATTCAAAGGTATGTATGCCTTATGTTATCAATAGGAGCCAAAATCAGTAGGTACCAATATTGACAGCTACTTATGCATATAGATATTGAAATCAGCATTGAAACCAGTAAGTGTGGATGTCTAACAATGGATATGGATAGGTGTCAATACCTATTGATATCTATCCCTATCATTACCAATTGATAGGTATCAAAATTGATAGGTGTTGATTGTCGGTTGATGACTATTGATATCAAAATACATTGATATTGGTAGGTGTTGATGCTTATTGATATCAAAATTAATATCAAAAATTATAGGTATTACACAGTTATGCCTATCAATACAGGTACATATTGATTAAAAAAGCTATCAATAATGGCTGGCATAGATGAATATCCACAAGTATTGATACTGACAGGTACTGATAGCCATGCCCATTGATACTGCTACCTGTTGATAGATATCCAAATACAAGAGTATTGATACTTACTCATTGTTTACAATACCAGAAGGTACAATGAGTACCAATGGCTACAAATATGAATAGATATTGTTGCTATTGATATTGATAAGCTTCAATAACTCACTGTTTTGAATCTTGATAAATATTATCAAAGGGTATTGCTCTCGACATTTAATAGTGTATATTGAGATCCAAATCACTATCCAAAACAATAGACATAGATACCCATCACTATAGATAGATACCAAATTTAGTAGGTATTGATGCCTATCAACAGGTATGGATATTTGGAGGTATCAATTTGTATCAATAACTGCTCATATCAGTACCCACCCCCATAGGTATCCAAACAAATAAATATCAAGGCCTATCATATTGATCTAAAAAAGGATCTATGTTGGTAAGTATCAATGCCTCTTGACAGAAAAATGTACCAATGCTTATTGAGAGGTATTAATATTATCAGTGACTAGTGATAGGTATTAATATAATAGATATAAATATTGATAGATATTGATATAGGTATTGTTAAGCACTGAGGTCTTAATATTACCAATAAGTATTGATGTCAACTCCTATCAACAGATATCGATACTTATCAATAGATATTCAAATCCACAGGCAGTGCTAGTTATCAAGTCAACAGGCATTCATGCCTATTGATATCAATATGCAGATCAAAAAGGATCAGTACCTCTTGAGATCTGTCTGTATCAATAGAAACCAACATCTATAAACACAGATTGATAGTGATACCTGTTGTGAGCTCTTAAGATATAGCTCCATATGCCTATTTATATTGAGATATATCTACATATATTTTTATATCTAGAAATATGTATATAAACATGTATCAATATAGATATCAATATTGATAGGTACAGGTACAGATACAGATCACTGTATATTTACATTGACATATAGATGTATATAAATGCATATAAGACAGAGAAGACAATACTTCCTCTCACTTGCTTTAGAGTTGAAAGGTTTTCCTGGGGACAGAAGGGGGGGATTCTTCTTTGCAATAACCAGCATATGAGTTTCATAAAAAAGCTGTATGTGGTCTCCAAGCAAGTATGAAAGATATTACATTGTTTCAGCTTTTGTGGCATTAAATTCCTGATAGTATATCCTGTACTTCGCATCTGTGGGAAAAATCATAAGCGTTTATATTTTTGAGAGCCATCTTGGATTGTGGGAAGGAAACACAAAATCAAGGACAAAAGACCAATTTTTTCTTTTTCCTTCCTCAAAAATATAATGCAATGGGGACTCCATTGTCAAGTGATAAATCATTCTATATGACAAATGCAAACTCAGTCAAGAACTTCTATGGTATCTAGGTTATAGAAAATACTTAAATTTTGTAGTTGCAGGGACAAGTAAGTTGACCAGATCATCAAAACTGTATGATTTCTAAGTTTATGAAACAAAATAATGGCTAAAAAGTAAAGAATTCTCGCACCCTGATATCTCAAGGAAATCCAATAGATCAGCAAGTACATGACACTCAAAAGTACTAACTTAAAAATAGACCTGAGAAACTTGCTGGTTTGACATGAGTCTGGGGGCAGGAGGGGAGTGGAGGGTGTAGAATGAAGTGGGGAAAAGTGATCTAGATAATTGTGTACACATAAAAGGCCAAATCCTTAGGCCATAAACCGAGCACACACCCAATGATGTCAATGTGTTTGGCTTACAGGGGAAATAAAGCAACATTTTATTACATGCTAAGTGAGAATCTTTGCTTGACCAGAATGAGGGAAAAGTGCAAACAGGTGCTGGCTCAGCAGGAATGGAAACTCAAGAATAATAGCAGCTTTTCCTCAGGCTCATAAGCATCCTGAAAGACTACATTTCTGTCAGTACCTTAACAAAGAATTATCTACTATCCAATCCTCCTATGTCTGGGTTTGAGGCTATCTGCAGAAGCTTTTGATTGCGAAGCTGCTTAACATTATTTCTCCATCCCTGCCTTTGCTTGTGCACAAGCTGTTGCAAAAGCAGCCCCCTTCAGTCAAGGAAGCTGGGGCCCCACTCTCCTCCAGCTTGTGGGGAAAGAAAGGAGTCATTATTGACACATGCAAGTGATTTGAGAAGAGACTGTCTACCCGGATAGAAAAAGACTTAGTTGTCTGGTGAATCAGGAAATGTCAGACTTTCTGAAAGGTTAATGGGAGGTTTTAGAAACACATTAAATCTAATCTTACAGCATGAATGCTGATGACTTTATGTTGAGATCCTAGAAATAAGAAAGGGCAAGAAAGAATATTTTAGGTGAAAGTAATTTTTGACTGGGGAGCCAGGAGAGAGCTTTATTGCAACATATTGCTGATTTTCTCCTTCCACATAGGGCTGGCAATCTGCCTGGTATCATATGCTAAAAAAAGTATATAATACGAGATCATTTGAACTGAAAGCAAATTTTTTTTTATACTTGCTGAAGTTTAATTAAATGAATGACCTCTAGATGGTCAACTCTAGAAGTGAATGAAATTAATTTCTTTCAGAGTTATCTACTCTAAATGGGCTGCGTAAAACTTCAGTCACTGCAGGGACTGGTAGGGGACTGTATAATGCTGTTAGCATAACCTTTCCAATTCAGTCAGAATCATCCGTGCCTCTTCTGGTTTAGCTGAAGAACCATTAAATATGGAATTAATAAATAAACACACTTTGCATGCAACCTTTCCCCCTGCATTTTACAATCTCATAGGCATTAACAGAAATAGAAGCATAGGATGTGGGGGAACAAACAATGGAAGTGGTTAGTTGGGTTTAGTTGCATAATTCACACAGTTTTGTACCATTAGCTTTTTAAGGACTATTTTCTGTAGTATCTTCAGGTTTGAATTTTACTTTTAGGTCATTAGTCTTTTGTTTGTGACTTTCTTTCATTGCCTGGCTGCTTTGGGGAGATTTGCCTTTGCTAGTTGTTAGCAGGTTTTTACAACGTGGGCACAATTGGTTAATCCCATAATAGAAACCTGCTGTGTGTAGAGTGCTATTTTTACTGTACATACCGTATCTCATAGCACAAGGCAGTTTTAGAAGGCGATACAGCTGCCATTAAATCTATACCTCTCAAGGAGGGCCATGAATAGCTGCTCCTTGTGTAAGGACATGTCCTGTGGTTCTATTATCCCAGCCCAGGATTTGAGTAACAGTGTTCTTTAGCAAATCAATATCCTTACCTCTCCTTTTTGAGTCTTTTTGCTTCTCTCACTACATCCATTGTTACTGAAAAGAAATAGAGCCTGAGTGTCTGGTGACCTGTAGGTACATGTGCCAAACTGAAATGCCAACAGGAACACTGAGGGGCTCCCATCTTTCCAGGGAAGCCAGGGTGCCAAGCGAAGAGGTAAGGTGCAGGGCAGAGGTCCATGCTGCTGCAAAGCTGGTGTCTGAACAACCTCCAGGTTAAAATTAGCCACTGTGACTTCGGGGTTTTACTGCTGTCAGAGTAAGCAGCCAAACACCCTGGATGAGTCTGCACATTGTGGCTGAGCCTCATGCGGCACAGGTCGCCCAGCAGGATGTCTGTGCCACAGCCTCTCTCTTCACGGCCCAGAGATAGACGTGTCCTGGTTCTCCCTCGTCCCTTTTCGGTAGCTTCCGCTGCAAGGGGCACATTGGGAACATGCTGTGTGCACAAGTGTGCGTGAAGCGTGTGGGGTGGGGGGGCAGCAACACGTGCTCATCAGGTTGCTCGTTTGGTGCAAAATCTGTCCATGTAGCTCTGCCAAATGCAAGGGTTTCTACCTCGCATTTTCAGAGCCACTCGGATCTTAGCCCTGCTGAGGTGCTAAGGTTTAGCTCCTACTGTTCTCCCAACACAACATAATTTCAATCAGTTTAAACCAAACATGAGAAAATGTGCCTATGGACTAGATTTATAAATGTCTGGTCTGTTCCCACGTCAGTTTGACGAATGTTAGGCTTTAGTCCATATGTTACTTTAAAGAGGCAAAAGCATACAACAGTGGTCTTAAGCAAGACCTACATTTGTTAATATATCCTGAAAAATGTACTTTTTTTCAGAGACTGGACATCTATATCAAAGTATAATCTCTCAGCAGCAAACATCCAAGTATCATTCACCTACAAAAACCTTGGCACATCTGTACATTTATCAAGTCATAAAAGAATCCTTAAGGGAGCTGTCATGTTTTCCATGAATCATTCCAACCTGCACGCACCTCAATCTGAACCCTCTGGGAGAAGGCTAAGGTGACTACTGCTGATTTATGCAGGCAGACAGCTTGGAGTCCCTGCCAGGGAGTAAGTAAATTGTGGTGACTGTGTGATAAAAGGGATAAAGCACAGTCATTTTCTAATGCTCATTCATGCAACTCTTCTAGAAGAGATCTGCAGAAAGTAATGAGGAGGTTTATATTCATTCCTACTGACCTACACTTCTATCGGAAAAAGTTCCAAGGTTCCCAAGTATATGAAGACTGAAAACACCTTCAGCTCTGGCTGGGTCATGGGGATGTGCCCAGAAGTTTTCCGTGTTAGTGCCACAGGGAATTCCAAAAGGTTTCTATACTCACACACTCATACAGAGGAGTTAGTTCACTAGGATTAAAAACTAGAAACCAGGAAAATTTAAATGAACCCAAAACAAGTGGCAAGCACTGAAAATTGATTTTTCTTTTGAAGATTTGTCCCTCATGTTCTCCTTGGGTGTTGCACCCCTTGGTGGTGGGCTGCTGCTCCCCAGTGGGCAAGGCAGCAAATTTAATAATTAATTATTAATTAATACAATATTAATACAAAGTTACCCCCCAGCTGTATCCACTGGGACCACTAGCAATTCTATGTTTCATACATTACTGACTCAATGTATGTCGGTATATTTTGTTCAGCATTCTCTGCAGCAACAAAATTATTTCTTCAAGTCAGGGCCATGGGTTCATAACCAAAACTATCTACACTTAATTGCTACCTCTCTACAGAAGAGATAGCAATTAAGTTCAGAGACATAATTGGATCCAATGTGTTGTAAGTCCACTAACTAATGCCACCACCTCCCCACTCCAAGCATATATGTGTAAGTATATTGAGGTATGTGTCCCTCATGTGCCTCTCTAGACATATGTATGTGTGTGTTTGCTCAGGCACGGCAATTACTGTATGTGCATTAAACCTTCTTTGGTAATTATAAGTCAGAGTTCAATATGACATCTAGGATTGTAAAAACTGCACTCAGTAGATAAAGTCATGAAAATCTTATAATAATGTCAACTTTCCAAAGACAGCCTGAGAGACAGAAAAAGTAGATGATTGTGAGCATGAAAATTCTCAGTTATACTGGGGGCTCCCTATGCCTTATTTAAACCCCATTACTTTGTCATAAAATCATAGTTTTTGTAAGGGTCTTTTAAAATCTGATTCTTTGAAAACAATAATTATGCAATAAAAACTGAGGAAGTTTTCAACACTAGAATTATGTCTGCATTTTTTATGTTGATGTATGTGGGGGTTTTCCCAGAAAGAAATGTGTTTGCCAGCCGAGTTGTCTCAAATCTCTCCATGTGTAATCTGTGGCCTTGAAATATTAGTTCAAGTAGTTGGAGGATAGCGAATAGAGTAATTTAAAAATATAGAAGTCAGTTAGCAAGCAGACCTGGGTCTCTTCCTGCACTCTGAGCTAAGCCACTGTCATTGTACTTTTCTCTCCGTACTTTGCAAATACTGTTTCCAAACTGTCCTATCACTTAGTTATTATTTACATGTTAAGGTCTATTCAGACAGCATCCCTACTCTAACTCTTAGTTAGAGTTGTAAAAGAAGATGAGGTGACAGTATTTCACAGTGGATCAAGCTGGCTTTTTTATGTCATCAATGGATTTTGATTTAGCCTCCCCTAGCCTTAAAACAAAGATTTAGTTTCATTTTGGCGGGATGGGGAGATACTCAGTAGGGTGGTGATGTGTGAGCATATTTTCCCTCCCCCTTTTTATTCTATTATTACTTTCCAGTATCTCCAGGCTGCACAATATTCCTTGAAAGCAAACACTTTATGCAAAACAGCTGTCTAAGGAAGTTACTTTTACTTTTCCTTGCAGGGTGGCCTATTGAACATGATTAACTTGACTCTGATGGAAAGAGAAAAATAACCTGGAAACATCTGGCAAATTGCAAAGCAATGCCTAACATTTTGTTCCCTGTAGGATTTAATTCAGAAACATACTTAATGGGTCCCCATTTACTACAAAGCACTACAGGTTTTGATGGAGGGGTTTGGGGGATTTGGGTTCGGTTTCTCTCACTCCATGAGCTATAGCTCTGTAATATTTTATCTCATACCCCCGAATCCATTAGAAAAAATATGCGATTACAAGGTGGGCATGTTGCTGCATTGAAAAGGTGTTTACTGTTCCAGGCTGGTTTGTTGTGCTTTGTATGGGTATTTGAGTCTTGAAACATGTGAAAATTAATTTCCTGTGTTCCATGTGGCTAAAATGACAGTTGAAATGTAATTTAAGGACACAAACAAATAAAAATTGTCAAGTGAATTTTAAAAAGTTAAAGGAACTTTAGTAAAATTTTAAAAGGATTTTATTCCACTCACTGGGTAAAAAATATTTCTCTTTTTTGTGAAGCGTCATGTGGGAAAAGTCATTGTTACTTTATTTTTTGTTTTTTACATTTTTGAAACATTGTTTTCAAAAAAAAAAAATTGAGAGAAAATCATTGTGTCCATTTCATATGTATATTTTTTTTCAGACATTTTGTCACATAATCCATGGAAAAAATGTACTCCACAGAATTAAGTATTTTGTATTCACTGTCTCTTACATATGATTTCTCGAGTGGTGTTATTTTGTGGAAAAAGAACAGAGAAAATGGGAGCAATGTAAAACCACTGCAAACAAGTTTCAGGTTTGTCTTCTTTACAGAGAGCTTTTCAAAATTTCATGCAGGACCATAAAAAAGTTTCTAAAAGGCAAATTCAAAGCTTTTCACAATTGTGTGAAAGACATATTATTTGCTCAGTGGTCAACAATTCAACCCCACCCCAAATTAAGTTGACCTGATATGAAACATTTTTTTTCTGGCTTATATAACTTATAAATTTTAGACTTTTAAAAAAATACCTCATATTCAAAATGTTAATAATTTTAAAATGAAGGTTCACTGTGATCTGAATATCTAGTAACAAAACAGTTCACATTAACTAAATTTCATTTAATGATACAATATCTGTTCTAAGTTAGTAAGCAGCAAAACAAGCCCATATGTGGATGTCTTTGGCAAAAATTTGTGAAAACAAAGGTTTCAGCTCTAATTCCATTAACAGTCCCTGAAAGAGACGAAATGTGTAGCTTTCTGGGTTGCTATGATCTACACAGGTCCTACAGGCAACATGCTTTTTAAGGCATGTTTCTTCTCCTCCACCAGTAGGTTAAAGGTAGCACCCAGAAACATGTCCATAGATTTGTGGCCCTTGTGAAATGCACAAACCCCTCTCTATAGCTGGAGCTGCAGAGTTAAAATTGCCTGATATTTTCGAATTTTAAACAGTGTTTTACTAGAATCTACAAAAAAAAGTACCTTTGCATGTCTACTGGCTTTCCTCCAGGGGTTTCATTTGTTTTCTTATGAATGCCTTGGAGGAATAAAGGGTATGTGACCACTTCTTCAACAATATGTGCCCCAACTGCAATTTGCAGCGCTCTGAGACATTTGTAGGAAGTCCATTCTAACTCTCTCCCTCTCCATTTTCAGGCATTGCATGATTAGAAAGATTACAGGGATATGATCTCCAGATGCACTCTATGGCTGCTCACACTCTGTACAGACCAGAAGGAAGAATATCAGCAACACAAAATATCGGTGACTTTGTGTCAGCTTCTGATAAGGCATCAGACTGAAGTGAGGGTTGAACTGACAGTGCAGAGTTGCTTCCATCTTTAGCCTGAAGTGGCTGAATGGCTTTCCCTAAGCCTCTAACCCAACAAAACTATTGATTTCTAACAACATTTTTTGCCTTCTGATCTCACTTTTCATCTTGATTGAAGCAACAAGTAGGCCTTTCCAGATCAAGGATCCTAATTGTAGCATTCCTTCCCTAGGGGTATCTGTAATACTGATATTATGGTTGCATTGAATGAGAGGCCTTTCTGTCCACATCTGTGACTTCTCTCTCCTTAACCCCTTCTTAGCATCCTTTTCTTAGTTCTGCTAAGGATTTTTGTTTGCTAATATCCTTATTTCACTAGTTTATTTGTTCCTTTTTTTTTTTTCTCTATTTTACAAGGAATCCAAACATTTTTAATGGCAGATGCTTTTTGGAGAATTTATTTAAGTTGAGCAAATACATGCTATCCTCTGCTCTTGAGTTCTCTGAATTTCATCTGTCCTTCAAGCTGTAAACTGCTCACTACTTTCTTAGAGATAGAAATGTGATCCTTCCTGTCAATGTCAACCTGTGTCTGTTATTAAATTGTTCTAGGTAGCTAGCCAAAGAAATTATGGAATTTGTGAATCATGAGACATGTGAATAACACTTGAGAAAAGCTGTATGAGGAATTTCTGACAGGATACATTAGATAACAGTCCATTTTGAAACATTCAGGTCAAGTGACTGATGACTTCTAGGGATATAGTTGGAATGGAAACATTTTAAGTCACAATCTCTCTGCTGTTTAAGTGCTGACATCTAGCTTGGTGCTACAGAGACGGTCCTAGCCCCAAGCAATGGATACCCTTGAATTAGGCCAAAAGGGTCTGCACAACTCATATCAAATTACTGAGGCTCTCTCACAGTATAGATCAGAAATGACTCTTATATGTAGCCAGTTGTTTATATGTTTGTCTAGTGTAAGAGAATGGAGAGCACAGCCAGCAGCCAGCAGTGGCCACAAGAACAGAGATGTGGTAAAAGTCTGTGTGAAGGAGTACTTCTGCCCTGGCTGAGTTTCACTCACTGTTCAGGAAGGAGGGAAATTTAGTCCAGTGCCTGTGTCTACGTCGCAGTAAGGGTAGAGGGCATGTGAAGCATCCCTATACCAGAATCACACGGACCCTAGTAGCATTTTCTAGATTTCCTAGAGGCATAGCCCAGACCTAGGGGCACACCTTTGCCTTCCTGAGGTGAAACTACAGATTTCATCCCTTCTTGCATGAACTGGATTTGTAGTGCTGAGTATGCTCACTCACTTTTGCTCATATACTATAACATAAAATAATTTCTTTTGGGCTTTGAAGTAGTTTTAAGGATAAAATTAAATGTTTGCAGCACTGACTTGATAGTCTTTTTAAACCATCTTGCTTATTTGAAATCTTTACTAGTGTGGAAAGGGTAAGCAACACTTCCTTCACAACGCTTTCCCTGTCTCAAATGGCATTGCAATTTGGACAATAACATGTGTAGCACATGATTAATGAAGCTGTGCACTGAGGACAGGACATCTGTGGGATCACAAAGAGCTGCTTTGTGTACCTGTTACTGCATGTTCAAGAAACTCCAGAAACTGATAATTTGTTAAATTAATTGACTTTCTCTGTGTAATGTTAATGTAACCTTCAGTTCGAAAAGTACACAGATTTTTAGCAAGAAAAACAGGCAGGTAGTCAAATCCCTAGAGGGTTACTTAGGTTTGCAGTTCACCACTTTGTCCTTTACCAAGGATATTAATATTTCTCAGGAGTTCTTAAATGAAATTCATCTTGAAAAAATAATTCAATTCTTTAGGCCATTTACAACTGAGCATAATACAGAAAATGTCTAGCATAAGTGTCACAGCAAGAATGGTATCTGTTCTGTAAGGAGATACATATAAATTGGGAACAGTCCAGACAAGAGTGATTTCTCTGATGCAGTCACTGAGAGGCACAGAAAAAACATTAGAATAATTCTTAATTCAGTGATTTCTGAAGAAAACTGAAATTTATCTTTGCTAGTATCTCTGAGCCATTGAAGTAGAACTAGAAAAGTTGTTGTAGACTTGAGCATACCTGGCTGGATTTTGACCCTTAGCACTAACTAAGAAGGGAGTGGAGGATCTATTCTAAAAGAGGGGTAAAGAACTTTTTACATACAAGATAAGTCAAGTGAGATAAGGCTGAGAAGTTGCCATGACTACAGAGGTGCTACACTTTTTACACCAAAGGGAAGGAATTACTTTTCAGAGCGAGAAGAGAAGGATCTCTCTAATGAAGGAAAACAGGGAGACTATTATTCTAAGCTGAGAAAAAAGGGAAGATTTCAAGTTGAAAGTGAAGGGAAGGTAGTGCACCTGACTAGTGACTAACCTGACCTTGTCCTCTCTTCCAAAATTCTAAAGAGCTGGAGCTCTTTTCTTCTCATCACCACATCTAAATTGACGCTTTAAGTTAATGCATATACACTGGCCTAAAGCCACACTAAATAGGAAAATGTGCTTTTCTATTTGAATCGAGGGAGATTATAGCATTCAGCAGCTCCAGTGACTGCTCATATTTGATAACTGGGACTCTAGTGCTATATATATACGAATTCAAACAGGAGTGCATTTTTAATAAATTCCTGAGAAGAAGAAAGTAACAGAGTGGTAGCTTAGTGTAGACTGCAGAAGCTTTCAAGCTTTCTTTGCTTGAGGCATGGGGATGGAGTCATTTTTGCAGCATTAGGACTCAGACTCGTTTCGCTCTGAGTACCTCAGAGCACTTCTGTTGCTGCATAATGATGGCTACCTAACTCTCTTTTTCACTCATTTGGTCAGGGAGATGCATAATTGCACTTCAATGTTTCAGTTATCAAAACTAATTAATGTAACAATAGAATTTAGGAGAATGGGGATTATTATCTGTTGCTTTAAAAGGATGATACATTCTAGTTACTCACCGGGGGAAGAATCAATGAGAAACAATTTTCTTTGCGGTTGAGGCAATCCTCTTCTTGCATGCACTCCAAATCCAAAGATTAACCCCTGCTTCAATCCATCAGTGCCACAGGCACATCATTAGCTCTCTCTGTGAAACCAGTTATGGGTGTGGAGAATTCCCAGTGGGTAGAATCTATTAATTTTGTATTTGCCTGTTAAAAAAGAGTAAAATAAAAAGTGTACCATCTTCTGGTTTACAGCCCAGGATGGGCTCCATTTGGGAGGAATTTCTTTAATACATGACCAAGACCGAGGTTTAATGGATGGCATCAACACACTTGATCTTTTCAAACATGGTAGGTGCATGAAAATGTTACAAGACTCGGAGAACTGATGAAAAAAACATTCAAGCCTCATTCCATTTTTGCAAGGCCTAACTTCAGGGCATGTAGTTAGGATCATGTTTGACCTTGACACTTCATCTCTGCAACCACTCCAGGCCCGCAGATCACACTCCTATACAGAGCCATACAAAGCCTTCAGAAAATACATCTGGTTTCCCTAAGAATCTCAATATTTAGTAAGCTCATACATTGTGTACTGAAACATATGTATGGCATACATAAAATCTGGAAACTGCTATGGTGGGAGAATCATGAGGCCACACTGATACACTGTACACTGAAAAAAAAAGTGTGTAACCTAATGAAAATGTGCACTTCACATAAAAAACAGCAGAATATACTGAAATAGTTATAAAGCCGCCACATATTTGGTGTATTATATTCTGGAATCCACTATGTACCTGATTATGAAATGTCTTTGTCAAAATAGTTCAATATACAAGGAATACAATGCAATAGAGCTGGCATCCTTTACTGTGAGGTGAAGCTTGTATATGGTGGAGTTGTAACACTCAGCAGTCAATTATCATTCCAAATCTCTCTTCCACTTTTCCTCCTGTGCTGAGACATTGCAAGTTACTTGACAACTTTTCAGAGTACTTCTGTTTTCCATCTAAGTCTGTTGGTAATACTTTAAGAATTAAAATTTACTGTAAATAAAAACAAAATAGAGGTAATTATTTGTTTCTGTTGCACACTTATGAAAACATTTCCTTCACCTCTGAAAGAGTTTCATAGGTTTTAATACACTGAAGACAAAGCTGGAACTTTCATTCTAAAACCAGAGCCAAGTAGATGAAACTAAAGAAATAAAAATCCTGGAAGGTCAGCAGTTTTAAAAATAACTGGGGTAATTTGACAGCTAAACTAAGTTACGAAGAGAACTGGTGGGTAGATTGTGTCCAAATTAGATCCTACTAAATTGCCTCCTGGTGAGTAGCTAGGGTCAATAACCACTTCTGAACATCTTGGTCAAACATCTTGTGGGCAAATCAGAAAACACTAGGACAAAACTGTAATTGTCCATGACTCAACTAACATAATGAGAAACAACTGAAGTAAGTGCATTTTATATTTTACTGATGTTGAAAGAGTTTCCCAAATTGTTTTGGAAAGAGTAAACACATTTTTCAAAGTGATTTGATAACAACTTCTGCACTAGCAATGTAATGACAGCAATTGCAGGAAAAAAAGTAAAACAAAAAAAAAACCAAAAAAAACCCAACAACAACAAAAAAACCAACCAACCCCCCCCCAAAAACAAAAACAAACCTATAAAAGAAACTTCCCTGAAAAATAAACATTCCTTGAAAATCTATCATGACATCAATTCATGAAAACTAAATTCATCACCAAAGATAGAATTTATATGGAATATGTATGTTCAAAAACATGTGATAGAATTCTAGAATTCCTGTATCCTTTTTGTCTTTCTCCTATAAAAATGAATTAATTTTATAAAGGTTTTATAGATATGCTGAGGAACTTAAACAAGGACCTCATATTATGGTGTTTTTACCTACAGAAGACCCACTTCTCTTTTTATTCAGTGAAATAACTGAGTTTTTTTTTTTTTTTGCATAAATTAGAAAGAGGATTCTTTTCAGTTAGCTATAATGTGGTGGCTACAAGCTATTTAAACATTTTGTCTTGGTTTGAGATGCTTTCATTGTTAACTAGCACAATCAGGTTTTCTAGTGAATTGAATGGAAGAGAAAAAGGAAATCTTCATTTCTTGTCAGGAAAGCTGAACAGCAAGCATTATTATCAAAGAAAAAAGCACTTTTGATAAGATTAGTTTGTGCATGGTAGAAGAAGTACATTTCAGAGACAGGCATAGAATGAACCTTGTTTCTCAGTGGTTTTTCTTAGAGATCAGCACATGATTTGGGGCAACTGGGCAAAGTGCAGAAAAGCTGGGATGGGCTTAGGCTCAAATGAGAGTGACAGACCATGGATGACATAAGTAAGATGAGTGATACAGCACATTTTAGTGGAAGCTGGTAAACTTCCAGATGTAATGAGTACATTTAAGTATGTCATATTCCACAGAATACAATGCAGAGAGTTCAGGGAAATATTATTAATATTTCAGTGCACATCTTTTTATATGAAATATACATCTTGTGCATGCAAAGAACATTTTCACGAGCTCGCAGAATTCTGAGACTAAGATATAAGTGTCTCAGCATTAAGCCTGAATATTTCATTACATCATAAATATAATATGTT
Source organism: Oreocharis arfaki (assembly GCA_013398015.1). NCBI lineage: Eukaryota > Metazoa > Chordata > Aves > Passeriformes > Paramythiidae > Oreocharis > Oreocharis arfaki. Next base: position 593,561 of record VZRR01002857.1, on the reverse strand, counting down.
TCAGTATATAATGGAAGACAGAAAACTAAATATTTGATTTTATGCCAGTCATGGTGAGCCTTCATATGAAGAGCTGTTTTCATCATCGTGACCCAATTGCAAATGCCATGAAACATTCGACAACAATGTCAAGATTCAGTAAGAGGTGGCTATGTTAGTGTTGGATATTGTAGCAGTGTGGCAATATCTCTGTTGCAGTCTACATCCAACCTTTATTATCATCAAAAATGCCCTGCTGCTTCCAAAGTAACAGACAGTGGTTTTCTGAAAGCTTTCCAGGTTGAAGTTTACTGAATATGTCAAGGTCCCTTTCCACCTCCGATTACTGAACTGGCTGTTCCGTGCATTGCTAGCGCTCCGTTTCATTCATTCCCTCACTTTAAATGGAAAATACCCTGTCTTCCCCTAGCAATCAGCTATATAAGTCACCAGGTGTCTTGAGACCACTTGGTATTCATAGGCTAGTACTTGTTCCAGCTCAAAACACAGCTAGCTTTGTATTTATGGCACTCCAGCAAATGCAACCTTTAAAGTAAGAAGTAGCTTTGAAATGCAAAGTTCATGTGGCTACTCATATTTTCTTCAGATGGAGAGGAATTTATGTACAGGGCACTAGTTCAGCTACAGTAGAAATAAAGACAATGGTTTGGATTATTTACCCTGTGTGTCAACAGTGATTTCATCAGTTTTGCATTACTTGATTCTACCCCCTCCTCATTCTTTGATTACAGTGTAAGGTTACACCAGCGAAATTATTTCACGCATTTTGTTTGTGGGTATTTGGCATCTGCTGCAAGTCTCAAGATACTGCAGGGGAAGGGAGAGACAAAAGATTTCTACCTACATCTTTGTGGAACAGCCACTCATGTCTTGATGATGCAAAAATGTAAAGCCACAACTATTTTGTGACGTATCTTTAGATATCCTCTTTCAGAGAGAAACTAGGGCAAAAGCAATGCGAATCAAAATACGATTGGACCAGAAGGATAGTACACAGTGGAGTAAGACAGCAGCTTGCCTGCTCTTAGGTCCTCAACATTTAGGACTGACAGAGAACAATCGTTCTTCAGGAACTTAAGAGGACATTGTTCTACCTAATGTCTTTATGCGAGTGCAAGAAAGATGAGTTTCAGTTTTGCAGTGTCTATGCCTATCCTTCTGGATCCCTTTTTCCTTTTCTCTTCCTTTTTCTTCACCTATTCTTCCTTTCTTCTTGATCACAATCATCCTCCCCTGATTACTGTGTACATTTGTGGCCCCAGTCTTGTTAAACCTGTTTCTTTTCCAGCACCTTGCAGATTCAAAGTGAGAAAGAACACTCTTAAGTCATTTGGCAGGGCACTTTGGAGAAGAAAATCATTAAAGTACAGGAGTGGAACTCCCATTTTGCAGACCAACGCATGCTTCAGCCCAGGCTTTGCAGAAGAATGGGAAAATCCTATCCCACAGTGGAGGAAACCCTGCTGTGCCTGACTTTCAGGTCCTGGTCTCAGGGAAGTGTTTGCAAATTCTTTGTGAAATCTGGTGTTACGAGAAAATGTTGAACTGTTAGATCATGCCAAATGCTTATAGCCAAAGGCAAACAGCAGCAAACCCACCAAACTGCAGAATATATGCTTCATGCAAGTCCTGAGGATACCTGATAGGATGTAACCTCTCGGCTAAGCAGTACAAGATTATTACAAATCTAGGATCATAAATCAGGCTGCTTTACTTGTCCTTCAAGCTAGAAATGGTGTGGGGAAAGAGCTTGCATGGGCCAGGACTTCCTCTTGTCTGTTAGTTTTTGTATCTACAAGAGCCACAGATGAAAAACAGTGATAAAATTTGAGAAGTTTTAGGCATCCTTCCTGAGTGAGAGCAGCTTTCCTGAATAAACAGGCAAAGGCAGGGACACTAATGTGCCCACACACCTACACATTTTGGGTCTGATATGATGAGTTCACGGAGTTCAGTTGTACTTCCCTTACTTCATTGGAAAGCTGAATTATTTGCAGTATGGTTTAGAGCCATTGTGTTCAATCCTCGCTCAGGAAGGTTAGGTTAGTAGTTTTGCTGGAGAAGATGAGTCTATCAGTACACGAATTTATGTCCTCAGAAGTTACAGCACAGGTGATATCACGCTCTGTGAACACTTCAGTGAGAACACAGCTCGTCTGTACTGCCCTGCTGTTCTCCATGAAGTTCTTTACCTGGGGAAAATTAAAGATAGACTTAGATAGATGCAGGTGTTTTTGTCTAGTGATACTTTAGACCTGAAAAGCATGAGACAGTTAATACATGATATAAAACACAGGAACACAATAACAAAAGAAACTGTACAAAGTATAATTAAACAACAGTTCACAAAGGTGGGATGAAAGAAAGACAAGGGCCCTAACATCAGCCCCCAGAAGTCCCACATTTAAAGGGAGCAAATGCTCAGCATTGGCTATATCTTATGTCTTTCTTAGAAAAGAAACAAACAGAGAAAGTAGGAGTAGCTGCAGTCAAATAACTTTTAAAAATAAATTGTGTTCTGTTCACAAGGGTTTGAAAACACAGTCAGGTCCCTCGACATTTTGGACATGGTTGTTTCAGGAGGATTAGCAGAATGTAGTTTTGTGCTAAGTGGCCTTGGCTAAATTGGACTTACCATTACTTTGGTCTTTCAGTAACAGCGACATGTGCCAATTACTAGAGCCACTGTAGCTGCCAGATATGTATGGTAGGCAATTAAAACACTAAGCAAAAATTTGTGGGTTTGTAATTTTCCCATGGAAGCTGCTGTTAGAGGAAATGTAGCTAGCCAGACTTGCAGCATAGACACATAGGATCACGGAATAACAGAACAATTAAGGATGGCAAGGACCTTTGAAATCATCGAGTCCAACCATTAACCCAGCACTGCCAAGTCCACCACTAAACCATGTCTCTAATTGCCACACCAATGGGTCTTTCAAATACCTCCAGGGATGGTCACTCAACCACTTCCCTGGGCAGCCTGTTCCAGTACTCGACAACCCTGCTGGTAAAGAAACTGTTCCTAAAATTTTAACTTTTCCTGGCAACTTGTGGCCATTTCCTCTTGTTTTATTTCTTGCCATTTGGGAAAAGAGACCAACCCCCTCCTGGTTACACCCTAATTTAAGGCAATTGTAGAGAACAATTAGGTCTCCCTGAAGTCTCCTTTTCTCCAGGTTAAACACCCCCAGCTCCCTCAGCCATTCCTCATCAGACTTGTTCTCCAGACCCTTCCCCAGCTCCACTGCCCTTCTCTGGACATGCTCCAGCCCCTCAATGTCTTTCTTGTAGTGAGGCTCCCAAAACTGGACACTGCACTCAAGGTGTGGCATCACCAGTGCTGAGTACAGAGGGACAATCACTTCTCTGGTCCTGCTGGCCACACTGTTGCTGATACAACACCAGGATGCCATTTGCCTTCTTGACCACCTCAGCACACACTGGCTCATGTTCAGAGGCTTTCTACCAACACTGCCAGATCCTTTTCCACTGAGTAGCTTTCCAGCCACTCTGTAATACCTCTTGGAGTTGTCATAACCCTAGTGCAGGACATGGCACTTGGCCTTGTTGAACCTCATACAAATGGCCTTAGACTATTGATCCAGTCTGTCCTCATTCTTTCCTCCATCAGAACAACACCCCTGCCCAATTTGATGTTGTCTGTGAGCTGAGGATATCTAAGTGTCGTGTGGCCTGTTAACTACTGTTCTCTAGTGCTCGTTAGACGTAACAAACCCTCTCTAGGCTTGCACTTCAAAGACACCTTGTTGTCGCAGGCCCCAAACTGTGTAAACTAAAGCCTTGAGAGGAGGAACAAACTTGGGGTAATTACACCACTATCTGAAATTATAATTGGAGAATTAACCCTGATATGCAAATGGACAAAATTTATAAAAGTGTGAAGAACCCATGACCCAATGTCCATCTTGGGTGGAGCCCCTCGTAGGTTTTACACTCCCAAGGTGTACCTTTGAAGGCCCTTCAAATAAATACCTACTTTTATTTTCTTATTCTTGTCTGGCCTCTGTTTTCAGGTAGCCACTTCAAGACATCAAGGATGCCCTTGATCCCCTCATCCAGGTCATCAATGAAGATATTAAACAGTTCTGGCTTCAGTACTGAGCCTTGGGAAACACCACTTGTGACCAGCCATCAGCTGGATTTAACTCCATTCCTCACTACTCTCTGGGCCTGGCCATCCAGCTGTTTTTTTCCACACAGTAAAGAGCACACCCATCCACAGCAGAGGAAGCCAGTTTCTCCAGGAGAACACTGCAGGAGACAATGCCATAGACTTTACTGAATTCTAGGTAGACAATATCCACAGTCTTTTTCTCACCCACTAAGCCATAGAAGGAGTACAAGTCACAGAAGCAGATTAGGTGAGTGTCATGATTTAACCCCAGCCAGCAGCTAAGCCCCACAGAGCTGCTCACTTACTCCCCCACCAGAGGGATTGGTGGGGGGAATTGGATAGAGTAAAGGCAAGGAAACCAGTGGGTTGAGATAAACACAGTAAAAGCCGTGCACACGAGAAAAGAAAACAAAAGAATTCATTCACTGCTTCCTATGGGCAGGCAGGTGTCCAGCCATCCCCAGGAGAGCAGGCTCCCATCAGTGTAATGGTTACTTGGGATGACAAATGCCATGACTCCAAATGTCCTTCCTTTCCTCCTTCTTCCCCTCACTTTATATACTAAGCATGATGTCATGTGGTCTGGAATATCCCTCTGGTCAGTTGGGGTCACCTGTCCTGGCTGTGTCTCCTCCCAACTTCCCAAGCACCCCCACATTCCTTGTCAGCATGGCAGTATGAAAAGCAGAAAAGGCCTTGGCTCTTTGTAAGCCCTGCACAACAACAACAAAAATATCTCTACATTATCAATATTATCAATCAATTTGTTCACCACAAATCCAAAACATAACCCCATACCAGCCACAGCTGAAAAAAAATAACCTTACCCTAGAACGTCTGGTCAAGCAGGACCTACCTCTCATAAACCCATGCAGGCTGGGCCTCATCCCTTGGCTGTCGTGTAAATGCTGTGTGGTAGCACTCAAGATGATCTGCTCCATGACCTTCCCTGGCATCAAGATCAGGCTGACAGGGCTACAGCTCTCTGGATCCTCCTTAGGGTCCTTCCCATAGATAGCAAGTCTGCTGATAAATGATGGAAAGCGAGCACTTCCGCCAGCTCCCTCAGTACCCTTGGGTGATCTCACCTGGCTGCATAGATTTGAATATGTCTAAGTGGTGTAGCAGGTCACTGAGCATTTACCATTGGATTTGGGGTCTTCTTTCTGCTCCCTCTTCCTGTGTTCCAGCTCAGGGGACTGGTTACCCAGTTACTGGTCCTATATTAAAGTCTGAGGCAAAGAAGGCATTAAGTGCCTTGGCCTTTTCCTCATCCGTGTTTTTCTCTGCATCCAGTAAAGGATGAAGATTCTTCTTAGCCCTCTTTTTGTTGCTGAGGTATTTATAGAAACATATTTTATAGTCTTTTATGACAGTAGTGAGATTAAGTTCTAATTGGGCTTTGGCCCTTTTAATTTTCTCCCTTCATAGCCTCACAACATCCTCGTAGTCCTCCTGAGTGGCCTGCCCCTTCTTCCAAAAGTCATAATCTTTCCTTTTTTCTCCTGAGTTCTAGACAAAGCTCTCTGTTCAGTCAGGATGGTTTTTTTCCCCTCTGGCTGAACTTTTGGACTACGGGGATAGCCTGCTCCTGTGCTTTTAGGGTTTCCTTCTTGAAGAATGTCCAGCCTTCCTGGACTCCTTTGCCCTGCAGGACTGCCTCCCAAGGGACTCTCTCAACCAGTCTCCTAAACGGGCCAAAGTCTGCCCCCTGGACATGAAAGCAGACTGGAGTTTTTAACCTTTATCCATGAACAGATCCACAGGCTCTAGCCTGGACTGGCACTTCACTCCCCTGCAGAACGAGAGAAACACAGGCTCTGCTCCCTGGGACATGGGTCAACACTGTCACAAAAAAGGATGAGCATGAGTTTCTCTCTCATCCACATTGGGCAGCTGACTATGGCCTGAAATGATGAGGTCAGGTTAAACAAGCAGAGCTGGCAGAGGCTTAGCACAATTTCCCAAAGCACTATATATTTATTTGTGTCTGAGTATGAATACACAAGGCTAACTTTAGTTCCTGTTTTTGAAAATGTTGGCCCTAATCTACATAGACCATCATTTATTCCCTGCCCTGCCCCCTCCACTCCCTCCCATTTTTTAACAGATGGAAATTTCATTTTCCAGAGCTAGTTTTTTCCAGCTGGAATGCTTCCAAACTATAAAAGTGAATTTCTCACAATCATCTATGGACAGAATTAAAAACAGGACTTTAAATGAACTGGAATTTGCTGTCAGAAAATTCCAGTGACACGCATTTAGGAGTTTTTTTGTTGTTATTCAGAAAGCTCAGCAAAATAAAATGGAGAAACAGTGGCCCCACTCCAGCTTTGCCCCTTTTGCAAAAGAAGTTAGTCCTTAGTTAGCACAGGGCACAGGCTACACCTCCAAAAGTTCAGCTATGCATTCTAATAACTTTCAAGCCAAAATCATGTTCAGAAAAAAGTTGCTTAGGCACAGCCCTATAATTCATTCTGCCGGGTACAGACACCTGCAGAGTCACCAGAAGATTACTCCTAATGCAAATAATCCAGCCCGTGGCATGGAGTACATCACAGAGATTTAGTTACCACCCTTGGTGGGGAAACCAGAGATCTGTGGCCAGAAATATCACACAGATGGGCCTGTTTGAAAATCCGCTGCATCCTGGGCTTTCAAACCTTAAAAACAGATGAAGTGATTCCAGCATGACCCCTGCTGTGATATAATGGATCCTGTCTGTGTGTGCAGTGTTTGTCATGATTTACCTCTTGCAATTCCTGGCTTGTGAAACAGACGGCAATTCTGAAAATGAATTACTATTGATTAGACATCCTGCGCTATTGAGTTCTAGGCAATTTTATGAATTTATTTATTTGAATAAAAGCTTTTAATGACCCCACTAATTTCAAATGGCTCTAGCAAAACAGTGATTCTTCTTTCCCTTTTTCCTGTTTGCCAATGGCAGATACATAGTTTTAGGCCCTGTTTATGCCAGCTATGACTTGTTATCCTTACACAGACAGAACTACCTGATTAAAATGACAGTGGGGGTTTCAGGGGAAGCAGGAGAGATCCTCTCCGGAGGACACAGTCTATGCTCAGAGTGCAGGGGGAGCTCTTGCCTTTCTGTGGCAGGTGGAAGGGGGATCAAGCCACAGTCCCAGAGCATCCCTCGAGCAGAGCATCCCTCCTTCTGCTGAACACAGCAGCAGCAGGCTGCAAATAAAGGACTGCCGACAATACAGCTGGGGGCTGGGCCCCTTAATTACCCCTCACACCCTCCTGCCAAAAAGAATGTTCTGCTGAGAAAGGAGAGGATTAGGTGCTGCTCCACTAAAGATGGGATTGTTTGGGAATGGGTGAAGATCCTAAATTGGCAGCCTAGGGTTTGGAATAGGCTGTGATTTAAAGTCTAAATCTTGCCAATGTCTTATTAGGCATATCTGCTTACTGTAGAAATAAACACCGTGGTAAGGTGTAATCTGGCACTGAGTTGTGCTTTGATGGAAACAAACGACAAAATACTCTGAGGAATCAAGCTCTCCATGCTGTCTTTAAAAGCCTAGGAGACTTCTGCAAAGGTGTTTCCAGAGCATGTATATTAATGGTCTTTTAGTAGGGATTTTTACTGAATAACCTAGTGCGTGCGAATAGCATGCACACTTCAAAAATCAACAGCCCACTTCCTCCCATCAGAGGAAATGGATTAAGCAGTATTTTTGGTAGTACAATGGACTTGAATGAAGGAATAACATAGCTTTTGATATATGAGAGTTTCAGGAGACTGACACAAAAATAGGCCAAAAAAAGTCCTCTAAGGCACCTATGCAGAACATTTTCAAGGCTTGGAAAGAGCTCGTATACAGAACTTTCTCCTTTCATTCAGGCAAAAAGAATGTGCTTGCATGGCAGAAAGGACAAGGAGTGGGAGTTACGCATGACTTCCTGAGATTATTTTCAACCCTAATCAATGCAGTACTACTGTAGCGAGGTATCAGTACTGTAAACAGCCTTGAGTATGCTGCCTATGGAATGATAAAATTATAAAAAGAGGGAGAGAGAATGAGAGAGGCAGAAAAGGAGGAGGTAAAGGAGCTCACGAAGTGTTGCTCTATAACGAGCAGAAAAACAGGTTTCTGTAAGATGGATCTGGGCTCAGGCAGGCACTTAAAGCCTTTAAACAAGCTCTGCAGGGAATTAAATTCTCTACCTTACTCTAAAAACATGTAGCAATAAAACAGGATGTTTATGACACAGAATGTCTATGATTTTAATTGAAATTTGTCAAAAATATGTATCTCCATGAATGGATGCTGAATTTAACTGGTCCATTTATATTTAAAAAAAAAGCAAGCTAGAGGGTACAATGTAGTCAGTCTTCTAGAAGTCTGTGAAAAGGCAGGTTCTTTCATTTACTTATTAGGTAAGTATTTAATACCCTAAAGGCAGATCATTTTCACAAGAATCAGAGTAAGTTTTGACGGTAAGGATGGATTTGAATATGGACTCCTGCAGTGCCTCCCTTAATTCCTGAATGAGCATAAACAAGGCAAGTGGTAAACCAGTGGCTTTTCTGCTACCTTAGCAAGCTGTTTTTCTCCCCATGATAGTTAGTGCTGTCACCACCACAAGGTGATGGTCCAGTCCCTCCTACTTCCTTCCCTCCTCTCCTCACTGTCTTTCCCTCTCCTTTCCAGCATTCAGAGTCTGGCATTCAAACCAAAGGTTTGCTTTGAAGTTATAACCTAAAATGGGAAGCTGATAACTGTTTTCCTCCCAGTGCTTTAGTGATGATGAATTGCTGATCACGGAAAGGAAATGACTTCTTTTTTTTTTTTTTTCCCCTTCTTTTTTTCATTTACATTCAAGCAGTAAAAGTCAAGGCTCGGCACCGCAAATATGTGCAAATTCATCCACTGGCTGTGTGTGCTACAGCAAATCCTATGGAGATAAGGAGCTAAAGCAGCAGGGGTGCAGCAACATAAGCTTCAAAGCTAGACATGCAATTTACTAGGCAACAAACTTAACAAAGGGCAAAGGGATATTTAACAGGGAGGTGAAATATTCCAACCATTAAACACAGCAAATTGTAGTGATGGTCAGCGTGCGCTGCACCTCAATATAGAATGTGCATGTGGGAAGAAATATAGATTTTTACCCAGGAATTAGCTTAGCTAATGATTTTTTTTTTTCAAGCAAAGAGAAATTCTGAGGGATTGAAAATGTTCCTGTTGTTATGAACAGAACTAAGCAAAATAATATTTGGAGGGTGTGAGGTGGGGTAAGAGAAGGTTTAGTAATTGGTGCTGAATGCTTAAGGTAATCATTCTGCTCATCATAAATTATTGTGTTTAACCATAAGGAAATTAGACCATGTCAATCTTTTAGGAGGCAATTAAAGCAATAGATTTTCTGTGGCCTGTTTTCACACACATGGGGCCTGATCCAACTCCCACTGCCTCTCTTGGGCATAAGCAAATCTCTTGTATTCACACAGCTATGGCTGACTTTTACCACTGTCAGTGGTAACTGGGTCAAGCCCATATTACAGGGCAGAAATGCTCTTCAAAAAGAAAAAAAAACCCGCAAACTCTCTTCTGAAAAAATATCAGTACTTATCAAAAAAAAACAGCTCCAGTAAAGAAATTATTCTGATCCAGATTCTTCACACTTAATGATGGAAATTCTGGAAGGCATTTAGGTTTCCTGAGCACTTGTAGTAATAGCATTTGATTGGCCTTTTTTCTGCAGCCACCTGGGTCTTCAGTTAGACATATTAAAGCACTGCACCTACATTGCAAACTGGCCTTTTTCCTTCATTTTCTGCAGTTCATTTGTGTCCAATCAGGTTGCATCAGGATTCATTGCATTTAATGGGAAATGCGCTCTTCTGGATCAGATACCCGTTTTCAATTTGGAGAGTATCTGATTCCAATGGCAGAAGTGACAGGAATAAAAAGGAAAGGAGAAGTAAGTGCCTATAGTGTAGATTTCTGCCACACTAACAGAGCTGCCAGTTTCTGAATCACTGAGACCTTAGAATTTACTTATATTTTTCCAAATTTCAATGGTGAAACAAATAAGAAATTAACTATGTCTTTATCTGAGCTTATTGGAAATCAGCTATTGTCTTTCTCTAAGTGTTACTGGGTTTTGACATAAAAGTTCCCTTGCCACAGTGTTTCCCCAGAGCCACAGCTGTCTAGGGAGACCACTACCCACTCTGCAGTGACGGTCTGCAGAAGTATTCCTGACATACTGCCTAAGTCAGCACCAGGCTCACTACTGGTTTGAGTGGGATGCAGCTTAGCCTCTCTATAACCTGCTGTTATCTTTCAAGAGTCAGCTTGAGGGTTCAGCAGGGAATGATGAACAATGTTGCTGTGTGGACTTTTTTTTTTAATTAAAAAACTTCTGCCTCAAAAAAAAAATTTTTTTTTTTAAATCATGTCATGGAGACAGCATATTTTCTGTAGCAAGCTTTGATGTAATTCATATTAGAAAGAATACCTGGGCTGATTCATCTATGACAGAAACATCAGTGTGCCTTTTTCCTAACAAGCAGAAAGAAAAATTTTGTGGCATCACAACATTAATACTGTAGATCTCTTCTTCAGTTCAAACACGGTCTGCTGAGATTTATTCGATCAACCTGAATTATGGAGAAGCTAGATTTGTGCAGATTAACATTTTCAGCCTGCTTACAGGCATTTCAAAGATGTTTCTATATAGAAAGAAAACAATAAGGAAAATTTGGGATCAGCTTTGGCTCGTTTGCATCTCATCATTGCAGGCACCCCACCTTGAAGGTCTAACAGAAGTCACAGTTGGAGGAGAGAACCAGGAGGGCAGGAAGTAAAGCGTTTAGATGAATGTGAAAGAATAAGCCAAGAGAGGCTTCTCATTGACCTCTAAAGAAAATGTCGAATCGTGCCCCAGACTGCTGAACACCCTGAAAAAATATTTCATCAGACTTGGATGGCCATGGCACACAACCAAGATGAATTCTAGGCAGAGGCCACTTCTACTTTGCCAACAAGATCATGCATACTCAGGGATATTTCCAAGCTTCATAGACCAGCTCCTTCCCACTCAGCAATGAATAGCCCACCTGTGTTGGCCAAATTCAGTACTTTCATCCAGCCCAGTTAGTAACAGACACCCTCAAGGAGCCACAACTTGAGCCCCGAGAAGTGGCCTGTGCCCCTCCTCAGCCTGGGAAAGAAAATGCTCAACAGCTGGTGCCACTCCTGAGGGCAGCTGCCTGTGCAACACTCAAACAGGGCCTCCTCTTTCTAACCATCTGTTAGTCCAGTGCTGAGGAAATCGACATTGTAGACCTCATTTCTGGCCAGCTGGCATCCAGCCTTATAGCTCTGAGTTTATCCAGAAGCTAGCAAAAGCCAGCATCAGGTCTGATGGAGGCAGCATCACTGAAGTGGTTGGGCCAAAAGAGGGGTGGATGGATATTTAAAAAAAAAAAAGCTATAGCTCATTAGAGAGCACCCTATAACTAAACCTGATATATTCTATTAAAAGAGAACAAGCTTGGCTAAACTTTGTGTGAATGGTCAGTAGGCTTGTAAGGAGCTATGCTTGATGGGGTGCATTTGGTTCTAAAGAGTCCACAATTCCAGCCCTACCTAAATATGTTTCCTAAACTCTGCCACCTAAAAGCCTGAGGCATTGTCTGGATCCCATTGGCTCCGGGTATGGACATCCCAGTTTCCATGAGTGAGCCCGTAAGCACTAAAGGGCTGTGGCTGCTCCTGAGGTTCACGGCCCCACAACCATACTTCCGTCTGGGAGATCGTAGAGCAACCACTCTTGATGTGCTACAATGTCCTCAGTTTGCTTGGAGGACAGGCAAAGGCTGGAGCCAGGGTGGTTGGAAGAAAGGCCATTGCCTGGGCAGGGGTTCTACTGGCAGCAAAGTGACCACGGCCACGCTGCCCACTCTGTCCATGCCACACCTGTGGGGAGTCAAAGCTGCTGCCAGAGAGTGAGGTCAGCAATTGCTCTCTGTTCCCCTGACACCTCTCCCTGAGGAGACATGCCAGCCCTCTGAGGCCTCTCTTACATCTGCTTTCCAACGCTGCCCTCTCCGCCTTCCCTTCCCACACCTGGAGCAGCCCAGCTCTGACAATGCCGCTCCAGCAGAGAAACACAAAATTTTGCATGCGCTGCGAAGAGCATTCAAGTCAGCCCTTGACAGGCTCCCTGGGAGAAAAGCCTGCCCATAACACGCTCCCTGGGAGAAAAGAGACTGCCATAACCTCACCGCCATGGCTGGCAGGGCAAGGTGCACTTTCACCTGCCTCCTCAGATACAAATACCTGGCAGCACACACGTTTGCAAAAATCATACTGAAACAGCACTCCTTCCCTGGGAGACAAGGAGCATAAAAAGAGCCTGTGACAGATGTTAGCTATGTTGCTCAAGGCTTTACTAAATGGCACTTGCAAAACGGGGGATTGTCACAGTACAAAAACCTACATAAAAGAGAAGAATCAGCCACTTCACTAGAAAATGAAACAAACAAACAAACAAAATAACTAAGGAAGCAAATGGAGTTACAATCAATCGTCTCAACATGTCCAGTTTAGAGCATTTTTGAGCTGACATAGCTGAGACAAGTGAGGGAGAAAGGCCTTTTTGTTAAGACACTGGAATCAGAGACGAAGGAGATGTAGATCTGAAGAACAGCTTAAATGGGCCCTCCTGACTGCCTCAAGTTTCTTACATTTCCTTAGGCAAGCATTTAATCTCTCTATAGTGGATTCCACATTTGTAAAATAAAGGTAATACTCCCTTCCTCCCTCTTGTGTAATTAGTCAACCAGGGCCAAAGCCATAAAAGAAATTAGCCACCTGAAGTGAAATTTAAGTGATGGAATTAAAATATAGGTCCTCAGCATGTTCTCACATCTTCTGCCTAGAGCTGGAAACATCTGAAATCTGTATACGCTAAGAAATGGAATGTACTCCCATGCTCCCACCTTGGCTGTAGAATACTGAATCTTTGGAGCACCTGAATTTCCTTGCACATCTAGCCCTCACCCCTTTGAAGTTATTGTTTGAGGATTTTTTGTAGTGACCATCATAACTGTGATCTCTTTGGAGACAAAAATATCCAACTTCCAGAAAACATACAGTGGAGTTGAAAACTTTTCTTTTTTTGAGGAGCAATCATTACATCTGATAGAAAGAGACGTCAAAGAGGTAGGGTTTAGTGTAATTTACTGCTGAATGAAAGATGCTGTGTGATCACAAAGGCTTTGAAAGAGCAGGAGCATGCTTATCCTGTTTGACAGCATTACCCACAATGTGTCATTAGAGATATTGATGATTATATAGCCATAATTAAAGTGTTGTGCTTAAATAGCTAAATGTAGAAAGACGTGTCAGATCATTAACACAAGTTTAAGTTTAATCATGTCTGGTTACAGAGCCGAGACAAATATTTAGGTTCCTTGCTAAAAGAAGAGTTCTGTGTCTAATCATCAAAGCAGAGCTGCTTGCCAAGAGCATAAAAAACTAATGGGTTTTGCAAGAAAATTATGTCACCTTCAAATTAACATTCATAATACAGATGGCATTTATAAAAGGTAAAGTTATTCATATTGACACAGTCTATCTCCAGTGACTGTCATAAGAGATTATGAACCCTCTGTCCAGAAAGATATTTTGCCAAAGCAGGGTTTTGTTAGAATAAGACAGGCTGGCAAATCTGGGTGACTTTATCTTTTTCCTGACAGTTTCTTCATTTGGACTTAAACAGTGACATGGATGCCTTGTTTTGTGCAAATAATCAGGATCATTCAGGCATCTACTGCTGCCATACACAGGATTTTTCTCGTGGTGCTCTCTGGATCAGCACTGACTCTGTGCATGAATGCAGGAAAGGACTTCATAAAACTTGCAGGGGAAAATGGCTTTTTCAACATAACATTTGCTATGAAGGATGAAAAAAATTCTAGGAAAACATCATTCCCCCCAATTCCCACCCGTTTACAAGTCTAGATGACATTATGGCTTGGCACAGTAATAGAATTACCTAATAATGATGCTACCTACATATCAACTACTCTTGAAATAAACATGGGATGGGAGAGCATTCAAAAATCTTGAGCAGAGTGGTACATATAACAATTATTTTTTTAAAAATAAAATTAAGAGGGATCCTTGAAAATTCTTCACATCTCTAAAAAGAAGAAATAAAAAAAGAGAAAATATCAGTTTAACTATAGAATTTTCATTGCCTTATTTGGATGAACTTACATTTGTCTGAATTCTTCACAATATATTTCCTGAAATCTTTTTCTAAAACCTATCTAAGATATTTTTACACAAAAAAAGTGTAGCATATATCAAAAGTTGTAAAAGACAATAGTAAAGTGTAAAGATGAATAATGAAATAGGGAGCTATTAACATCCTGCATTACATCACTGGACACAGAGAAAGACCCTGTCCATGAAAATGATGTGATATGATTGCTATTACAAATATGCATTACTTCATACTGGGAAATCTAGTACAGAAAAAAAAAAAATGAGCATACATTGTGATATTTTAGAAAACATATGAACTGATGGACACTGGGAGATACAATTCCAAACACACAAGGAAAGAGGACTGGGGCCTGGTGCTGATGCCAGACACTCACTGGTAAGACTGGGCAGAGAAATTAGGCATGCACTTCAAGTGCAAGCTGACACGAGTTAAACAAAACCATCCTCAACAGTCAGTGTGTTGTAGAGGCAGGGCAAATATCTTATGCATGAAAGTTGTGTGAGAGCCATCATCTGGAATACTGGATCATGCAGCAGATACACTGTGTATGGGAAAGGTGCCCAGAGAGGATCAACATCATTTAGGAAGGGACTGAACTAAAATAAAAATAAAAATAAAAAATAAAAAATTAAAAAAAAAAAAAAGAAAATAGTAATAAAACTCGTTCTGGCAAAGCAATGATAAAGACAGGATATTGTGACATTCCATCAACATTTTAAAAGCAAAGTTGAATTTTTTAGTATAACTAAAAATCAATATACAACTAAGGAAATTGAAGGAAATTGAGTGAAATTTTAAGAGGAATTTCAAGAAAAACTTCTTGACAGTGAAATATATTGGATTGTGGAGTAGCGTCCTCAGGGAAATAATGAAAGCACTGTCACTTGGGACTTTTAAAATTGCACTGAAAAAAACCACAATAGAGTATCTAGGAGAGAGAGCAGTCTTTGAATTGGCCTCAGGGAGTCAAACGGAATGACTTAATTGGTCTTCTCAGTCTCTAATTTCTTCAGGACAGACCATGCCCTATGCGTTTTCCACACAACTGAAAAACAAGCTCAGGCAGTCCCCAGTCAGGGTATTGAGTTTCCCATTGCCTGTGCTGATGGAGAGGGGGTTGAGCTCCCCAGCGTGGCCCTGGCGGCTGGAATCCTCCCATTCACCCACTAAGCCTCCCATTACTTCCCTTGTCACATCCCCATAGCTCAGTGAGAAGCAACAGAGGGGCCCAGATTAACTCATTTAGGTGTTACAGGCTCTCATCTGGGGTATTGGTGACTGGTATTTTTTTTTCCAAGAGACCTTTTTGCCCCATGTTCTTTATATTTAGAGGATTCTTCTGTATGCAGACATTTGCTATGGAGAAATAATAAACAAAAGCATCTGTGACTCTTGGGTCCTACCTTTCTTTCTAATTGACCAGAAGATCCTTCTCTTTCAGAACCCAGCATCTGATTTTCTTCTCCCTGTCTCTTAACATGACTTTTCTCATTGTTAGATCATCTAGAGAAAGGTTCAGTTCATGTTTCAAGTTTCTGCATTCCTTTCTTATTTTCTCAACAGAAACAGCAAAAAGAAACAAGGAAATAAGAAAAACAGGTACTTAAGACAATAAATCTATAACCATGGAAAGGTTTTTGTAGTGCAAAATCAGTAACCTCAATTCTCTGATGTAACATGACTGTTTTCTAAAATGTGCCAGCATGGTAAGGGAGGTTCAGCTTGTGATTTGGGATTTGATGGAGAAGAGGAAGTGTGACTGGAGCACAAGATAGATTTGATATGTGTGTAAAATGCTTTGTTGGATTCAATCAATCCTATATTCATCAGCATAGATTCAAGCAATCTTAAATTGCACTGGATTTATACTGAGACCACAGAGAAGGAAGTGGAATGACAGCCCAGATGAAACTTCTGCCTCAGTTCATTTTGCATGCAATAGCAATTCAGCAAACTAATAACATAGCAAATTTTAAGCATGTGAGCAACCAAAACAAAACCATTCTCTCTCAGCAAATGTTTAATTAGTCTTTATTTACAGAATGGATACCAGCAGATCAACATGATCTGGTCATTATGGAAAGTATTAGCATTTTTTGTAAATTAAAAAGACTGTCTGTTCCTCAGAGGGATTTGATTCCTTCTGACTCAGCACCATCAAATACATCCATGTAGCAGACGCTCAGCAATGGGCACACTGCTGTCCACCTGAGCTCCCCTATTTTAAACGGGAGGAACAGACTTTTCTGACAAGACAACACCCTTCCCCCCAGCTGAAAATTAGGTTCTTTTCCAGCTTGGTGTTTCACAGCCTTTTTGCTGTCTTTTTTAGGTTTCTTCCTGCTTATGTGTTACAGCTCTGATTCTGGGTAATCCCATTTTCTTCTTTGACTGAGGTAACACTCAAGTGCTTAGCACCTGGTCTGGATCCCACAGGAGGAACAAGGTGTCAAGCTGCTGCAGGAATAACCCTTAAGCTGCCAAGTCTGAACTTTGGGGATGATCTTCAAATAACAGTAAGGGTATGTTTGACACAGATTGACCTTGTGTTGGAAATTGCCACTGACTGTGTGCATCTTGTAACAGACATTTTTGAACTGCATACCAATACTTTGTTATCTTGGTGCAACAGGCTCTGCTGGTCTTATCTAATACTGTTTGAAAAGACTGGAAGCCCTTTCCTTAGTTTCAGTCTCCTTTCAGTCTCTCCTCATCTATATGTTAACAAGCATGCTAAAAATATGGGATCAAAGTAATGCTTGCAGTCAGATCACCTGGTTCTTTTTTGTTCTTTTTTTAATCAGCAAATATGTTTTAAATGGCTCATTTAGACTCAGTTTTCTTTTTTCCCTTTCTACCCATTTCTCATGCTGAAAGACATCGATACTGTAAAGTGCTCGAACTTACTGCTGAGTTTATGGATACAGATAGTAATGTTACTTCGCTTTTATGGGCCTTTTTTAGGTGCCTAACACTGTACAAAGGAGGAGAGTGCTGCTTGCCGTATTTTACAGGTGGGGAATTGTGGTACTTGCACTGTGGAATGACTGAGCTGGGAAAAATACTAGAGCCTCTAGCAGGTATATTGCATTTCCAGTGATTTCTGTGAGCATATTCATGTACTTGTAGTTAAGTAAAAGCTTTACCACTCCCCCTGATCTGAAACAATCTCCCCTCCTCCTTTCCTCCTCCTAAAGCCCAAATCAGAAATGCTTACCCCAGATCGTTTGCTGAAACTAGACTGATTTTAAAAAATAATAATAAGAAAAGGGCATGAATGAACATGTGAAACGGCCTGTGGAGTATTAGCAGAGCCTGTCTTTGTGGGCCTGAAAAGCTCCTGATAATGAGCTCCTCCACTGGGAGTGGAGAGGAGCACACATGCAAAGGGGGTCTTGGGCTTCGTGTTTCGTTAAAGGAAGGTTTCAGCCTTTTCTCTTAGAAAAAAAAAAAAAAAAAAGCTTTGAAAATGGAAAGCAACACAAACTGATCATTATGGTTGAAAGCGCCATCATTAAAAAATCTCTCCTCATTCACTGGCTGCTGACAGCTGGTCGGTGGGGCCTGAATAAACACAGCCAGCACCACGTGAATTTTGGGGAAGACGCTCCATGTTTCCCTAGCTGCAGGGGGGCTGCGCCTCCAGGGCCACCTTGGCCCCCCAGGCTACCTTCCAGCTGGCCACCTCCGAGGGAAGCAGCCCCTGCCCCCCACTGCCAGCGGGACCCCCGCCTGGGGACAATGCCCCATTGAGGGGTTTAGGATGCCTTGAATACCCACCAGCCTGCTTTGTCTCGCTCCCCTTCTCCGCCTCCTTCTCCCCTTTCTGCCCTCTCTCAACCTCTCCCTTTTCTCTTTCGGAGTATTTCCCAATCCAAAAGCCTTTTGCTTCAGCCGGTCCCCTTGTCCTGCCATCACGCCTGGCTGAGCCCGCTGTCCCAGCAGAAGCCTCGCCCCTGGGAGACTGAGGGGAGATGCTGAGCTGTATTCAGAGTGCGGCAGAAAATAAACCACACGGGCAATAGCAACACCCAAATGCTTAATAGGCTCTTAACACAAGAATGGAGGCCCGTGTTCTGTAACCCACCTGTTTGTGGAGTAGATTTCTAGACAGGGGCATCCACTTTTCCCTTCTGTGTGTCCTTGGCTTTTCTTCAAAGGGATTTTAACTCTCCCATCAGCTGCGTAACCCTATCTGTCCTGTGTGGAGCCAGATTATGTGTCACTCTTATTCCAAGGCATCTGCAGACACTTACATTGCCAGCAAACTGAATATTGCAAAGGCTTTGCGCAGAAGAAGGGAAAGGGAAAGAGAGAGAGAGAAAGGAGTGAAAATGTAAGGGAAATCAGCATTGGAATGGTTTTCCTTGCATGTTGCTTGCTAGTAAGCAGAGGCTGGAAGTCAGGAAGAGGAGGGAGAGATGGGAAAAAGCAGGGAAGGG
>VZRR01002857.1:512533-574691 GCA_013398015.1 Oreocharis arfaki | reverse complement strand
GGGGGGGGGGAGAAAGCCAGTCCTATAGTGAACATTTAAAAGAGCCTGTAAACAAACATCTGCTTTGAGATGCTTAAGGAGAGAAATAGGCTTTGTGCAGTTGAGAAAGGCAAGACTGTTTTATATGTATTTAGTGTTTTAGGCACGCTGGGTCTGGGAAAAGTTACTGAGAGTGTTTAATGTGTTACGGAAACAGCAAAAGACAGGAGATGTAACTGCGGAGTTATTGTATCCTAAAAAAAAAAAAAAAAAAGCCAAAGGAGAAAGTCAAAGGCTTTGGTTTCTTTTTAAAAGAAGTGTTTGCCATCATTCAGAGGTAAATGTATGCTTACCAGAGTTAGAAATAGATTATTCTGGGAATTTCTACATGGCAAGAGTCACTAGCCAGTAGATTTACTGCTACTGTGAAACGGCTGTTGAGACGGCATATCAGTGACACTAATGTGACACCATTGTCATGCAGAATAGAAACAGAGAGGCAGGTTCACACTGCAAGGTTACAACAACCTCTACCTCTCATTAAAAGGCTGTGCATTATGGCAGGGAAATGAGGGGAAACCAAGACCAGGTGCTGGGCACAATCTGCACCACAAATTCTGTTCTCAAACTGCTTTCATCCTTTATAAAATTACAGCCTCTCTGAAATTGTTCCTCTTTTCTTTTTCTTCTTCTTCTTCCTTAATAACTGTATGGTGATTTAGAGTTTTTCTGGTTAATATTCATACTACAAAATTAAATCAGACTTCCTCACAGCACGTTCTTCATTTTAGAAGTTACTTCCCATTTAAAATATTTTCTTTGATCTAAGAGATGAACTGTGATTAAAATGAAATATTTCATTATTTATTTAGCACTTTATAATGGCAGTAATCTTGACCGCTGTTCCCAGTGTTGCCCTGAATTTCTTTCCCGGTGTCATGCTCTGAGCAAACCCACAGTACTTCACAATTTTCATCATGGATGGAAGAATGGAATAAAGGAGATGGAGGCCAAGAGGGATGGAGGAATGTGTGCAGGATGGATTAAAAGTTATCACCCATGCTGAGATGAGACTCTAGAGGTGAGATCTTGTATTCCTGAAATAGAGGAAGTTTAGCTGACAGCCAGTGAAGCTTGTTTGGAACCACTGCCTCCCAACCCCAACTCAGCTAATATTTGATCCACATCAAGTGCACTCCTGCTCAGACCAGGGCATTTCTCAGGAGAGTCATCCTTCTACAAGCAGAAATAAGTTGCCATTTATTTTTGAATATTAACAACCATTACCTTATTTTCAAGCATTTACACTGCTTGTTGGTTACATGTATTTAAAGGTAAATGCACATTTATCCTGTAATAATAAAGTGCAGATAAATACTTTGATTGTTCTTAGATTCTGCAGAAACTTGTCTTCTAAAAGTTCAGTTTATATGTGAAGTTTGACTCAACAGGTATTGTTTATAGCAGTGTACAACTCAAGTCACAAATTAGTGCCAGAACTAAATTTAAAGAATCGATTCTAAAAATGGATATTGGCTAATGGATCAAATTAATTCCTAAATATATGCATGAAAGTTTTGCTTAATAGGTCTGGGAATCACCTCAACAATTTACAGTAAGGAAAGGAAGAAGCATTTTTGATAGTATTAAGTTGTATTTTCCTACAAGCTCAGCATTTAACCATAGCTAGTGGCATTACAGAACTGTCATGTAACTTGCTTTTTAGAAGTCAGTAACATGCATTAACACATAGACAAGGCAAGTCCCCTCATTCTGCCCAGAAACAACGAGGGCATAGCGAAAAAACACCCAGCAGAGGAAAAAAGCTCAGCACCTGCAAAATAAAGACTATGTGTTCCAAAGTATAGTGAGGACTGTATTTAAGAAAAATGAGGAGAACAGTCTCCTCTTTAAAAAATGAAACCACGCTGTTTTTGCAGCCTCACAATGAGCCATGGACACATTTTGTATTCAGGTAGCAGATTAGAGAGCTCTGGGGTTATGGGATCGATATCCGCTGATGCAGTAAAATGTAGAGCCCTAAAAAGCGATGTCAGAAAAGTGCATAACTAAAGAACCACCAGAGGCACACAACAGGGTGAGATTTCTAGCTAGTGATAAATCTCAATGTCTGCTCTTAACATGATGACATCAGCTCATCCCCTGTGAAAATACTTCCAAATTTTGCCTCAGTAGCACTCAATGTATAACCAGCTATATCTGGTTCTCCAGTTACTCTGCCATAAGAACTCCATGACTACTTCATATTGTTCCTTTTTACTCGCCCACAGGTAATAATCAAGATGTAGGGTTTCTCTCTTTTGTTGAGTTTCCCAGTTTTTATGGAAATCACTGAGGAATTTGAACTCCTTCCCAAGTCAGTGGTCAGTCCTCAGTACTATTACTGCTATTAATAAATAAGCAAGTAATGTTACAACTTTATGGAGGGCCTGCTGAAGCCAAGTACAGACTATTAATGATGTTGACTTAGCAGTCAGATATCATGAAAAACCTGTGCTCTTCTCCTGTGATGGTGATGCTACCCCTGAGAATGCAGAATTTTTGGCTGCTGAATGTCCATGAATGCCCATCTCACTGCTGTGTGGGAAGCCCAGATTTCTGCTGTGGGTGCATGCCTCTTCAGCTTCCCAGAGCTGAGTCTCTCTCTGAGCTGGATTTCACCATGGAAGGATTGTCTGTCACTCAACAGGAAGAAAGGGAAATTAAAACTACTTGTGATCTGCCAGGTCTTGTGGGCTTCTCAGTCGCTGCCTGCCAGAGGAAGCCCTACACTCAAGAGACTTGAAGTTGTGTGGGGGGAACATTTGGCAGAGAAGCTGCCAGCAGCTCCAGAAGTGCAGAATTATTTCTCAAAGACCATTCCTGCTGCTGAGCTTCGATAAAACATTTGGAGCTTGGCAAGAATATTGTGTTATTAAAGCATCACTACTACAGTTTTTCTGTAGGAGAGGGAGCATGGAGGTTTACTTTCTTCAGCCAGCATGCAGAAGTTTGCTGGTGCCACTATCTCAGTCACAGGGCAGAGAAAACAGCAGGCACCACTGGATCTGTGCTGATGCCAGGCTCAGCTGCTCTAGAGCATACAGCGTAGCACTCAAGGGCAATGTGTTCAGAGGCACAGCATTCACTGCAAGGGGAATGAGGCTCCAAAGACATGAAAATAAAATAAAGTGCTAGGCGTCTGGGAATTCAGTGGCTCTCATTAAAAAAAAAACCCTCAGACAAGCAAACAAAATTCTTGTCATAATTTCGGTGGGGCTGCAGGGAAACAAATAAACACACACTCAACAATAAGTAGAAAAGGCAAAAATAATTCCTCACTGGTAAACAGCCAATTTGTTATTACAGCAAAGTTGCTAATTTTTGATGCACTGCCCTTTGCTGCTGTTGTACAACAATTACTCACACAAGTCTGAGGCTTGCCCTAGCTTATGACACATCTGTGTCTAATTATACCTAAGGTGGAGGGTTGGGTTAATGTGGTAGACATAAACAAAGTAATTTTTGTTCCGGCTCTGCAGACCTGTGAGAACATGTGTGAATGTGATGGATGGGATGGCAGTGGGAATGCACGCATGCACCTCTCAGCTGCCTGAAGATGAGGCTCTGGAAGTTGGGTTTCTGTCCTGCCCATTTCTGTGATAAGTGCACACAAGCTCCTCACCTGGTAATGTGGCAGAAGTACTGCTTGCTGCCCCTTGGAGCTCCTGCATGTCAGCCCAGCCAGGAGGGCATGCTGGGCATCCCGATGAGTTACCTAACCTGCTCAGGACATCCTGCTGAAGGCAGGGTGGGAAAAATGGTAGCCAGTGACAACCAGTCTCCAGCCAACACAAAGCCACCTCTTGCTTCTGCCAGGACTGAAAGTATTTGGTGAACTTCAGAAGGAGGTGATATGAGAAGTACGTGAAGCTTAGTGGATGTTTGTGAAGTGCTCCATAGCATTAAGAAAAATTCTACCATCTTAAATGCACTTGTCAAATGTCAGGCTGTCAGCATCAGTCAAGCGTGTGCCACCTTTCTTCTGCTACTCGAATGCGTTGCAGCCTCCTCTGCCTTATCTGACAGTGACGTGACATTTCCCTGGCTTCAGGTCCAGGCTGGTATGTGGGCAGCAGGGGAAGAGGCAGCCCTGATACTGGATGGCACATGGCATACATAAACTGCCTCACCTTGGGATGTGTCCTTCATCAAAGACCACATGTTTCCCTCCAGAATCAATTAGCCATTTCCCTCATGGAGTGCTAGACTTCACAAATCTCTGCCCTGAAATACTCAGGTTAGTTGAGAGGTTGCCGATCCCCAGCTGCCTTGCCATCCAGCTAGGAGGCAGAGCTTCAAATCCTTACCATGGTATGGAGGCAGTTATGGGGGGGAAGTCATCTGTTTCATCACTGAGTCTTCTTGAAACAGCAGAGAAGCCACTCAGTGGGGCCTCTGAAAGTAGTCCCAGAAACAGATTTCAAGTGCCAGTTACAGGTATCAGAGGTGAACACTCATGGGGCACGTGTCTCATTCATGCAGGCCATGCATAAAAAGTTCTCAAGGGAAGTAATTTGGATGGGGTGTGATGTGTAGAGGTTGTGACTGACCAGAGGCTGTATTAATATCACTTGCCAGAGCATCTTACAGCATCTTAGGCCACCTAGTAACGCCCTGTCCTAATAAAGGATTTACATATCTGTTTTATTCTTAATCAGTGTTTGTCTAAGGTATCCTCAAAATTCTCCAATGCTGACAATCCTCTGAGAACAATCTAGCCCACTGGTACCCTGTCCTTGTTGTCAGAAAATATTTTTAACCTCTTTGCTTTAATTATTGTCCTGTTCCATCTCCTATCCTATTCCTTTTTGCTGCAATCTTCCTCCTGTCTGGAGACTGTTCTCATGCTATTTCTCCAGTTTTCTCTTTAGACTTAATAACTTCAACTTGAGCAATTTTATCCACAGGTCATGTTATCAAAACTACCAAATAATTTGGGTTCTGCTCGGTTGACCACATCTTTCTTGAAGGAGCAGAGATCTCAGCTGAGGCTGTGGGAGAGCTGAGGAGGGCAAGAAGATTGTTTCATGTGCTCCATAGGCAAGGCTTCACTCTTGTCTTGCCTTGTCACGGCTTTTTCCTTTTCCACAGCAACATCTCATCTCAGAATCATGGTCCAGAACACTTGCCAAAGCAAAGCTGGATGCACACTACATTAATATGTATACCATTATCTAAAGTGTGTTGTTTCACAGACACATTTAATTCTCAGCTCTGGGAATGACCCAAAGGCTAGGCTGGTTTTAGCTTGTTTGTCAAAGTGACCTTTTCCATCTGTTTTCTAGCAGGAGCTACCTTGAATGGCAATATTGAGAGGGCTGGTTCTCTGTAAAGTTAGGCTGAAAATTATGCATGTCTTTTGTATTTGGATCTGTTAATGAGACTGCATAGATTTTACCAGTGGTGTCCCAGAAAATAAAATAGTCTGTGCATTCTGTCAAGAGGAAATAGTCAGCTTAGATGAATATAATCTTGCAGTAAAATAAAGAAAATAAAATACGAGTTTCCTGAAACCTCTGGCAGTACATTTTCTTTACTTGAAATAATCCTTCTGTGGATACACTGAATGACAGATTCCTGCCACTATGGGTAGGCACAGCAGCATGTACAAGATCCCTTTCTATAGGATCCTCCAGTTGTTAATAATATTTCTGAATTTGGTGACTAAAGGAAAACAAAGAGATGGTTTTGGGAAAGTTCCATTGCAATGATGTAGTTCATCATTTGTACCTTTTGCTTTGAACAAGAAAATTGATTGCCTCAAGAGAATAGAAAACTTGCTGGTATAAAGGTTACTACAGCAGAAAAAAAATGGAAAATAAAAGAATGGAAGGGATCTATCTCTTCTTTCTCTCTCTTTTTGTTGCCTGGAAATGCTCTATTTTATCAGCAGGGGAGAAAAAAAAAAAAGGTATCAGTAGCTTTTCATTCAGATATTTTCTTACCATGGCTTTGATAATGCTGGGACAGGATAATGGGAAACTCTGACCTTTGACTGAGTGTCGGATTGTCATAAAAAGCATTAAAAAACAATATTAATGTGATATATTGTCTCAACCTTTCAGTCTTGAGATAGATTTTCTCTCTTCCCTTCTCCCTCTGGTCCAAAGCCCGTTCCCCAGAGCATCAAATGCAGCATGAAAAGCAGTAATGACACCTTTCCCCCAGAGGAAAGAAGCCTCAGATGACAAAGGCCATAACAAAGTACTTGGTGTAACATCTCTCTCTGCTGCATCTCAGGGTGGTCAAAGAGTGCTAAGGACAAGGCAGACCTGGGGATAAGTGCGTGTTACTCTTGGGCAGGTGGCAAGAGGTGGGGGTGCATCTCTCACGCTGTTGGGATTCATCTCTCCAGCAGACAGATCCCATTGTAGCCATCACAGGTTTTCCACTCTTTCTGCAAGTAGTCAGCGTATTTTTCTAAGAGAAAAGACAGACAGGGTGGGGAGAGAGGGAGCATTATATCCTTCCTCTTCTTCCCAAGTGGAATTTTTTTTGTTGTTGTTCCATAAGTTGTACTAAATTTGTAGTTATTTCCCACATGAGTAATACCTGGATAAGTTATGGCTTACATAGGCTTGACACTTGAAATGAAAAGCAGATTGCCGTGCAGATTTGAATTATCCTCCAATATTTCATTACATACATTCAATCTTTGTGGGTTAGTATTGTTACATATTTCATAGTTATCATTTCCATGGCATCGAACTTCTCGTTATCTGCCAGTGCTATCCAGCTATAAATGCCAAAGCTCTCCAGCAGCCAGTGTGTCCTTTTTCAGACTTATATTTCTCTCTTCTGTGGATATGCAGTGTTTAATGGCACTGAATAAAACAGAATTGCCATCATGCTCTCGCAGAAACCCTAGCCAGGCTATTGACAATGTAAGTTTCATTTAATTCCTTGATTCAACAGCCATTTCTAGATGTTTCCTGAGCAAGGCAATAAACACAAAATGCAGTGCTCAAATTGAATATTTAAAAGTCAATCAGGCTTGAAATTTAATTTTATCTAATTGGTTTGCTACATTCGCCCACAACTGAATGACATTTAGAAAAGCCCAACTATCCTACATAATTTCATGTTTACTCCAGTCACAAGACGGATTTTTTTTTTACTTCTTTTAATCTCATTTTAATGCTTTAGCTGATTGACTAGCTCTCTGCCACAGGTTTAATACATTGTTTTGGAATCCTTCTTTGTTCTACTGATACATGATGCTATCAAAGCAATCTCAAGTCTTATTTATCTTCCATTGCTGGGTGCCTAAAGGAGACTTATACATACTTTTGGGGATCACATTTTACAAGTTGGGGAAGGGGTTTGGTAATTCTGTGACATTTACAGATAAGTGTGGTGTAAGGAATTACACCAGAAAGCAGTGTAAAGTTTATTGGCCTGGTAGAAAACCAGGAGCTGGTACTTCACATTCTGTGATTTCCTCTACAGTGTCCTTGTTAATGAATTTCATACACACACAAAAATACACATCAGTCCCATTTATAGTCAGTGCTCACACTGAATATTTAAGTCAATGAGGGTAGCATCACTGCAGATTTCCAGTATTCATCTCTGAGAAAGGGGACACAGACTAAGACAGTGGTGCAGCCTTGTGCGGAATCATGGGTGCGGTGTTTGTCATCTCAACACAAACATGAACTTTAGAAAGGTTCCTGAAAAGCACAAGGAAAATTACAAAGGCATGGCAGATAACATATCAGGTAAGTGTGCAAAGAAAATTCTCTTGGCCATGGAAGAGGTCACAGCGATACACTGAATGACATAGATCTCTGTATGTCTAATGACATGGAACTGAATGACATACATCTTTCATAACCCCAAATTCCAGAGGACCTTCAAGGATGGAAGCTTAATATCTTGGGAAGATGCCTCAGGACTCACTGCTGCAAGACAAGGCACACTGCAGGGCCCCAGGGGAGCAGCTCCATGAGAGTGCCTCCCCCCAGGCCAGGTCAGTGGCCAGACATCGTGCTTTGCTCTTCCCCTAACACATAGCTGTGTTAGTTAAGCTTTTAAAAGGTGCATCAGAAGGTAGATAAAAAGCAAGGGTATGGTGTCTTTCTCTAACTGCCGGAGAAGACATTTATAGAAAGACATTTGTTTGGAGAAGACATTTATAGGGCCTCCACTGACCACTGGAAAAGGCAGAGCCAGGGGTTTCTCACTTCTCCCCCATAACATCAAATGTCAGTCATTTCTGCAACTAGGATGCTGGACAAAGCGAACAGCAGTTTGGATCCCATGCTTCATTTGTTCTGTCCCTTAAAGCGTTACCAACCTCTGTGGAGATTTCACATAGTATCATTCCAATTTCAGACAAGATACCCCCTCAGTGGGTACCTGCTTTTTATTTCATGTAAGAAAACCTGAGGACCCAACAGCATGGAATTATTTTATTTTTATTTGAGCATTATTTTTCTTGATTCTCCTTTTCTTCATGCTAATAGCTACACAAAAGATAGGAATGCCTCCTAGGAAAACATACCTAGGACATAAATTCTGCTGAGCATAAACATTACTTTTTGCATACAACATCAAAGCAGATATTTAGTTTACCCTTAAATTTAGTAAGAGCTATTATCTCACCTTGATGTGTGAAGCTTTATAGATTTAACTCACAATATAATCAGGTGAAAATGGACCCCCCCCTTTGTTTCTGGAAGCTTTACAAATTTGTCATATTATACAAAGATGGACATTACCGATTTCTTTAAGAAATAACCCTGGTGTTTGAAAGAGGTAGCAGACAGTCCTAGAGAAGTGTTAACAACTTCATTTGTCTCAGAAGAGCATTGGCTCTGACACCTAATGATGACAATTTAAGTATCACTATTAACTGTTCCAGACGAAGTAATTTGAACAGAAGCATCCAACTTTGCCTTTAATCGAGTGTTGATGGTTGTAATAAAGATTAGGGATGACAAATACCTAGTGCATCATCTTTTTCATATCCTGAAAGGCCCTCCTAGGTGGCTTACACTTCAAGTATTGCCACATGGAATTTTAATTCAAAGACTTCTCATCCATAGGTTCTCCTACCAACACAACCTCTGAAAAAAACCTGCTAAATCTGCTGGGGATTTTCAAGTTTATGCTGGGACTGTGATAGCCCTTTGAGTTTGACAGGTGCAGACGGAATCTCCCCCTTTTGGGACAGATGTAGCCCACCCAGGATGGGGCTTTGAGACTAGAGGGGCTGCGGTTAAGTAAATTAAGAGGAAGAGTGTGACCCTAAACACAGATGGCTCTTGTCTGGGTGCTTTGCTAGATTACCCCAAGCATGAGTAGCGTGCAGGAAAAGTGCAGCAAGGCCTCCACAGCAGTGATGTGCAGCAAGTGCTTCCCCACCTCCCTGGCTGCTGTAGCACAGTCCTGCCTCGCTGCAGCACGGTGCTGATCAAATGTCTTGTCAAGGTACAGAGGCATTTGATGTGCCTTGAAATGTAGTCCAGAGTCAGTCTCTCAGAAACCTGATATGCTTTTAAACTCTTTGGGCCTCCCATTAGTAAACTCAAGAGATATAAGTAATGACTTTCCTTAATCAATTAGCTTGTCTGGAGAATGTTTAAGTCTACACCTGCACTATATGTTGAACCCATGATCCGCTGGCTTGTTTAAAACTGCCTTTTAGTTGTTTAAGAAAAAAATACCTTTGGTATTCAGTGTTCAGCTGCCAGATCCTAGGGGTAAAATGGTTTTCTTGACACTGCTTCTGTGTTGTCTCACATCTGTGTATCTGGCTCTTTAACACCTAATAAAGTAAAAACCTTGCCTCGACTCCTCATGTGTAATTCCAAATGTCAGTCGATTACAGCCCTGGCTGTTTGAGCCTCTGCACTTGGGTGGATATTGCTCTTTGGCTTATTGACTCCATACCTTGAATCTAGCCTGAAGGAACAGAGGCACAGTTTTCAGACAATGAAGTTTTCTGCAGCTTCGCAGAAATGAGAACACAAATTTGATGTGGACATGGAAAATTTAAAAGGAACAGTAATCCTGAGAAAGTCTTCAGTCAAACTCTCCTAGAGCTAGCTGTGCATTTATGAGTATTCTTTCCCTTCTGCTTGTCAGTAAAAAGTCCACATTCTGAAGTATAATTGTCATGAGAGAAATTAACATGTATTTGTTCATTAGATTAGGAGTTTCTTCTACAAATTTTTGTGGGTGGTCTTTGCGTTTTCTGGCTGACCTGGCAAAAATCAAAGCTGATCAGTGGCAGAAATCTCTACTGTGCTCTTAGGCTGAAAAGGGTGCTCCAAAGGCAGCACAAATGCAGAGCTCTTCCAGAGAAAGCAAGGAGCATGCTGAAGGAAAATAACTCCCATCGCCTGATGCTGCCAACACAGTGCAGGACCATGCAGCTGCTTCTTTTGGGAAGAGCAATGTCAGGACCAGCCTGACCATTCTGCAGCAGGACACAAGACACTGTGTGGACTGAAAACTCTAGCAAAGCCTCCACCATATTGTTTGAGAAAATTAACTATGGATCTCATACACACTAAGAAATGAAGCAGAAGCTCAAACTTTTTTCTTACATTTTCCCTGTGTTATAGGGGTGAAAACCTTTATTTCTAGTT
This sequence comes from Oreocharis arfaki, assembly GCA_013398015.1. Lineage (NCBI taxonomy): Eukaryota > Metazoa > Chordata > Aves > Passeriformes > Paramythiidae > Oreocharis > Oreocharis arfaki. Next base: position 564,051 of record VZRR01002857.1, on the reverse strand, counting down.
TATTTGATTAGCATTAGTATATCTCTCTATAGCAAAAGTCAACAAAGAGAACTGATGCCTTTAGTAATGGGACTAATAACAGCTATGTTTTATTTTCATTGGCTTAATTTCACTGGGTTAATTTTGTTTAAGAGTGTCTAGATAAATTATCAATAAATAAAAGGGACGACTGATATAATCATCAGGAAATGATTGAGAAAAATAATAAACTAAGAATACCTAATAAGAGATCAGAAGATAGCAGGGTTAAAATTGAAGGTGCTGTGAGCCCTTAAATTGCTATCTCTTTTCTCAGCTGAGTCAAAAAACATGTATTATCTGCTTGAGTGATTTAATCTGACTAGTTCTAGTATGAGAATGGACATTTAGATCCTATGAGCATTTCCATCCTATAGATACGAATGCCCTTCATCAGAGAGATCAATCAACTGTAACGATGACTCTGCAGTGCTAGAGAGCCTTCCACGACTTTTAACCAGACTCCCCTCTACAGTTTATCCTGTACAAAGTGAAAGCATAATTATTTCTCCTAGAGACAGCCTCTTAATTGGACCTAATTATCTGTTGTATTAATCTAACAATAGATCCTGTTTGCTCAAAGATTTATTATGAGTTATGACCTAAGTGATACAAACAGCAATATATTTGCTATATAAAAATATATATATATATATTTCCCAGCTTACTCTTTTTAATAAAATCCATAAAAAGTACACAGAATAGGTTTATTCCATTAAGCAGCAGCATGGCTCATGAACTTTGAAGGCACAAATATCCTTAGGTTAGAAATCTTCAAGGTATTGGATTTTGCTTCCAAATTAATATCAAGGCCCTTCACAGAATGTTAAAGCCATTCATGACACTGCTATCACTCAGCCATTTGATGGGTTATGGATTCGGGAAACTAATTTAGTGTTTTGTGACAGAATCCTCAAAATTTAATATGATTTTTTTTCCTCCTTAACACAAGCAAATCAGAAGCACTCAGATTTGCTTGATTTTAAATGCAAACTATCTGGAGAAAAGCATTGTGAGGAAAATGGAAAAAGAAATCATATGAGAAAAAATCATGGGTCTGAATTTAAACTGGATGCAGCTCTCAAAGATCAAACTATTAGTAAATTCATTTCTCCATAGTGAAAGGGTCAAGAAGGTAGAGTCAAGACATTTTAAACCCATCAAAAACAAAATGCCGTTTTGTTATGAAAAAGAATGAAGAAAATCCATCCACATAGTGTAAACTGTTGGCATACAGTCTAGGGTGTCCTGCGTGCTGTCTGGAATAATTGTATGGATGTTTCAGAGCACCTAAGATTTACAGTGAACCCTAAGATGCTCTCCTGAGGGACCTGTACTGTGCATCGCTCCTATCTGGCATGTCACAAGTCTGCCAACATATTTCTCATGATTGTGGAATGGCCCTCTCTGTCACCCTCCAAACACACACACAATGGAATGAAAATTTTCCAGTAAGAGCAATCTCATGATCTCCACAGTGAGTGCTGGATGGGCTGATAGCATAGGTGAACATGCTATGCATCCTGAATGCCGCCTTGATACCTCTGTAACTTAGTTGCAGGATGGTCCTCACCAGGAAAGCAGTTATGCAATCTGCTAAGCAATCACCCCGTGGGCTTCTGGCAGAAAAACTTTCTGAAGTCTGACTCGCAAGGAATAACTCTGCAGGTGTTGTCTGAGGGCACAGAAGTTTCACAGTTTTGAGAGTTCCTCTGTTTCCTGATCTTCCCCCTCTTTCTCCACTTCACCCTCACATTTCTGCACCTTTTCAATCTACTTTGATGTGTAGCTTAAACTACCAGCTTCATGACCCAACAGTTGCATAATTTAATGATGCACATTGTAATGGAGGGACTCAGTCAATTGCAAGACATCTGCTTTATTCTAACTCAGGGTCAAGCAGCCAGTGGTTGACAACACAAAGGAACTTCACAGCTTCACCAGTCTTTGCATCTCAGAGGTTCAACCCCTACTGACTTAATCCTCTATAACATACAATATGTACTGTATGTGATGCATGGTACAAGAGGGAACTGGTGATTATAGATGATAATATGAAGAACCTGGAATGAATATTTTAAATACCAGCTCTATTACAATTCCATTTTGGCTCAAGCAAGTCTGAGTGCTGTAGGAGAAGATGGTCCTTATCAGTTAGAAAAACATGAAGAGGTGATATAATTGTCTATCTGTGTGAATGACTTAATATTCCAACAGTAAATTATCACACCCCCAGTAGAAGTTCCATAACATTTCCATGTACACCTAATGCTTCATTTTCATCATTTCACCCTACACATTAAGAGCCAATTTGTCCATAGGGATAGTTAAGAACAGAAACAGGATAAAAAACAATACTAACAGCTGCAAAAAAAACCCCGCTATCTGGAAATATGTGCTCATTTTTTTCCCTCTATCTGCAATAATCCAGAAGTATGATAATACAAGAAAGGAGTTTCAGTATTTGATATGAAGAGGTGTATGAAATCCTCTGTGGGTATTATGACTCAGTAGTTTGTGTTATCCCCAGTCCACTCCTCCATGAAGATGTTATTCCCAATTAAGTCATAGATACAGACTTATTCTTTGAGTGGCCATAATTCAAAACACTCTTGTGCTTGTTTGCAGACACTTGGTTTGTATGATCAATGGGGGTTTTGCATGTCTGATATTGTCCTACTGATTTATTTTTTGGCTCACATGCATCTTGTATCACACTGGCCTGTGCAGCAAATAATGGTGGAATGCAATATAACAGTTGTAACACAGTGCAATGATCAAAAAAAGACAAGTAATTTTCTGACCAATAATCCAATCCATTTGGTGAGATAGAAGAGATCAGTTTGGAGACATTATTTATTTTTCCTTTAGGCAAAGCATGAAGGCCCCTACAATTATGAGTCTCCTGTATCTGACTTACCAGAAATCTCCTGTGTTTAGAAGATATGTTGTAACAACTGACTGAGGCCTGATGGTTTTCCATGGTGCTCTCTGTGGGCATGCTCTGCAGAATGTAAGGAATCTGCAGAGGGGTTAGTTTCCCGGATGCTGAAAGTGTCCCCTTTTTCTCTTCTTATTGCAGAGGCTGTGTTTTCATCTGCAGAAGACTTGGCTGAATTAACATTAACTTGCCTATTTGACATCACCCTGTGCTTAGGGGGCCCCAGACAATGAAACAGAGCCAACATATCAGATACAGCTCACTAAGACAATTTCTGACCAAAAGCAAAACAAATCTGGGAGGTCTAGCATGCAGGCCATAGTTAGAGCTACCTAACTAAAATCTAGTGGTTCCAAGCAAAATATTGGCTCAAAAGGACCAAAAGAGCCTTAAGGTCCTTTTGTGCTCCCCTTTTATGGGAATGGCTCCTTCTACCACCTACATAGCCTCTTCTCTGAGGGACAGCACTGTCTATCATCCTGCACAGCCGAAGGACCCCACTTCTGCCTGGAGTACAAGTAAATACAATACCTGGGGTTGTCTCTTGGTGTTCTTGGCCTTGGTAACATCACCAATCCCCATACACTGCTTCCAGGGCATTGAGAAATGGTTTTACTGGGGGCAGGCAAACAGTTTTCAACAAACATCAAGGGACTGTAAGTCATTGTGTGTGTCAATGACACTTGTGCTTACTTTCTGCAATGAGTGAAGAAGTGCATATAGCAGGAGAAAGCCTTCTTCCCTCTCTCTCTTTACTCTCTAGGAGCCTCAGTGCATCTATCTCTCCCCAAAAAGATTTATTGACATTCATTATGTTAGAAAAGGGGTAAGTTCTCTAAAGTGTTTTTTTAAGGGAGCTTCTGAGGTTATACCTGGTGGGAGAAGCGCTCAACACCAGAGACCAAGAATTCACCCCAGTTTTTTACTTATGTTTAGTGGCAGAGTATTACCAGAAGCACTGAGGATCCCTTGCTAGCACATCACTATTTTAATGGCTGTCAGGTGGGAATCAGTCTGATTATTTGTCCAGAAAAATTTTAATTCCTCATTTCAAATTTCAAAAGAATGGGCAGGAATTTGTTCCAGCACCTTTTTTCTTTCTTCTTCACAGCCACATGCTAAAACCAGGATGTTTTACTATCAGCTATTAGTACTTGGCATAAGATTCTTCAACCTGTCTTTCCCTCTTCTGCTCCCTTTTGCTTTGTCTGAGAGTGTAGAGCTGACAGAAACAGAGTTATTTCAGTGCCTCAAAGAAAAGTTAGACATCACTGCCATGAGACACAGCTTGACTGCATATGAACAAGTACTCAAGCCATTTTCAAATCTCCTAAGTCTGATCCTCTTTATATTTTCTGATCCTTAACAAGTCAAGATTTAAAGAGAGAAACGAGCAATTAAAAAAAGGTGAAAGCAAAACTACAATCATAAAAATCTGGTAATGACTTATCCCATGAGCTAGATGCTAACTATTGCCTATAGAAGCTTACACACAAACTTTCATCTCTTCCCCCCTCTAAGTTGCTGTGACCCTTCAGAGTATCCAGATGTTTCCTCTCCTTTCTTCAGTATCTCATCACTTTCTCAGGCATTCACCTTTTAAGAGGCATTTTTTCAGTGTTGTTCCCTGCCTGCAGCTGAATATTTTTTGTTATGTTGTTAAAAATGTTATTAAAAAGTGTGGTTAAGAAAGACATACTTTTCCTATTGAGTAAAAAATCCAGGTTATATTTTAATAATTACAGAATCCTAAGGAGATAATGGAAATACAGTGTGGAAACAATGCAGGGGGTACGGTGCTAGTGAATCTTCCATTGGAAAGTCTCAATGAATAGAGCATTTGCCAAAAATAGTTGTAAGTATGTGAATGATTATGTCTATGTAGCTTATGGATGTGTGGCAGGTAAATTTTAGCATGGGATGGACAAAACATTATCTGCAAAAGTGACCTTTATTGTTTCACAGTCTTATTGGTAAAGCCAAACCTCCACCAAATCCTCTGTAGGCTTAGAGTTGGCAAGGCAGGAAATTGTTTCTGTGCACTTTGTCAGCTGACACGCAGCAATGATTATCAGCTGGTTTAGAGGATGGATCCTTTTGTCACTTTCTCCTCACTTGCACACACACTCATGCCACAGCTTTGCTTGCCCTCTTCCTCTTTGCAGACTTCAGCTGCAGCATCTCTTGCTTTCCGTGCTTCTGGATACATCACTGGGCTTCGTCTTTCTGCTTCCAGACATTCCCTTCCCTCCGAGTCCTTCCCGAATGAAGGTTTCCACTGTTGTTCCATTCTTGGACATGTTTTTTTACCGTCACCTTTTAGAGAGCAGGGGAGAAAAAAGTCAATGTTTTGGGCACATTTTACTTTAATGTTTGTTATATGTCTGTTTACAAATAATGCTGCACCATACACTTTTTAGACAGCTCATTTTGATTAATAGACAGCTTGATGATAGATAGGTAGACAGACAGCAAGACAGATATAATAATGAAACAGCAAGATTTAACTCTTCTTCTGGCAGGGCATGTTTTTTATCCAAAACAAAGAACAGTGCTGTCAGATTGCTAAGACTGGAGTGTTCTCTTAGTGCTTCAGGCTAGGTTTTATGTCAAGGTAAATGCTGACTATTAGAAGTCCCTTGTAAACAGCAAGAAGATTTGGTGACACACCCAATAATGTCTACAGGCCTGGTGAAGTCACCACCCAAATTTGGGCCTAGAACATCTGGCAAGTGTAGCCTTATTAGCTTTCTAGCTAATTAAGTGCTAATGACTGCTTTAAAGTAGAAGTTTAGAACCGGTGAGTGCTGGCATCAGTCTGTGTTCTCAGAGAAAACATCTTCCCACACAAGATTCCAAAGAGAGACAATGGCCGATAAAGGCAATAAAGAGTTTACAGATGCTACAGAAGAAAATAATTACACAATACATTGTTATATATATCTTTTTAAATAGTTAATAATAGTTGGGGATGTTTCTTCTATTGATTCCACGATTTCTGCTTCATCAATAAAATATTTTATCACAGAACAGTTGAGTGCCTTCATCACTTCACACCAGCACTAATGCAAATAATCAATCTTTATATTGATAATATGTAACTGCATATAATCATCACTACCCATGTATAGAAGACAGAAAGCAGAGTCTAAAGGATTGGATATTTTTTGCAACAAGGCCCTTCAAAGATGAATGTGTGAAGGTCAGGTAGAGTTTTCAGTGACAGATTCTGGAGGTGCTTAATCTCATTACTCAGTGTTGCCATCATTTCAGTCCCACATTGTACAGTAAACCATGGACTGTTTTAGAACGGACTCAGAACTGCTTCAAAGATTTAGTGAAGAAGTCAATTCTGATCGCAGTTATCATTCCTGTGGAAGAAAAACACACAAAGTGTGGCAAACACATGAGGATCTGGTTCTCAAAGGTGTGTTTGAAGAGATGACAGAAGCATGAATAGTTGTGTGCCATTTACATTCTCTACATCTCCTACATCTTCCTCTTCGAAGAACTTATCATTGCTTTTACTGGGGCTTTTCACAAGGTGCTGTTAAAGTTATTCCACACTCCCCTGGCTTTGTCTCCCCTGCAGGAAAGCAGAGTACAAGGGCATCACCAAAACCCACGTGGTGGCAGCAAGCTAGCTACAGCGGGAAACTCCTGTTTCAAACACAAACTGGAGCTTAGAGCATCCATCTGGCTCACCCTCCAACTCATCACCTGGTTTTATATCACCTGGCTTAGAAAATAGCTCAGCTCCCACATCACCATAACCTATCATTTCTTCATCTGCTCCCAGTTGTTTCGTTGTCTCCTATCCCCTCTGTCCCATCCTCCCAACACCAGTAACAAGAAGAGAGCTGGTATGGCTTTTCTTCACAAAGGCCACATGTATGGGCACAGCACACTGTTTGCAGGACTGAAGCCAGCAAAACAAGGACAATTTGTTCTAAGGAGCCTGAACTCTGCTTAGGTGAGACTTATTCTACGCTTTGCTATCTGGTTAAGTGCCATACCTTGCCTGCTTAGGATCTAAGTGTGTGACGGAAGCCATCTGTAACACACAAGGGTAGCTAGTGCAGTAGTCCTACAGCAGCACTGCAAACATAGCTGGTCTCTCCTGGCACACATGTTCTTTAACTCTTTACAGTGCGCTGGTATATAAAGAGCAGCTCATACCAATATCTTCTTGCTGGAGAGGTGCAACCCACAGTCCTCTTGTCTGAGGAGCAAGAAACCTACATGGGCCATGACACTGTATTCCGGTTCCTGTGATTCCCTCCTTGCTGAAGGGAGGGATGGAATAGTGCTGTTCAAATATCCGTGAAGAAATGAGGGTAAAGAGACGTAAAGAAAATGGAACCATACCACTGAGGTTATGGTATAGCAACAAGTGGCTGGATCACACAAGTATGCTGAAAGGAGCTGAGTACATGAGGGAGGGATGATATGGATGGGAAATCCATATTGCAGTCCAGTGTGACCATCTGGGGTAGATGTACCCAGCCAGTCAAAATGACATGGAATAAAAGAGCAGAAATTCTTTTCATAGAGGAGGTTTTCAGACCTGCCATCCTTCTCTTTCCTGGCGTTTCCAGTGGGTAAGTGCTTATTAAGTGACAGTGGGGCTCCTCAGTCCAATTTTAAATGAACACTGTAAAGAGGTCTTTTGACAACTTATTAAAAATTTAAGTATAGTAGCAAACCCTTGGGTTAGTTGATTTTATAGTTAACATTTCTCTGTTGGAATACCAGCACATGATGTCTGTCAGCAAGCCAGCCACAATAGCCTTAGGCTGATATTCCAAATATAAAATAGCAGTCTATATCTGTCAGGGCTGTGCCAGTGCCATGTTCTACATGAGCACTTCTTTAACCTGATAATTCACACAGCTGAAACCTGTCTAAGAATCAGCTGAAGTGTTCTTGCAATCTGAAAGAAACTCTGTTCTCATCCCCAGTGTGGCATAACTGGAGCCACTAGCAGCAAGAAGCTATCAAAACAGTCCACAGGCTGTGTCAGAAGAGCACTGACAAGTCACAACAAAGTTAAACAGGTACATTAGAAAAAAACATAGAAGAGGGAGGCTGATCCATTTTAAAATGAAAGGATAGTTATAGTGATTTTTTTTAAGGAAGTAAGATCAAAGAAACAAGGTCACTAACCCTGATTGCAACAGAGACGTAAATTTGACCAAATTAATGAATGATCTGGTAGTTGACAACTGGTATAAATGTAGCCTGACTGAGTTTGTTTCCTCCATTTATAGAAAGGGTAGTGGTGTCCCAAATGGGGGTTTTGTTTGCAATTGCAGTTGTGTGTGTACAAGCACCTATATAAAATCTGCATAAAATACAAATATATTCACTGAAATTTACAGAGGTTAATTTTTTATTTTGTTTTAATATAGACCTGAGTCAATTGTGCCAAAATATTTTAGTGGAAAAGACACACCAGTTCGGAGAACCTGATAGATTTGGAGGCTAACAAGGGACCCACATGCAAGCCCCTGTATTGACCGACTTGGAGTGACAACTTTTGCCTTCCTATTCCTAAACTGACATCTTAACCTAATGGACATGGAGTCGAGCTCTCTTTGGAAGGTAGCTTTTACAAGAGGAGATAACTCTATCTGGTTATACTGGGGGAAGAAAAAGAGTAAAGGTCCAAATGCAGATAAATGTGGCCTTGGCATGGGACCCAGGTGTATTCCAAAGTGCTTGACTGTTCTGTAGTAATGGACTGTGCAATATTTCCCTCAGTTATAACTCTGCAAACTCCAACATTTAATCCATATAACTTTTTTATTTGGGTAAATTTGCGTTTTCTGTCCCTCTCCCAGTTACAATTTGCACAACTCACATATGAGTGTGGAGTATTTGAATATTTAATAATGTGTGTATATCTCTGTATGTATTTCAGCACGTGTACACACCATTTCTGATTACAGTAGGACTGATAACTGGACTGGGGGATGTTCTTCAGGAAAGAGAAAAAGCAGGAATAATTAGCATTTACCCCGTGAGTGCTTCTAGTTGTGACAATTTGGAGGCCTTTTTAATCATTCATGTTGCATGTTTTTATCGCTTATATTTGTGAGTGTTAGTTACAAGGGCATCACAGGAAAGGATTAATTTAAAATTTCTTCTTTGTATTTAAAACAGCAACTACTTGTGACAAAGTTTGAATGTGGGAAATTATACGGAATATTCCCATTTTTTTTGCAAAAGTGATTGTTTAATACTTTGTTTTTCCTTACGAAATGGAGATCCATAAGGATACGACTGTCTCCATTTTAACTAAGAAAACATATGAAAACCCAAAACATGAGGCTATGGAATACAGACCCTTTTCAGAGATGATGAGGCGACAGTTCAATTTGTCAGTGCATTGAATGCAGCTGACCACAGAAGAAAATGGATCCTCTGTCTACAGTGATCACGTTCTGAAATGAATCCTTTCACTGTATCTTGCTCTTAATAAGATTTATACATTCTGTGAAAAGCAAGGCATTCCCATCAAAACTATCAAATTTAATATAATACAAGTTCCAACTTTTGCCCGTATTTGTGGTAATAGGATTCTGCTCTAGAACGTAATTAATTTCTGGGATGGGACTTTTGTTTTCAATTTCAACCTCAAATTCATTCAGCGGTCTGTATTTACTTACTTTTTTGCCACCATTACATCTTCTCTTGAGTCTGATTTCTCTAGGACAAAACAAGCCATGTTTGTTAGACCTTCTAACCATTGTCCTATTCATTGTGTCAGCTCTTCTTCTGCATCTATTACTCTTTTATTTCAGTACTTCTTTCCTCCTCATGGACTGTTGTAATTGCACACATTGTCTCACATGGAGTCTTCCCATATCATCTTGAAGGCTACTGACAGTACTCTAGGAAATACTCTCAATTCAAAAACACTTGATTTTTTTTCTCTTCTACAACCTCTTATCTTACTGAGCCTAAGGTGCTGGGCCTTTGTTGCCTCTCCATTAAGTCAGGTCTGAGAGTCAGCAAGACTATTATTACTGTACAACAATAGAGGTTACTACAATTGCAAATGGATTTATTGGATGAAGAAAAAAAAGGAAAAAAATTGTATCTACAAGACAGAACAGAAGCAAAAAAAAAAAAAAAAACAACAAAAAAAAAACCTGTCATCAAAGGTTTCTTACCTTTTTCCAGGGAAATACTGAGTATTGCACTTATTGCTCCAGCACATAAAGATATATATGTCATTGTCCAGTTTATGAATGTAGATACCATATCTATTGTGGCCTTTATTTATCTTGCATTCTATCAGAAGCGGTGTTTTTAGGTTCAGTAACGTGATCTCCTGCTATGACAAGGTGACCTGTTTAGTGGATGGGGAAAAGGTTGTGAATGTTGTCCACCTGGACTTTAGCAAAGCTTTTGTCACCACTTTCCACAGCATTCTCCAGGAGGAACTGGCAATCTTCACTGGGTAAAAAACTGTCTGCCGGCCAGGCCCAGAGAGTGGTGGTGAAGGAAGTCACATCCAATTGACAGCTGGTCACAAGTGCCGTTCCCCAGGGCTCAGTACTGAGGCCAGTCCTGTTTAATACCTTCATCAATGATCTAGACAAGGGGATCGAGTGCACCCTCAGTCAGTTTGCAGACAGCACCAAGCTGACTGGGGGGAAGTCTTGATCTGGGGGAGGGCAGGAAGTCTCTACAGAAGTACCTGGACAGGCTGGAATAATGGCGGAGGCAAATTGTGTGAGGGCCAGCAAGGGCAAGTCCCGGGTCCTGCACTTCAGTCACAACAACCCCAGTCAGTGCTACAGGCTGGGGGAAGAGTGGTTGGAAAGTGGCTCAGTGGAAAAAGACCTGGGAGTGCCGACTGAACAGGAGTGGCTGAACATGAGCCAGTGTGTGCCCAGGTAGCCAAGAAGGCCAATGGCATCCTGGACTTTATCAGCAGTAGTGTGGCCAGCAGGACTAGGGCAGTGATCTTCCCCCACACTCAGCATTGCTGGATCCTTGAAAATGTGTTTTTAATTAGAAAAAGTGGAAAAAAAGTCTGAAACACTTAGGTTAAACTACAAGTGCAAACATGAGATACACATACAGAGGATTTGTTTACGAGTTATATGATGTAACAAAACTGTCATGCGCAATTAATACCTTCAGTCTTTCAAGTGCTGCACAAGGAATATGTATATGCACTCTCACTTCCCTTTGTTGAGCTACTTCACCACTCTGCTGTAATTCTCAAAGCAAGGAGAAGCATTGGTGTGACAGCACAGGACATAACCACAATGATGTTCAAAGGTTTCAGAGACTTTTGCTATATTTCTGGAGATAGCAGACATACCAATTTACCTCAGGACAGAGCAACCTTCAGAGCCAGCACTTGAAAATGCACTGGGACTGGTGTGATAACTCACACAACTGAGTTTGGGGATGTAGATATTCAAAGATGCTGACATCAAGAAATGAAATCTTGACCTCACTGGAGTTAGCGCAGACTCAGGCTTTGATCTCAGCACAACTGATCTTAATGGTGATTTTAGAAATGTCAGGCATGGCTCGTAAGCCTAACTGACAGAAACAGTTTCATGAATATCAAATTAAAAAATACCGTTTTTACCTCAAGCACGTGACTTGCTTCTGTACCGATCCTAGGCGCAGTTTTTTACAACACAATGCAGGACACACCACACTTCTATTTTCACACACACAACTCTCATAGTGACATCCTTGATTGCTGTAGTTATTTGCTAGGCTGTAGGACAATATCGAGGAGCTCCAGCTTTGTGCCCAAACAGATACTGACAATTCTGAGCTGTGCAATTGTAATTTTAAATAGTTAACTGGGAAAACAAAAAAACCCTTTTATGTCATTAAGGCTTCTACTCAAGTACCCAGCATTTCTGCAGTGCATATACAGCATCTTATGGAAACCAAACTAAAATGAGCTCTTCTACTGCATCTCCATTTCCTTCTGGAGGTCCTAAAAAACCATTCTCCAGTCAATTACTCAGGTTGGAGAGCAATATAAATTATTCTTCTTCCTCCAGCCGCCATCAAGTGCTTTGCTATCAAACAATGCCAAAGCCAGAATATAAATGAGGATAGAAAATATCCATATAAAATATACATATACGTTAATACACATGCCGTATGCATTATTTCAGGTGCATATAGCACTCTGAACTGCTAAGCAGCTTTCTGCATGGGCTTCACAGGAACAGAGGCCCTGTTATGAACTACTCCCTCCCTATTTTTTTCCATACATTCAGGCAATTGCGACATCTTCTCTCCCAGCAGTGTTTCCATTGTCTTGAACTTTTTCCCTCTGCTTCAGCCCTTCTGTGAATGGCAATGAAACAAAAGGGAAGGAAAATCAAGAGACGAGTGATTAGCAAGAAGATGACTACTCCAGCTCTGCAGAAGTACCCTTTACAGAGTGAGCCTCTGAGCTCTTCAGTGCAACAGAAGATATGAGCATCAGGGATAAACAGGAATGGACAGAACAGAAAAAAACAGACAAGCTAGATACTGCCGCAGTTATTTTTTAGCCTAATTTTATTGTCAGAATATAACATCAATGAAATTGAGGCAGTATGCAATTTAGGCTGGCATTATGTTTTCATGCTATAGCTGTTCAAGTGGACTGTACGTTTGAAACCGTACTTCAGCTCTTCAAAATCTTAAATCACCAGTGACCGTATCAAAAATGTAATATTGTGAGAAAGGTCTGTTAATGGTCAGTTATTCAGTGCAGTATTGCCAAATTACCTGGAGAGATGATGTAGATAGTTAGACTGTTCAATATTAAGCAGCTACCGAGCCTGATCTCTTCCATCTAGTTGTACCTTGAGTAACATACAACCTAAAACAGATCGGAGAATTTCAAATGTATGCCCCAAGCATGCACTTACATATTATAGCAGTAAAACCCAGTAGTAAACCTGCTCCTTAGGCATTGTTAATAGGATTTGGATAATCACAGAACAAGCCCTTGGTGCTGAAATTATATTCTTTTTGTTGACAACACGTTACCTAATGGGACTGTCTGAAGCTGAAAAGAAAACAACTGATTGACATGAATATTACAGTAGGAAAACACTGGTAAGTTCAGTGAGGCCTCCCTGCAAGTTAATGATTTGTTTTATTTTATTCCCCCCTTGCTCATCCCAAGGAATATTTTCAAATGAAAATCACATGCTTGTACCTTCTAGCTGGAGTTAAGTGCTAAGACAGCAGGTTTTCAAATGTTCATTGTGGGGATTAGAAGCCCCCCAGCCAGGAGTGCCTGGTGCACACCTCACATGGGGCCACTTGGAGAATGCTTCTTCTCAGTTATTTTCTTCATCACAAAACCCATCAGTGACATTTCACGTGTCCTTTCCTGCTGGAAGCTGTCCTATCCTGGCCCTTGGCCAACGAGATAAAATTATGTATTCCATAAAACTACTGAATATTTCATTTCTAGTTTCAGCCTCCATTTAATACCATTGCTACTGCCTGCTGAGGAAAGACAGACCAAGTAAAGAGATGCTGCAGACAAACTGGAACAGTTAATTATTAACAGGAAAGTTAGAAAGAGAGATCCCTCACAGGGGTAGGGTGTCCCTTGGCTGTCCAACATGCTTTTCTCCCTGTCATCCCTGGACTTCTCTTTACATGCAGTCAGGTTCATTCTCTCATGCAGTAAGTTGGAAGGCAAGGCAGATTCTGCTTTTCGCCTTTTTCTGGTTTCTGTCTTTTGCCAGTCAGCACACAGTCCAATGAAATGATGAGAGAAAAGCAGGCACAAGTAAAATTCACTTTCAAGGGGGATTTTACTGGTGCCAGACTTCTGTGCCATGTTATTGGTTGCACACGACAAACTTTTATTTCCCTGCTTGCTTTGGTACATGGTACCAAAACTCCCTGCTGGCCAAGAAGGCAGATGCCTGCTGCTGGTACATGGCCAAACGAAAAAGGTGGCTGTGAGTCTCCTTGGGCTATTATGCGGCCATTTTCCTAAGAAATCTTTGGCTGATGAAGTTCTGTACCCCCTCATAAAGACTGTCATGTGGTGCGGGTAGAAGCAGGGGGTTGATTCCTTATTTCTATGATTTGTAGAAAGGTAAATGTTTATCTCAGTTTTGGCACTGAGAAGAAGAGCAGAGAGGGTTTTAAAGGCACTTTGCATGTAAGTACTCATGAAACGAGACTGTTATTCTCCCACAGCAGGCGGTAAGCAGCAGAAACAGAGACATAACAACTTAGCAATGCAAAATGAGCTCCAGGCGTCTGGTAATTGTACCTTTTTTTTTTTTTTGCTTTTAAACCCCTCACAACACTGAATTGCATGGGGTCAATCTGACCTGGTTTTGACAATGTTTGCAGTGGCAGGAAGTCTTTGTGACTTTCAATCAGAAGAACATTTTAGATTATTCATGTATGGAGGGAAAGAAGCACAACAACAAACTGTTTATTTGCACCTATTTTGTGACCTTAAAGGGCTCAATTTTTTGTGATTTGTACTGAAGTCAGGATGTTTTAAAAGTATTTATCTAAAAGATGTGATTTCATCATACAGCCTCCAAAACAAATTTATTTAGTTCCATTATACGTGGCCTACCTTTCTGCCTTTCTTTTAAAATATTAAATATTATGGATAGGTAGAAGCATATGATTCAGAGAAGCAATGAAACATGCCAAATGTTTGAAATTCAAAGGTACTGGCAGTTCCCTGGGGCAGGTATCTCAGTGCCATGAAAACCAGAACCCTCTGTAATGAACGCGGTGGCTCTGGATGGTTCAGACGCAGCTTCTGGATGGCAAGGGAGCTGATGAAGTGTCTGGAGCACAATTCTTCTGAGGGAGCTGGGGGTATTTAGCCTGGAGAAAAGGAGTCTCTGGGGAGACTTTATTGTTCTTTACAGCTGCCTGAAAGGAGGTTGTAGCAAGGTGGCGGTTGTTCTCTTCTGCCAAGCAATAAGTGATAGGACAAGAGGAAATGGTTCCAGGGGAGGTTTAAATTGGACATTAAGAAAAATTTTTTCACCAGTAGGGTTGCCAAAGCTGGAACAGGTTGCCTAGGGAAGTGGTTGAGTTGCCATCCCTGGAAATACTTAAAAGACATGTAGACATGGAGTTTAGGGTCATGTTTTAGTGGTGGACTTGGCAGTGCTGGGTTAACAGTTGGACTTGATGACCTTGGAAGTCTTTTATAACCTAAATGATTCATGATTCTCTGTGTTTTTGTCAGCTGGTTCCTCATGCAGCATCCACAAGCCTGGGTTCCATAATTTATGCTTCTGTGGAGAGGGTGGAGAAAGATGAGCACTTATTCAAAAGCCAAGCATGTGGTCAATGGGAAAGGGCATCCTTCCTGGCACTACAAGTGGAGACTACAGCCAAGCACCTGAAGAAACAAGCCACACATCCTCCATAGGGAATGCAAGCACTGACACTGTCCTTCAAGTGCTCCTCTGCTCCACCGACAGAGGCTGACCATCATCTCTTAGGAGTAACCTCTGCATAGCATTGTGCCCAAACAGCTGGGAGCATCAACAAAGCAGCCCTGGTCTCTAGCAAATGTGTTCCCTCCATCTTTGAAAATTTGGTGTATGTAGTGTTTTGGTCAAAATCAGGGATCTTCCTCAAGCTGAGTAATGTGCATTCTTTTTTCACATGATTTAAGTGTGCATTGCCATGCAGCAGGTTAATGCCTTAGGATTTAGCCAAAAAATTTTTACTGACAAATGCATGTAGAATAATTGCAGGTGCCTGCAGAAAATTTTCATCTGTCCAAAACCTATCTTGTAGTTAAAAATACAAACAATATTAAAAAATGTGGGGGGAAAAAAATGTTTAGCTCTCACCACTAGTTCTGCTGACTGCAATTAAGTATAGCACATAAATACTAAGGGATTACTCATTCTGACTGGATTATGTGTTCCAATTGTTGGAAAAGAAAAAGTATTACTTTTCTGCCATGCATTAAATTTAATATCAGCTACCGTGTTGGAAAGAATAATGTGAAAAACCTTTCCTTGGGTTATCAGAAGGTGAGAGCTAATATCTGCTGGTTAATCCCATTATGATTATTATATATGACTCTAGGTTGGATTCATTTGTAGATTGCACAGATATTACTAAATAGGGCTTCAGGCAACTATACATGAATTTCTGTAAATTGTGATCAGGCCTCAGTGCAGTGGCCATCAGGTAATGGATTAACGAGCTGTCAGTATTAAATTCATTTATTTCTCCTTATCATTTAAAGAGCAGGTGGTCTCTAACTCCACCAGTCTGAACACGCAGCTCTGAAAAGACTCGTAGCTTTTGGCAGAGCAATGGAAGGAGCAGCAGCAGATTTCATTTATCAGGAATAACATTCTGTTACTGACCTTTCATCTCCAGCAACTAGGTAGACTCACTCTGCTGCTGCTATTGACCCTGCACATTTTGTGCAGACTGGGGTGGTATGAGGATAAATATAATGAAATATGATAGACTTGCTGTAACTTGAAATTAAGGAAGGCTTTAAGAGAAAAATCTTCAAAGGACAAAAAATATGTACATGCATGCATGTATCTGTTCAAAGAAAGCACGTAGTGATCGACTGGACTGTGTTCTGTAGATATGCACGTATATTGGTGTGTTCTGTAGATATGCACGTATATTGGTTTCAGTGGAATTGTAAGGTGTGTTAAGTCAGTGCAAAATTTGTCTTACCCTTCTCCAAAGTCAAGTCAGTCCTGGGTGCCTCTGTCACATTAACAGTGTAAATTCAGATACAATTAAAATATGCGAATTAACTTGATTGATTTATTAAAAAATAAAACTAAAAGTGCTGGAAATGTCTCATATTTATTTAAAATGAGGGATAACCCTCATCTAAGTTGGGTTATATTGTCACTTTTTACCCTCTCTTTTCACTGTACTATAAAATAAATTTCACTGTACAAATAAAATATTTGGCTTGAAAAAATGAAAAAGGGTGAGAAAGAGTTCTATTTTGACCTTTAACTAAGCAGCTCATCTGATTGAATCTCTGTATGCTGAAAGAAAATGAAGATGAGCAAGCAGGAGAATTTTCTTTCAGTAGGAAGGGTCTCGGTGGGGCTACATTTCCTATCATCTCGCTTGTTTACACAGCATCTTTATAAAAATTAGTGCAGCTCCCCATCTATTACTGCAGTATTCCAGTTAGAAGCTAAAAGGGCACTGAGGATTCTCTTGGAGAGGATAACTGATCACAAAACAAAGTGAAATATCCACCCGCTCCATACCAGCAGGCAGTTTTCCTGCAGGTGAAGATAAAGAGGAGTAGCACAAGATTTGTTGAAAGAGTTTTTTAATGCTTTTTATCTTGTCTTACTATGGTGGTAAGTGTTGTCAAAGACTGCTTTCATCAAGAAGTTGAATTGCAGTCATTACAAAGAACAAGGTCGTGCTATTGTCAGCAAGACTACTGATGGCATAATACAATGCTGTGTGCAATGAAAATCTGAAAGACAGGCTAGATCTGCCATTAAAGGTAGATTTTTCTTGTCTGGACAAGGGTTTTCCCGTCTCCTTTTATAAGATGACATTTTAATTGAAAACAAACAAACAATGCACAAGGAGTAAAGGAATTCTTAAAGCAGCCCAAAAGAAAAGTCATCCCGAACACATCTGTCATTATTTGTGAGGGTGACTTAAAGGTATGAATTAAGGGTGGGTACCTCAAAAACAAAAAAACCCCAAAGAATAATAATAAAAGCAGACAAATCCTTTCTCTAGGAATTTGTAGCATAGATTTGTGAGCCCTAAACATGTACTAAACCACCTCTCTTTTCATTCCTAAAGCACTACTGCTTTGAATGGTGCTTGGCAAGAATTCAGAAATGCTATACTTGAGCAGTGCGGCATTGAGAAGGAAGGTATACTGTAAAACCATTTCATTAAAAGCAGGTCACTCAGGACCCATCCGAAAGACAGTTTCTCCTGAAATGACTTGAAGATTTTGATATTTAAGATCTGGTTTGCCATCATCTTCTCAAAAACCTTACTAAACCAAACCAAACCTTAAAACTGTGCCCCAAAATATTATTGGGACAACAAGGTTGCCCAGATAAGTGTGAAATCAGCTGATGTCCATTCCTAATTCTCAGTCAGTGACACCACAGAGAAATCCATCTTTACAGTTGTTTGGAAATAATATCTTCTTTTATACCTCCATATGAATGAACGTATTCACACTTGGCAGGTGCACTCTTTGTTGGGTTAAGTACTGGCTGGGTGACCAGGCCCAGAGACTGGTGGGGAGTGGTGCCACCTCCAGTCAGTGAACAGTCATTAATAGGGTTCCCCAGGGCTCAGTTTTGGGGCCAGTTCTGTTTAATACCTTTATTGATGATAACAATTACCTCAAAGGAGGGTGTAGTTAGGTGGGGGTTGGTCTCTTCTCCCAAGCAACCAGCAACAAGACAAGAGAACATAGTCACAAGATGCACCCGGGAAGGTTCAGATTGAACATCACGAAGAATTTCTGCAGTGTAAGGGTTATTAAGCATTGCCATGGATCATCCAGGGAAGTGGTGGAGCCGCTGTCCCTGGAGGTGTTTAAGAAATGACCAGATGTGGCACTGAGTGCCATGATCTAGCTGACCAGGTGGTGGTTGTTCAAAGATTGTCCTTGATGGTCTCGGAGTTCTTTTCCAACTTTAATGATTCTGTGGTCTTATATTCCCACCTCACTCCATTTATATATATAATTGAAGTTTTATGGAAGTTGAAATTATATTTGGAAAAAAAAAAAAAAAAGGACAGCTACAGATTTTAGAAAGGTACTTACAGTAGACAATAAATCCATTTTCAGCTTTTTGGCATACAGATGTCCTTTCTTCCTGAAAATAAGAAAATTATGCTTTTAAAGGACAAATCACCTAACTGTTTCCTCAATGACTCATAAAATAGATGTTTCTCTCCTGAAAAAATTCAAAAATATTACTTAAAATGAGACTCAGACATAATTATTTAATTTTGGTTTTTTTCTCTCTCTTCTTCCTCATTGTTCCATGTGAAATTTTGGAGAAGTTGATAAAAGAAATTGGTGAGATTATCCTGGTTTTTTTCTGACTTTTTATTGTGACCTACTGTATATACTACTTTATGCATAAATAACTATATATATGATATATTTTTTTAAGAAGTTTTCCCATCAGTTTTTGGGATTTTTTTCACTTCCATGGGTAGGACTGACCTTTTCTCCCTGACTTCTAAAAGAAATACTTGCTCCAAAATTATGATAACTATCTTGTGCTTTGTTTGCACTCTATTAAGGGTCTTGCTTAAATATTCAAGATATTCAAGAGAATGAAAGGAGTAAAATGCCTGATATTCTACTTTACGTTACTGGAATTCCTAGCAAGACTGAAACAAAGCCTTAACTATGCTTGTTTCACACACTTTTATGAACAACTATTGGCAAGCCATGTGAATCCTGGAGGCTGGAACCTTTCTCTTTTCATCTGCCCTCTTTCAGTATATTTCAGTATTTCATTTTTTCCTTATTGTATATCACCTACCTACGCAGCACTCTGCCCTTCAGCACAGATTGTGCTGCTGACAGCATGCCAGCCTGCTTTCATTCCAGTTCCATCTTCACATCACTTCTCCAGGGCTCCTCCAGACCGCCTGCAGCATCCCCCTTCTCCCTTTGCCTCATAGGCTCTCCCTGTCTCTTTTCTCTTACTGGTGTGCTCATTGTAATTCCCTGACCAGCTACTTTTCCCAGTGTTTCTATATGAAAGGGTAATGTGTGTAAAATGCTCTCAGTCTGCCAGCTCAGTAGTGTTACGCAAGTGAGAACACTTATTCGTTGCTTATCAGACTAATGAATATTTTGATAAATGAGACTTTCTCCAGGCAGCCAGCTTCAGTGGGTGCAGGAATGCAAATTGCAAGGTGGGGAAGACAAAGACTTGGTACTTTGAGCAACCAAACAGGTACCCAGAGGGAAGTCAACCTCTTTGAGATGATGACTTTTACATCCCTCTGCTGATGGAGACTCACATGTCGCATAACAAAACGAAATACATATATTTTAGAACTGTTCACATTAGCCAATATGCTGAAGTTTTCGCTTGGTTTTCTAAGGAATCAAATCCTACACAGCCACATTGTCTCTGTTTCTACACACCAGGACCTAGGAGATGCTTTGGCATTATTTCTTGATAGTGTATTTTCCGCTTACACATGCTACCAGTTATCAGTGAGAACTCAGACCTACTGCAAAAAAGGGATAGCACATAGAGGTTTAAAAATTATTGTAATGAGACCCATTCCCAGGCACTGTGAGTGCAGAAACAGAAGACACTGTATCTGCCCGGGAAGTAACCCAGTGAAGTTTGCAGGAACCTCTCTCACCTTTAAAAGCCCTCTGCGTCAGCCCTGTGAGAAGTTCTTCTAGTGCAAGCCTCTCTCTGTTCTCCAATTTGCAACATGTTCTAGTCCGAAAGAGTACCAAAGCTGAGATCTTAAAAGTATACAAGGAGATTTAGGAACATAATGTCCCTGAAGGTTAATGGCATTTTTCTAACCTACTCAAGCTACTTCTAAAAAGGCCTGTTCAACTGTTCTGTGACTCTCCTTTTTTAATTGCCCTTGCTTTTGGTTCCCTTTTGGATTGTAAATCAAAGGGAACCAATTATCTATTCATATAGCAGCTTGTAGAAAACTTACTCAGCCTAAACCATATGCAAAATTTAGCCACAATTCATCATGGAATTTGAACACCATTATGAAAATAACAGGGACCAATAGTCTATCACTAAAATTTCAAAGTATTAGCTTTACCACATTTTGAATATAGACGATCTTACAGAATTAGTAATACTAGTACATTTTTGTTACACTCAGTCAGAAGTACCTGATCTCCTCTCTAGACATTTTTTCTCAGAAAGCAATTGACAATTTGTAATACTTACTGAATTTAAAAAGTTAATTGCTGTCTAACTGAAGTAGTTTATTATACAAGTACTGGGATTATGTCTGTCTGCCAGTGGAATACACTGAAGCATTCCATTTAAGCAATTTAAATTAAAATATCATTTTATAAAGTTGTTTTGATTTTGATTGCATATTGAGATTTTAAATAATTTTGCTTTAATTTCAAGGGAGATGATTCCTTTTGTATATTATCAAATTGTAATAATTTCTGTGTGATTAACATTTAATTTATATCTACACTCTTAGCACATTCTTTCCCTATAGCCACAGTTGTATTATACTTTTTAAAGAAGCTGAGTGTTCTGTGCAGTGCACAGTGGAGATGAAGCAGCAAGAAGAATGGTGAAAAAATTCTCTATCTGGAGTTCTACAAGCAATCCCACAGCAGCATGCCACTATCACATTTCATCATACAGCCCAAAAGACAGTTCTATAAATGGCAAGAAGACTTCATAATAGAGAAAATTAAAATTATCACGGTGCATTCTATAGTGTACTACAGTTACTTGCTAGCCAACACAAGATGACTAGAAGCTCTAGGTTAGGCTTTAGCCCAAATTCTTACATTCGAGAGACAGTAATACAGTAGCATTGTACTCTGAAGCACAGACAGGTGATTTCTTCTCTGTCCTTCTCCAATGTCTGCCTCAGGACTCGCACACCTATTTTGAGAAATTATGAGATAGTAGATGCGCTGCTCAAATGTATTTATTCATGAGTGGAAGCGCACATTTCTTTTCCATTTTGGTGGTTGTTATAACCTTTTTTGAAGGGAGAGTATGAAAAACAGTCAAATTGTGAACACTCTACATTGACTTTGGTGAATAGCTCTAGCCATATTCAATGAGGCAGGAAAAATAAATGCCAGGAGCAGAAAGACAAAGCATTCTGATATTTTTTTAATTAAAGTTTCTAATTTTTCAACTAAGCTCTCCAGGGGACAGATTCTCTAGTCTTTAAGCAGCAGGTGAATTGCCTGGAATAGTCCAGTTCAAATAACTTAGATTCCTTAAGGAAGGATGCGAGAAAATATATATCTCTGAATACACTTTCAAAGTGAAATGACTGCTCTAAATTCCCTGAGCTGTTAGCAAACTGGTGAAGAAACAATATGGACTAAGAATTTAGCTTTTGATTTACAGTGAATTTCACCCAGACAAATATTTCATAATTTACACAGTAAGAGTTATGGTCAGTAGCACTTTAAACTGAAGTATCCTAGGTAATTGCACAACTCCCCCATATCATTTCTGAAGGAAATGCTGTTAGCAGCAATCTGATCGAGCTCATCGGAAACAAGCACCAAGCAGGAATTTACATCCTGTCTTTGTCTCAGGACCTCATCTTGGGCTAACAGATTTGTTTTCCTGCTAAGATTTGTAAAGGAATCCATGGATAGTTAGTCAATGCACACTGTGTATTATTTCTTCCTACTGTTAGCCCTTTGCTTCGGAAAGCTGATATGAAAGACTACTAGCTTTTTTGAGTGTTTTGTTAATACGCCGTAAACCAAAATGTACACACAAAAGAGAAAAAGGAAAAAATGTCTGTAAGATAACAGCTCCAGTACAGCAGCTGAATGCATTTAGAAAATAAAAGTCTAAGACACAGTAAAAGCAGAAGAACTCAATCCAAAGGACAAGTTTTTAAAAACTGCATGTACAAGTTACAGCAGTGTATTGGGTTTGCAAATAAAAAAAAAATTGTCAAAAACTACAATGGGACAGCTTTTTTTTTTTTTTTAAATTAAAAAAATATGTCATCTATAAGCAAGGTATAGGAGAGATAGCTTTAAGGACATTATTTGAGAATAAAGTTTTGAATAGCTAAGTCAAGAATACCAAGGAATATCCTGGTAAACTCACCAGGAATAAAAGGAGATTGGCTTGCTATGAAATTAGATGCTTTATCTGAGGTGCTCTCAAGCGCACAAGGTTAAGATAACTGTCACTTACATAATTTTAAACAGATTTTACCTCCTAGGAAAAGGACAGAGTTGTGGGTCCTCTCCCAGTCAAGACAAGAAACACTCCAGAACAGGGTGCAACAGCCAAAGCTGGATCATCTATTGAAGGTGGCCCATCAGTCATCTCAATATCAACTTCTCTGTTCAGCTGTGCCATCAGCTGATGGATCTCTGTAACTCTGATCCCAGTGGAGGCACAGTACTTCTGCTCAGGGCACAAATAAGGTTAAAGAGGAGCTGAGGATGCATCCTGTCCCTTAACTGTGCATGGATAACATGATGTATTGGGCATTCGTCTGAGGGGTCTTAATTATTTATTAAAGATGGTTTTGTTCATTATTTCCATATTAAAAGTGTAGCAGAATGCTGTAAATTAGAGAGTTAGAAATTCCAAAATTTTTAATTCTTCTAGTGTATAGGACATACCAGATAATTTCACCTAGTTTTTGTTAATAAGTTTTAGATTGAGAAGGACTGAAACTGGAAACTGGCATCTGAATCTTTTTGAATCTTACACAGGATGAAGTCTTGATTTTCATGCTTGGGTTTTTTGCAGATCTATATCTGTCAAATATTCTAGGTCTTCATCAGATATACTGTTACACCCTACTCCCTTCTCTGTTATAAGCTCAGCTTCTTCAGAAGTTCCTTCATCAAAATTTAAGAAAAAAATTTCCTTCAGAAAATTGTGTAATTTCTGTCAATGAAGAAGGGAAGAGCAACTGCTTAACTCCACAGCAAAAACACTCAGTCTATTTCCCTTAGTCCAGGCTGCAGTACCTGAGATGAAAAAATAGCGAGAATGTTGAAAAAATCTATTTTAAGGATAACGTGTATCTTTAAACACAAATTCTATCTCACCAGCCTAAAACTTTGATTTGCACCTAAAAAGGCAAATCTACAGGATTAGATTTTTCAGTCTTCTCTACCTTCCAACAAATTTTACTTTAAAAAGCCTGTCTGGTGGTCCTAACAAGCTAAAAATGTTCAGCAAATTTTTTATTGGTTCTGCAACAATTTCCAATGAAGTTCCAATTGCTTAAATGGCTGTGCATTGAAAGCAAAAGGTTGGTTTAACTAATTTCAGTGTACAAGCCTCACCTGAGATTTTTGAGTTTGTCTAAATGTAGACGCTTCAATCAGTGTGGGCTGAGAGAAGGGGAATGAAGGTAATGACTGCACAAAAGAAAAGAAAAGGTACAAAAAATCCGGAGAGAGTTTAAGCATCCACAGAGCTGCTAAATTTGCTTGAAGATGCTGGCATTTGGGAACTCTGAGAATTGGCATCTAACAGAAAATCTACCTGTTCTCATGTTGCGTTTAACCACATGGCATACTGTCATATTCTGTGCTTCTGTGCTCCACAGTTTTGCTGTCCCTATTACAATGAGGATTTTATTCCAATTCTGGGTCTTCTGGGTGACTCCATATCCAAAATGACAGAAAAACCTACAGAGCATTTGATTTTTTTGTATAGCATCTGGCATTTGCTGTATCTACAGAAAGCAAATGCCTGAAATAACTAAATAAATAACAAATTAAAAAAATTAACTTAATTAAATACCTTAATCCCTTCCCTTCTTGTATATTTACAGACGAATTACTGTAGAGCTCCTTACAAGGCTGTAACACTTTAGCTTTGCAACCTGCAAGGCTATTATGCACAACAGGGTTTAGTGTTTCATGTGACAAGCTTCTGCCTTGATTTCCAAGTGTTTTATAAGGCCGTCTGAATTGCTCAACAGGCAGGACACCTGCAGGAGGTCACTTACTGCTCACTTCAGGGACCACCTAAAGGCGTCTGAAGAGCTTGCAGTTAGGTGGGGTCCCGTAAAAGAGCTGAGAGTCGGACTGAATCACAGAATCACTGATACAGTACAGCAAGAAATTAAGCAGAAAAAGTTCTGCATATTCTTCTAGTAAAGACAACAGAAAAATCCTACAGCACCACTCCATGCAGGGTTTTTTGAGAAGTTACTGTTAACTTACTAGCCATTTTTGAACAATTATGTTCATGTCATAGATGTGTATTAATCTTATCCCTTACCACTTTCATCTTGGCCTTTTATTTTCTTATTAATAAAGGCAGTGTGCTATCCCCTACTTTTTTATATTCACAGAGATTAAAGCCTTATGGATTTGGGTCAAAATTAATGCTTTCCTATCTCTGTCTTTTCTTGACGCATTGTGAGGAGTGTTGCATGAAGGACTTATACTCCAAATATTTTTTTTTACAATCCCAACCCCAAAAACTTTTGATATATATACACTTTTTTTCCTTCTAGTTACACGTACTAAGTTTTCCAGAAATGTCTCTAATACAAATATCTCTGTGTGTGTGTGTGTGTGCGTGTGTGTGTGTGTGTGTGTGTGTGTGTATACACACAGCCTTTACTGTCTTGGCAAAGAACCAAGGACAAAGAAGACTTAGTAGCAAATCATCTAGACAAGAGCTAAAAATCCATAAAAAACTGAAAAGCCATCTTGCTCTTGTGTTCTTTTTTCCTCCTTAAAACATTGCTATTCCACAGGAGTGTGAAAGAGGAGCTTTGGGAAATGAAGCCCTTCATACAATCACAGAAGAAGATCACAACGGGTTATCAGTGTCACCAACATGTATCTCTGTCCTGCCCTCTCATCCTTGTATGACTCTGATTTCCCTAACCCACTGTCAGCTAGGTTAGCCAAAGTGGCAAGAATTAACAAGAATTAACAAGTAAAAAAACATATCCATCTGTCCCTTAGAAATGAGGATGAAATGCAAACACACCTGTTTCAGACAGACCAAAAAGAGGCTGTCAAGTTATCATCACCTTTAGCCTCTGCAGGCTGGGATTGAGAGCGGCCTCCTGTTGACAAGGCCTCTGCAAAAAGCAGCAATGGAGGTGAGGTCTAATATGCAGAGTGTAATTAACTGCATTATGCGAAAGGACTGAAGAACAGAGAGGGAGAAGGAGAAGAAATCAAGTAAGATATCTGTCTCTCAGGTGAAGGTGCCCAATGCCAGCATGCTGGGATCTACTTGGTGGTAGATGCACACACGCAGCCTCTGGAAGGAGGGCAGCTCAGAGAGCCTGTCCTGTGTCTGGCTTACTGCCCAGGAGCCTGTGAGACTTTCTAACTGAGTGTCTGCTTAACGTGACCTTCAGGAAATGCCCTAGATGGTGAAGCTGTAATTGGAGTAAGGGCTAATGACCACGGTGGTGACCCCAAGCTGGCAGACAAATGTGACCAGGCTGGGCAGAGGGCCAGTTCTTCCAACAGGGATCAAGGTCAACCTCCAAGGCAGTGAGGAAAAACACAGGTGCAAGAAAAAATTTGGGTCTCTAGGTGAGGTGGCAATGCATGCTTGCCCTGCCCTCCCTTCCTCCAGCTGTGCCACCTGCATCGGCACTGCCAAGCTTTTTCCTGCTCCCCAAGGCAGGGGTGGGGGAGAAATGTATCAAGTTTCCCAATTTTCAAAACAATATCGTAACAATGGGCTGTTGCTGCACCTGCTTCCTCAGCGCTGAGTGAGCGGCCGCAGCTCACCTCCCGCCACAAAGGGGGGCCTGGTCGGCGATGATTAACTCCAGGAGAACACAATAGTCAACCTCTGAGCCGCCTGTGTGCCAAGGAGCATGTTTTCCTTGTTTATCTTGCACAGAAAGTTTTTAGCATCGCTTTTTTTTACAAAAGCCGTGCCTACTCCAGATTCCCAGACGGTGAGTCAGCCGTGGTCCCGGCTGAACCTGTGGACCCACGTGGAAGCTTCGCCCCGTGAGGGGTCAGGCAGGCTTGCCACCGGAGCACATTCAGATTATAAAAAACAAACCTGTTTCCTGCCACCATGCTTTAGCCTTGGCCAGCACATAAACAACTCGTGGAGGGCTGGCTGCCTGCACTAGCTGCACTTCTCTTGCTCCCTGCCTATCTTTTCAGCCTCGGGGCTGCAGCAGCAGCGTCTGCTTTCCACCAGTGCTTGGTATTTTATCCTTATGGTATAGAAGCATTATTTCCCTATTTTATTTTTTAATCAAGGTTGAGTAATCTATGTACGTTACAGGGCTGTCATTTTAATTCCTAAGCCTTCCAAGCTCTCAGTCTGACGTAGAAGGTGAGGATGTGCTGTCTCCAGCAAAACCCAACAACAAGAACAGGCCTCTGAGGTCATGAGCAGACAGTTGGAAATTAGAGCAGCCCTGAGGCTAAGGAAGTTCAGAGGCAGTAAAAAGTTTTAGCTAAGCAAGAAAAAAGTCCAATGTGTAAAGAGTGTACTAAAAGGACATTTGCATCCCACAGCATTTGCCATCCTAATAAGTGGCTTGTTAGAAGTGAAGAATATGTAGGTGATATTTTGCACCACCTTCCCAATTTCTAGCATATTGCAGTGAAATATGCAATTCCTTCTTGTTAGAACAATGTGGAAAATATTCTTTAAGGGTATCATTTTGCTGTAAGATGCAGAACAGTTGTCATGAAAACAGGACTTATTATCTCTGGTAAAATGGCCCCGAAGTTCTATTTACACCTTACAAGTAACCTTTGTAAGATGCAAGGCAGATCAGAAAGCGAGATTGTTTGTTCTTCTGCTTATGCTGTAATGGACTTTTGCTCTATCCTTCAGCCTGGGTGTGTGTTATCTTCACAGCACTGCTGTGTTATGAGTCTAATTGTGTGCAACACCAAGTAAGCCAAACCTGGGTATCAGTGCCATCTCTGTGGCTGTGATGTTGCCATAGTGCAACCCCATGAAGTCCAGCCCAGGTCTGCTCAGTGTTATTTGGCCTCAGTGTCCTCCTACCTTTGTTCTCTGACTCCTTGTTTATCTTTTCAGAACTTGCCCTGTGTTATGAGTAGGGCTCAGAAAGTGGTGATGTGGTGGGAATAGGTCCCCGGGGAGATGAAGGGCTAGAGTGCCTAGGAGAAGGGTGATGTAAGGAATCCTTGGGGCAGCCATGCATTTCACAGTCCCAACCATTCACTGACCTACCTTCTCTGACCACCTCCCCCTCAAAGCTAGCCAAATGCTGTGCTGGCCTCCATGCCAGGAGGATTTGTTTCATGCGTCTGGCATCAGTTTGAATTTCATGCTAGTAAAAGTGGCAGGAGAAATCTTCCTACTGTAACTCCTATGGACCTTGAAGTATGCATGGTTTAGAGGGAAGCTGTGCAGACCAAGCTTGTGTAGCATTTAAATTATCATTTGTTGATTTACCCTCCTTTTAATTCCACATCAGTTTTATAATTCCTATTTATTAAAGACCTAAATATAATGAAAGTTTTGTCTGAGCTCAGTGACATTTTCTTTGGTTTCTTTCCACCATCTCCTCTTACAGGAGAGGTTAGTCTGGACCTTGGTGAAAGGTGTGAGCAGCAGGCTGGGAATGCCAGAGATTTTCCACACAATGCCCACAAAGTCTCTGAGACTGATTATGTCACAGCTTGTTTTTAAATAATGTCAAAATGGAAAAAATCAAGCCCTCAGTTCACATACTGAGCCCTTCTTTGCAAACAGAGGACCTTTATGAGGAAGCCAACATTAATGGCACAGCATCACAAGTGTCCAGCTACTTGTGTGATGGGCACACAGATCACCGAAGGTTCCCCCTGTAGAAAATCATGATTTCCATTTCCAAGGCTCATTCACCCCAGGAGTTTTTCATTTTATAAATGAACATATGGTTTAATTTGAAGTCATGGTATGGAGCCTAGCTTGTTGAATGGCTGTTTTTAGAAAGCATTGGTAACATATGTGGGATAGTGGATTTTTGTTTTGGTTAGAGGTTTTATGGAGGTTTTTTTTTCTTGACAAGTACAGCAACACAAGCTGGATGGATTAGAGCACCTCAGACATGTCATCGTTTATATTGTCATGGACTGTCACAATGATTGGTGTTGAGAAAGGATGCGATGAAATGTTTATGTGGAAAGCTAATCATTGTTTTGTATTTTTTATTGACACTTTGCATGGTATATGCCACGCTGCTTTTGTGGGGGTGGGAGAGTGGGTTATTTTGCTTTTAACTGTCTAGCTCTTACAGTTGGTCTGATTCTGCTCTTGCTGCAAACTTTGGGCATTTTACCACACTGGTGAGCAGGCCTGGAGCCAATATGTCTACAAATGCAATAACAGAAGCCCCAAGTCTACAGCAAGCTCTGAGCAGGAGGAATTCCATCTCCATATATGAGATCTTGCTCTGCTGCAAGACATGTCAGCATTAAGCCAGGTTTTGTGCAGAGCAGCTATATAAGAGCAAAGCTTCTTTAATTTTGAGGTACTGCTTTAATACTACTATGTCAGCTGCTGTTTTCCAGCCTGGGAAGCACATCTGGGCTCTTGGTACAGTTTGCCTCACTAAACAGTGGCATTAAGTTCTAGCTCCACCTCTTTTCCTTGGAGAAAACAATTTTCTATGTTCTCCACTGTGAATGCAAGGGTTAATGGTCATCAGACCACTGGGCCTGTACTAAACTCAAAGAAAATATAAAGGAGATATATTTTATTTATACAAAAAAGTGTAACTGCATTTTTTCCCACAAGCCAATCTGATCCCAGCTTGTGCTCCATATTAAAGAAAGGAGAGAGAGTGTTTCAAAAACAACTAGAGTAATGACATTCACCCAGACAGAGATCTGTCATCCCAGATATGGTACCACACAAAAAACCCAAACTGTTTTCCCAGTGTTGGTCCTTTACCCATTTCACCTGGTTAACCATGCCAGCAAATCCACTAATCAGAGGATGTGGGAGTAGACTCTTAGGCTTAGGAGGGTGAATTTCCTTTACAGCATTTGGCTGGAGGGATGATGCTTGCTCTAAAGCCTTTTTTTCACAGAAGGCTGT
The DNA here is from genome assembly GCA_013398015.1 of Oreocharis arfaki. Classification (NCBI taxonomy): domain Eukaryota; kingdom Metazoa; phylum Chordata; class Aves; order Passeriformes; family Paramythiidae; genus Oreocharis; species Oreocharis arfaki. Next base: position 534,336 of record VZRR01002857.1, on the reverse strand, counting down.
TAAGGCAGTCCCTGGGGTGTGAGAAAACAGGAGGTGAAACCCAGCACAAAGGTACAATAACAACTGCACACAGCTTCTGCCTTCTTTCTTGGGGAAAAAGGGGGGGAGGGGGGAGGGAAGAAGGAAAAAGTGCTTGACTTTCACATAACTTCCACCTCCTGGCTTTCCCTCAGCAGTTCCCCAGACAGTGGAGAAGGCTGAATTTAAAATGGAGGTCAAGAGATGCCCTGGAGCATATTTAAGGCTTTGTTACTTGTTCTTGTGAAGATCTGTACTTTGTAACATGTAAGAGGCAGTGGACATACTATTGGCCTCTCTCTTACCCCATCTCGTCCTACATTAAGGGGATACGGCTTCAGATACATGCAATTTTATACCTAGAAAAGAAACAGGGGCTGAAATTATGCCCTCATCAAGCACAGAGAGGTCAGACTAGCCCGTGAGTTAATGTCCAGGATTACTGGAAACATTACCTAAAATAACGGTTTTGTAAAACCCACTTATCAAAGGATAGATGCCTGCAACTGAGACATTGTGAGGATTAGACTCCAACACTGATGCATCCTGCTGTGAGAAAACAGTGGGACAACAATCAGGAAAGTGAGCTGGCAGTGAGGACAAGCCATGTCACAACCATGTTTCTGCAAGTTAGTTTGTCCAGCTAGCCTGAAGTCTTAGTCAAAGTAGCCTTCTTTGATAAAACAAAAGAAGAGTCAACTTGGTGTATATTTCAAATTATGCAGTATTTCTTCATAATGGCTTCTTAATGTAAATGAAAGTAAGCATTTTTTCATAGATATGGTTTCTTACTCGCTGTCTTGGCATAGAGTAGTTCTCTATGCCCACTTTGTTTTTGTATGTCTACATGGGTATTATTTTTCACATCTGGGGTTTAGATTTCTCTATGTATGTGTATAGAAATTATGTTTAGCGCCTAGACTAAAATTCAGCATTGAAACAGGAAAAAAGATCCAACTGCATTTTCTCCTCTGCCCTGCCTCTTCAATTGCACTGCTCAGACGGTGAACGCTTTTGCACAGTGTGAGTTATTCACACCTTGCTGTACCTTTGCTTCCAGTGAGACGAACCTGATGCAGCCCTTGGGTGCACAGATCCCCAAAATTGTATTATTTTGTTTACAAATATATTTTGCACCATTTATAATTTCCCTGGCATGTTTAGTCCTAGTTTAGCTGATAAAAGGGATTTACAAGCATGACACAATGAAGGAAACACAGCTGTGCACCCAGATTTTCCTTTATGCGTCACTCTGAGGATGAGTAACACTTGCAAGCATGGTGGCAAATACAGGAGGCTACCTTGAAGAGTGTGCAATTATGTTAGCAACAAGGGGTGCGCTATAGATAAGGCAGAGTTTTGTAATTAACTTTTTATGGCATAATGTAAAACAACTAAAGAATTTTTAAGATATGACATTTTATTTAGTTACCATGTTACCCACCAGAACCTCCTAATCAAATAGCAGCACACTGAAGCTGTCAAAGGAAGAGTAATGCTGTGTGTCTCCAAGCATGTGCCTCTGTGCTTGCTGGGTTGAATTTGGCAAGTACAGAGAAATACTTTGGCTTTGGAGATGGCTCTGATACTGGAGAGATTTACACAGCATTTAGGAAAATCATGAGGAGCTGCAAATCATTCTGTAACATGTGTTCATGAGTTCATGGATAAGAGTGTTCTTTGGTTTGAGTATCTAAGACTCGAAAGCCAGAAACAATTGCCATGCTTGTTGGAGTCACAAAACATAGATTAAATTTCCAGAGCGCTTTTCTGCCAAAGCACTTTACTTAGTATGAAGCAAAGATAAACTCCCCAGAACACTGTGGTATGGCTCTGCATTGTCCAGAACAGAAGGTGTTTAGGTGGCCATGGAAACACCTGGTGCTCAGAGCCTTTCATAAGTGTACATTTACGTGGGAACTGTGTTTCCTTTCTAACGAATGCAACAGTCAGCAAAGACAGGAGCTGAATATCCAGCTCAGTCAGAGTAACACCTCATTTGTCTCTTATGTAACAGATATCTCCTACATTTATGATTCAATTTAGGAGATAATTTCAATGAAATTGAACGTTGTGACTGGATAATAGACAGCTGCTGAAAGATAAATGCTGAAGAGAAGAGCTATATTTTCAGAGGAAAAAAATGCTTTTTTAAATGATAAGTTTCATTCCTATATGGGGTATTACTATTATACTATCTGAGATAATATTATTTGTGGAATGTGATCAATTATTTTCTTCTATCCATAATAAGTGAAGAGAAAATACTTGCTTTTATAATTAATTGTGTTTAATTAAAACCCAACATTTTGTTAGCCAAAAAATGGATCAAGTCACTGAAGACTTAGTCTGCATTTCAGTTCTCCAGATATTATAATCGACCTGCTTCCTCTTCTTTTATAATTAATTATACAACAGTCATACAGACCAACATCTTGAACTATCTGAACCCGGGAATCAGAAATGTTCAGTTCAGGATCTGGACGTGACTTTTGATGGCTAACACTGAGTTTATATGGTATACTTACTGCAAAGATTGTATTAAAGGAAAAGTAAGGTTAAACACCAATCAGTGGGGTTTCAAATTTCCAACACTTAAAACAGTAAAGAATTAAGTAGATCTGGAAAATTTAATTCAGACCCTTTCTTTCCCATAAGTCTGTGTTTTGTTTTGTATTATAACAACTTGACCTCACACTGTCATTTGCCATCTTTTCTCCTTTCCCTTTCTCCCCCTCTCTTATTTGTCTTCTCGTTTGTTTTTTTCCCCCTAGTCTAATTCATCATTCCATCTTTGCTTCCTTTCTTTCTTCCTCATTCTTTAGTGTTTGCTGCAGCAGGCACAAGGAGTCTCCGGGGTCTCAGTTCTCATGTCTAAGCCCTATGACAGCCACGCAGCCAAACAGCAGATCGACATTAGCTTCTGCCTCCCTCTCTCATAGGTACGCAGTCAGTTCTTTGCTGTAAAAAAAAAAAAAGGAAAATTTTAGCCATCAGTTAAGAATTTTAAGAGGATGTAAGATGCTTAGTGGTTTATGTGGGTGAATCTGACTGAGATTTTATCAAGCCTTGGGGAAACCAATGATTTATTATTTTTATATGATGTAGGGCAAAGGCAAGTGGAACCACAGCCGCTGCATATGGATAGAGGAATTTGTATTTACAAATGCATATGCATGTGTAAACATATTAGTGAACAGCACATACAGTTTCAAAGCTGATCTGCAAGACAGGCTTCCAGAGTGACTGCTTTCCTGGATGCATTCACAGTGGATGTTTTATCATTGTCTTCACAAGCACTGCTTTTTTTGTGACAGGTAAATGGTTGTCAGTGGACATTATCTATTGTGAAAGCAATCTTGAAAGCATTGTGAACAAATTCTGAGCTGCCTAAGCTCACCAGGAGTTGATCATACATCGGAAAAATATCTTGGATTAATGCTTGTCAGGTCATCTGCAAATAGGACACACTGACAGCAGGGGAGATGGTTATTCTCACACCACTGAAGTTTAGTTTGTGGAACTGATAGACTGCATGTATCGCATGATCGCAGAATCATTGGATGATTTGGGTTAGAAGGGACCTCTGGACATTATCTTGTCCGAACCCCTCCTACAGCACTTTCACCTAGAGCAGGTTGCCCAAGCCATGTATCAGGAGCCCATGACCATTAGTTGCAGGCAAAGATGGAATGATATCCTCCATGATTGCACTAAAGGCAGGGTTCCCTGGAGTAGACCCTAGGCGTACGTATCGTACTTGGATAGACCCTGTGGAGGTGGTCATTCTGTTTCCTGAACAGCTGCACTGGGCACAGAGCCATCACAAACACCCTTCTGCCATGATAAAGCAGCTAATGGGTTGTGCCACACCTCAGAGAAATTAACTTTCCAGGAGCTGTACAATGCAAAAAATGTGCTGTGTCTCGTTGAAGCAATAGTTGCTTCTTAAGAAATGGCATAACACCACACCTGTAAATTAGCAATTCACTAGTAGCCAGCCTTAAGAGGCTCTATCTTTGGGCAAAGTCATGACTACAATGAACTAGCAAAACTGAACTTGGCAACCATTTGTCAAATCTCTGGCCCACTTTCAGCTATCACTCAAGGTGGCACCGTCTGGAAGATGACGTGGTCCTCCTTGTCCATCAGTTTTCATCCTGTTGTTTTTTTTGTTGTTTTTTTTAACATTCTTTCACAATCTTTTTGGTAACATCTTGGTTTAGAGGAGTCTGACTATTTTGTTATATTGTGGGTGTTTATGTAAGCACTTTGCAGATATTGAAGGAATGCCGTGACTGCTGTACAACCCTTACTGGGATGGCCACTGAAGAATTAAATGGTAAGTGGCACTCCAAAGCCAGCCAGTCTTGTACATAGATTCACCCAGATGTCCTGGAGATGCTCTAGGAATCTGAAGCATCAACAAGTTTGGGACTCTATGACAGGGACAGAACTTGGAGGGGCCCTAAGAGTAGGGAGGAGCTTGGGACTCAAAAATGTAACAGGCAGAGCTGAGCACAGCTGGCCGTTGTGCTTCCACTGTCAAAGTGTAAAACCATATTTTTCGAGTACGTTGGGGTCAGCAATGCAATAGCTGTGCATGGAGTTACATTGACAGGAATGAGTGGAAGTATTGCCTACATTAGACACTTCTCTGAATCACACAACGCTCTGAGTTGGAAGGGTTCCACAAGGATCGTCAAAATCCAGCTCCTGACCCAGCACAGGACAGCCCCAAGAGTCACACCTTGTGCCTGAGAGTGTCATCCAAGTACTTCTTCCAAACTTCATTTCAAGGCAGCTACTAAAATATTTACAGGCGTGCCACATTAATGGTTTTCATCATAAGTAGTAAGGGTATCCTGTGACAGTATGAGTAACCTGTAACAGCATCTCTTTCTTTCAGATTCTCCACATAATATGAGATTTATCTTGGTATGGGCTTGCCTTCACATTAAACACCATCACACCTGACAGACCATGTAGATATTTGGTTACCTTCTCAGTGAATCAGTTAAATAGAAGCACTCTGTGCCTGATGGCGGTCATGTACTTGATGAAAGTAAAAGACTGCAGCTGTTTACTTCCTTTCATTTGTGTTAGGTTCACTTGGCCTTGTTGGGATGGTTGCTATTTGTTCTTTGGGAATATTTCAATTAGAAATCAGACTGCAGAACAAATTGTTTGCTATCAAAATACAATGCAAGTTTTTCTGAGCATTATTATTAATAATAATAATGAAATACAGTGTTACAAATGTTGTACGACAGCTTGGAAAAGTACACTTGACTGTTTCTCAGTATCAGCATGGCTTATGGACGGACATGATAAGTCTTCAGTAAAAAAATCTTAAAATACATAAACAAGTAAATCAGTGGAAAGATCTATACAGCTTGTGGTTTTCATCATTTTTGCATGAGAAGTCAGCTATAATACAAGTATTTCATTTGTGGCTGTATCCAGTGGGTCCCACATGCTGTGCACAGGGCACAAAAGGTAAATCCAGAATTAAAAAATCTGGTGTACTTTCCCCCATGATTTGGGATTATATGGGATTTGTTTTCTCAACTTGTTTACTATCCTTGAAAATCTTTAATGGCCATACAATTACATATGGATATAATAAGATGCCTAAGCATCTATGAAAATATTCTGATTCTTATGAAAAGAAAAATAATGTGTAATTTACTAAAGAACACCAAAGGGAAGTGGCAATCTTAGCCAGAATTTGAGAATTATTAATAAAAAGAGTGTCTTTGGAGATTGCAAGCACCTTTGTCAGTAAAGGGGCTTAGTGTTTTTGTTTCTTTTTCAGTGCAGTGAAAGCAAATGATTTCTATGGGGAATATTCTTAATTCAGTACTGCATATTCTATTACCTAAACCAATAGTGGTTTTTAATGCAATGCAGTCAAGATATTCATAGGAATTAAATTTTTTCATAAAGTTTTCTGCAAAGAAACAAAATGATGAGAAATGAATAATTCATATGTTTCACAGGAAAGGGACACATTTCATTACTTCTAAAAGTAAAAAAGAATGTATATTGTAAAGTAGCCTATGTAATATTGGATCAAATTCAGTGTTATTAAAAAATGGTGTGAATTAGAGGCCTAAGGTTCAGGAAAGAAAACCACTGAAACTGTACAGAAAAAAAAAACTTTGAGGTCTGCTATAGAAGAAGAAGACTGGAGGATGTGGTTTAGAAAGTTTTGTTGAAATATTTTCTGTCAATGAGAACAGTGAGTTCTCTTTTAGAAATGTGTAAACTGATATTACTCCTTATTGACTTCAATCCATCAAAATGATTCTTTAATTACAAGTTTTTTTAAGGAGGTATTGTATTTCACAACCTACAGAATTGGATCTTCTCAGTTGTTTTATATTGTAGGTTTATATACTGGGTTTACAATTGTTCCTTAATATTGTATTGGGTTAAGTGCTCAGTGAATAATGGGATAAATGAAGCTGGAAGGGAACTCTCAATATCAGGTAGTCCAGACCCCTGCTCCAGGCAGGGCTGTCTTTAAAGTTAGAGTAGGTTGATCAGGGCTTTGTTTAGCTGAGCTTTGAAATTATCCAAGGATGGAGATTCCACAGCCTATATGGCAAAACAATGATGATAGCATAGTAGTATACCAAGACACATTTTTTTTTTAATATGTGGGGCTTGTAGATGAATTCTAACTTTAATTGCTGTTTACATGCCACCTAGAGCTGTACAAGTCCTGAATTTCTTGCTCTTATATCTGTGTGTCAAATGTATTCCAGGTATTTTCAGAATTTTATTGATGTGTATGGGAAAGACACATCAACAGACAAAAAATATAATCCCCCTGGGAAACCTTTGTATACAGCAATATAATGCTGAATTCATTGCTGTAATGCTGAATAAGTTTGTTTTTGCTTGAAATTGTTTATAGTTATTAATATAATAACTATGCCAAGTATTACTCCTATGGAATAAGTACATTTGTTTAAGTCCTTCTCATCTTCCTAAAGGAGTAACTAAAGTTTAATTTCAATAGGCAGTTTGCCAGAAAACGTTATTTATTCATTATTTTTCTTTTTTTTCCTAAAAGAAAGTGAAAATCCTTTATCTCCCAGAAGAATCCATGAACATTACAAATCTGGGTGATTATGAGTCTCTTAGTTGTCTAAACTCACTTAAGTTAACAAAGCTTCTCTCACCAATTTGTAAGTGATAAGGGGAAATCTAGGTTGTTCCTCGAGAAACAATATTTTTGATATTTGAAAGAATATCTTTATTTTTGAAAGATGGTGTACATAATTGTAGACAAAGATTTGGAAAGTCTGTTTTGGAGGTGAGGAGGGAAGTCAAACCAAATCACGGTACATTCAATAGGTACTGTTGAGAAGCTAAAGTGTAAGTAGTAGTGCTGTGGATCTTTATTTTATTCAGGATGGTGGAGATACTGCACTAGCTAGTCTTCCTTCTGCTGAAAATATGAAGTGCATAGAAGCTGATGAGTTTGGGTTTTAGTATCCACCCTAAATTCAATTAGCAAGATTAAAATGCACTTTGATGGGCGTGCAAAGAGTGTATCGCCTGCAAACAGGCAATGCACTCTGCTGCCAGGGTAGGCCAGGGTTGCGCTACTTTCCGCCCAAGAAAGAATTTAACTTGATAGTGGTGAATTTGGTTTTTCTGGTTTGATTGTGGTTGGTTTTGTTTGTTTAGTTGGTTTGTTTGTTGAATGAGAAGGTTTTTTTACTTGTGCGTTTTTTTAAAATTTTAAATCTTCTGTGAAACCCTAATGGGCTTCCTATCACTCGAGTAGCCAGAGTATGTAATGTTATCGGTTGTGATAATGTTATTAATTCACTGTAACAATAAACCATGACTATCTGTAGTGCATGCTGCATGCTGAAATTTGTATTATGTTAGTTAATAATGTGGGATTTTTATCTGCCATCCTTTGTTGTTTTTTCAAACAGCTTTTCATGAAAATTTCAAGTGTCTCCCACCCAGTAACAAGTCAAAATTCCTTGTTTTCTTATCATATATAGTGTAAGGAATGGTTCTGCCTTCTCTTTTTTTTTTTTTTTTAAATTACTACAGTTGCTGCTTGAAAACTCTATTCACCTTCTTTTGAGAAAGCACACAAAAATACAAAGTCCCTTAAAGATGAAGAAGTCCGTGTTAGTGAAACAGACCAAGATGGTGTTTATCTATTGACACTAGCATGATCCATTCTGCTAAATATAAATTTGGATTATATATCTTTCTGCCTGTGTTTAGAAAGACATTGACCCAATCACAAGCTTTGCTTCAGTTTCCTGAAGGATAGATTTTCTTTGTCTGCATTTCAGTGACTACACAAACTATCCAGCCTGGTCTGTAACAAGGGAAGAAGTTCCTTTGTACTGGTGCTATGAAAATAAATTTGAAAGAAGTGGCCATACAATTGCTATGAATTGTCCTCCATTAATTTGAGACTGAGCACCCAGAGTTCCATCTGAGATTTCCTGGGGAAAAAATAGGTCCCAAGAGATCGACATTTTTCTGGTTTAAAACACATGGCTTATGCTATGGAAACAATATGTTCTTTCCCTTGAAGATCAGTGCATGTCAAACACATCAGACCTGCTGTGCAGATGATGCATTTGATAAGATGATTTGAATGCAGGATTTAGCATAATACAAACATGTAAATATTTGTTATCTGTAAAACATAGCAAAGCCATCCACTTTCACTCAAAGGATGTAAAATGAAGTCTCTAATGTCAGACAGGAAAGAAGGTATTTTTTACCACACGATATCAGCCTCATTCATCTCTTTGTGAAGACACTTGCAAAAATCACACTGGTGTCAATTACAGATGACTGTGTATCGCCTTCCACGAGAGAAATATGAGCACAGTTTCACTAATTAAGCCAGTAGTGGTAGCGAAAAAAGATATTTATGTTCCTTCCAATGTAATAATATCAATATCTGATATCCATAGGTAAATTCATCTGAGTATAGGGGTCATTCTTGTTACCAAAGTTCGTTATTTTTTCTGTTGGTGGTTGGTTTTCTTGGTTTTTTTTTTTTTCCCCTGACAAATATATCACAATTTTCAACAAAAAAAGAAATGTAGAGAGTAATTTTTCCTACAATCCCCCCAAAGCATTTCCATAAGGAGCCCAAAAGTTTAGAGGAAAATTACCTGAGTAACCTTCACTATTCTGCCAAATGTCTTTACTGTGGCAAACAGTAAATGCCAATATGCTCTCCAACAATAATATAATATGGTATTGATTATTAGAATTCCATGAGCGGAGGAAAACTCTATGCTGCATTGTACTCTTCACAGTAAATTTCAGGAAGATTTATAATGTTTTTTCTATACTCAATCCAAAACAGCTGATCATGACTATACAACAATAAATACCCAGGCACTAAAAATATTTTAACAGGAGTTTATACTCCAATTTAACAAATCAGTAATATTTTCAAGTACTTCATGTATTAATTATGGCATGGCTTCTTGTCTTTACAAGAGTTTGAGAGATAGTATAGTGAGAATGCAGCCTTTGGAAGAGGAGAAAAGAAGCGGAATGCTTAGTAAAACTTGCCATCTTCCAAGACAAGGAAGGGGAGGAAGGGAGTGCCTTTTCTGCACAGTACAGCTGCTGCGGATTCTGCTGTTGGTAGGGAACAGCCTCTGTCACTCACCAGTCCCCTGCGTTGTGTGATCTTGTCTGGGCAGGGAGTCTTGTATGGAATCAGGTAAAGTGCAGAGGAAACCAATATCTCTCAACTGTGTCTTAACTAAGATGACTTATTTCTCTGGGGAAAAAATTGTGTGTATGCCTACATAAATTTAGCTGGAGCTGGAATAAAAATGCATGGCATGGGAAGGGAGAAAATGTTTTATTATCTTCTGCTGCTGGGTAGCCATTCCTTTGTCTATTTAGCACTTAGGTACAAGTGGACATGCCCGTTATCTTCTGAAGCATCTTTTTGCTACAGAGAGATTTCTTGAATTTGTTCTGATTTTCAAGTTCAATTGACTATTTGATCATTTGTTGTGTTAGATCAGATGTATTTAGATCCTTGATCTTCAGGCAAATCATGAGTAGAGTGCAGGACCAATGACTATTCACGAGCTTACTTGTGTCTGTTAAGGTGTGATTACTTGTTGCTGCATATCCACAAAGCCATGGCATGTCATTTTACTTCTGTGTTTTCACTTGCTCAGCACATCCTCTCCTGACACCTAAATTTAGAGTCAGTAACAATTCATTCCTCAACTTGTATCACTGACAGGGTAGCTGGTTCTATGGTGATATTCTCTCTGATATGCAGAACACTGCACAAGACAGAGAAGTCATTAATAGATGAAACTTAACAAGATGACGATTAATGGAGAATATTAATGGCTTTTTGGATGTGTTTCAAGTTTACATTTAAAATACGAGCATAAATTCTTTTGCAATCCAAACTGTTCTCTGTATAACAAACGGTTCTCCAAAGTTTCCTAATTGGGACTGAGAGCTACTAATGATAATGACCTGATATCAAGTCACTGATGCCAGTTTGGATTTTGTAAGGGGATGAGCACTCTGCACCAAATTCTGCAAGTGCTTCTTGTGCACAGGCCTAACTTTAAGGCACATGAATAATTCCATTTAGACAAAGATCTTCCTCGTGCTCCCAGGTTGAACATGTACTTTGCTCCTTTTGCAGGAGCATGCAGCTCTTTTAGTAGCTTTTCACTCACAACAATTTAATAATCTTATTCAATATCTCATTGCTTGGCTCCTAGAGAAGTCAGTTAGACCAAAGACCCTTCTAAAGCTTCTTTCTCTTTCCATCTGTTTAGCCAAAGCTCCATTTTTTCAAACTGCTGCAGCTGCTGCTGTGCCAAAAAATGTGTTTTGGATTAACTTGACATCATTTAAAATCAACTTCCTTTCAGCAAGTTAGGAGACGCCCAAAGAAGCCATACTGAAAACTAAGCAGGGGTTTTGCATCAGGTTTAAATTAGACACATATATCCAAACAACCTTTTTGAGTTTCCCTGCTATCACACATCACCTGAACTGTGTCTGTCCTGAAGTGGGGCACAAGAAGGAAGGAAGCACAGGCCCACTGTGTCTGCGTGTTTTCTCTTAAATATGGGACTTATGTTACATAATAAATTTAAACCTAAATTTATTTTGTTGTAATTTAGGTGTAGTCAGATTATTTTGAGTTTGCCATGATTATTAATCCACATCTGCCCATCACAGTGATCAAATTGAAAAAGCTCAAATGTTGCCAAACCGTGGCAGCTAATTCACATGTCCCATAAAATATTTCTAGGACCCATTTCTGCCACATTCATGCAAGTTTCTCATGTATACAAGTCTTATCTTGCATCATGTGATCATATAAGCATCAGTAATGGCATCACAAGCAGGGGAGCAGGTGGCCAAACTTAGCACAAACCCAGCTGTGGGGAGCCCAACCTAGTGAAATCTAGGTTATCTGAAGTCTAGTTTATGAATGCTCTGGCAAGACTGCTGACACAGTTCTGCACATACAAATCATACATCTGTGGCCTTCTGCTCCTATGGTGAAAAGGAACATAGACCACAGCACAGAAAATCAGTTTAGGAAAGTTCTTTGCAACAAAAATGCATTCTTGCTTAAGAGTGCCTAGCATCCTCTGCCCAACCCAAAACCACAGAGGCCAAGTGACAAGTAAGTCTCCCTCTCTAAAACCATGATGAAGAGCTGTATTAACAAGGCAATAAAAAAAGTTTTTAATAAATTAAATGCCTGTTTTTCTCAGGGAACATAATTTTTTTTCCTCCGTTTCAGCCCATTCCACCCTGTGCACTAAAATGGTCCCAAAGGCTGGCAGTTGCGTGGTCCTGTGGGGACGCCATGCTCTCCCTGTGGGAGGTCTGTGGAGGATGGTGCCCACCCATGGCATGAAATATGCATCGTCTGTCCTCTCCACCCATCCACAGTGCTGCAACAAGGAGCCCAGAAATCTTACTTAATACCTCCCTGTTCGTGTGTAACTTCTTTCTGTTTCTACAGAAACAGAATATTAACATCATCCTTGCAGAGATAAGAAAGCATCAGGCTGAAGCACGACATTCCCTTCCATACAGTAATTTTGTTGTGTCTCCATGTTGACGAGTCGCAGGATCCGAAAGAGCAGCAGTTACAAAGTTCACATTCTCATGCTACTGGTTAATTGTTCACTATGAATCCAATCCGGTAGGCTGGGCCTCTTGATAGGGAGTTTCTGATAGGGAGATTCTTGGTGTAAAGATGTGTGCATGCACACTCCCATGGGCTTGTGCACAGACATGAGGTGTGCACGTGTGTTAAACAGCTCCCTGTGGTGTTTAACAGTGCATTTGCTGGAGTAAATGGTGCTCACACAGTTCCAAAGCAGATGTAAGTTACCCATACACTGTGATTTTTTATCTTTAAACCAGATTTACTGTAAAAATATGTGAGTGTGAGATGGTGATTTTTAACTTATTTATTTATCTCTACTGGGACATGGATTTTTGCCTTTCTGTACTTGTTTGTGAGCCTCCTGTTAGAAGAGTCATTACCATCCACTGAGATAATAAACAGTTTCTATTCTCCATTCTTATCATCAATTTCTATTATCTTTTTTTGAATCAATTATTTTTTATTCTTTAATAATCAGCCTTGTTAAAACAATTTTGCATAACCAGCACAATAAAACGACATACTCACTAGAAAAAATGTTGTGAGAAATATCTGTCGTCTGCTCTTTGATGGATTTTCTTCCTATCTCAAGGAAACATTTTGAAACCAAGTCCTTTATCCTAGCTTCCCAGCAGCTAGATAGAGGTGCACCCATCTATGTGTCTATCTCTCTAGCTAACTAGCTAGCTTTTTTATCTTCTGTTCGCTTACTGAAATATTTTTCCTTGGATAGTTAATTTTCCCAGCAGTAATTTGCAACATCTGAAACAAAGTGAATATAGGCTTAAACATGCTGTAATCCAAACTTTCCCAAAAAAGGACACACTGGGAAGTTTTCTTTAAATGTTCGGATCCTTGATACTTCATACTCTCAGGAAAAGAAAAAAAAAAGAAGCAAGTGAAAAATGAACAAGTCATGGATTTTCAGTGCTCTAATGACTTATACTAATGTATTCCTTCATCTAAATACAGATTTCTATTTAAAATTCAGTATGCAGGGGTATTATGAATTCTAGCTTAATAGATTCCAAATAATTGCCCTTTAGAAATGATGAATAGCTGTTTAAAGCCACTGATAAGAATATACTATTTCTCCCATAACAATGGACCTTCCACATTAACTGTATCATATATGCTTGAAATTAGTTTATTAATTTTTTTTATTGATATGCAAACTACAAGCTGATGGCAGATGGCAAATAACCCCTCACTCTAACACCAAAATCCTCCCAAAAAAGCCTTGTCTCTGCTATACTTCTAGTACGGGGACAAAAAGGAGAGATAAGAAGATAGCTTTTATATTGAAGGCAGGCCACTGAAATGCAGATGATGCCATTCTCTCTTGTACTCTGTTTTCAGATTTGCTGGCATAAAAAGAATAAGATATAAGGGTGAATTAATGACCAGATTTTGCAGAACTGCTGTTCAAGATGCTTTTTCTGTGCTGTTCATGCTATCTCTGACTGGCCTTTAAAACAACTATTCTAGACTTGCTCTTTCAGTTAAAAGACAAGCATCCAGAAATACTGAAATTAAAAATACATTATTCATATATTAAACATAGAAATGACCTGACAAAAAAATTTCACTTAACAGAGCTGATGGTTTTTTCATAACATATGAAACCCTTTGAAAACTCCAAACAAAATACATAAGTGCATCTGCAGTTGAATTTGCAGTTGGCGTACAACATGACACTGGAAGTTTCTGAGGTTGTATGTGTTTTGTGTGCTAAACGTACCTGCTGTGCTTATATGCAGCACTTGAAAAAAATTTATACAAAATGTGATCTACTAGAAAACTAACATCTTTTTGCTTAAAATTTTGGTGAAAGGTATGTGTTGTAAAGTATTGTCTCAAATATTTAAGCAGATGTACAAGGACAGTGCACACTAACAGTGTTTTTATCAAATAAGGGGGTAATGCTGAAGTTATAGTACAGTGTCATATATAACTAAACGATTTTTCACTGCATAATGGTTGGTTTATAACAAGCTTTTAGATTACAAGCAGAAATAAAACACAGATGAGAAGTGAACATATATGTTCATATTGCTTTAAGAAACCAGTATTTCCTATTGTGTGCACATTGTGCAATGCAATATCCTTGCACTAGTGCTCACTTGCTCTCTCTGCCCATATTTGACTGCATGTAATTGCAGTTTTGTACAGAGAATTCATCTCAGCTAAATTTTTGCTGTTAGAAAAGTATTTTCCAGTGCACTCATCTGCTAAAGCTAACAGCAAAAAGAAAATGTCTTCATTCTTTCCTAGGGGCTAGAAAGTTACTGTATTGTAAAGATTTGTTCTACTTTTTTCATTGTCATGTTTCCTACCTACAAGCAACATAAATTTCCAATTAATTTCTCTTGGCAAAGTCAGAGTGCCACAAGAGGTCCTAAAAGTGGGTTAAAGCAGTTTTATGTCTTAACTGGAGCTGCGTCTATAATTCTTGGCTCTGGTCCCTTTAGCCTTTTATTTTTTTCTATAGGATCAGGGCAGTTACCCCCATCTCAAGGCCTTTTCTTCCTCCCTCTGGGATAGGCTGCCTTCTCCACACACCACTGGTACCCAGAAAAGAATGGTTCTTCTGTTTGTCTGGCTGACTGCATATTGCATCCATTGCTCCATTCAGCCTGTCTTTTCAGGTCTGGTAGCTGCTGTACAACTTAGCTTTTGTGCTCCACTGCCAGGCCTTTTCTGAAGCCAGACGCTTTTTGAAAGAAGGGTATATTTGCATAAACAATACCAAGTGAGGAGGTCTGCTGAAAGAAAATCAAAATTCAGCTGAGCGAATCTTCCTGAACAACTCATTTCTTGCAACCAACACCTCCTATCGTTACCATCTGTGTACTAAATTACGGCCGAAAACGTGTGCCACTCTCCCTTTTCGCTTGCTGTTGTGTACAGATTCCTCGTATCAGCTGAAGTGTATTTTGTTTTCAAATTTAGGCTGAACAGAGATCCTTAAACAGAATTCGGTATATGCAATGAGGAAAATATGGTTCTGTTAAATAAGGAACAGAAGGCCAGCCATGCATCAGCTAGCTTGCAACCCAGATTGGATTTGTACTGAAGGCTCATCAAAATGCATATCTGAAACAAGATCTACCCATCAGCTTGCTGAGATTTCAGGTCAGTGATGGCAGGGCAGCTTTATCAGAATAGTGCAGGGAGAAGAAGGCTTACTGCTGTGGCTGATAGCTGAAGGAATCATTCTGGAAAATATGTGTTCTTAAATTGAATCTTGAGTGGCTTAAGATATTGGATATACTGAGTGCATGTGTGTATGTATCCACACAAACACAAAAATAAAGAGTTCATACATATGTATACATGAGTGAATTCATGTATATTTCTATGCACAAGCAAATATACACACATGGCCTGTGCTGCATCCTCTGTGTGCATTTACAATATTTTACACATGGGGATAAAAATAATTAGGCTAACCCTGTAAAAAAGCAGACAGGCAGACCAAAAGTAGCCACACGGAAAAAAAAGGCAGAATAGACTTTCAAAAGCCACTGCTCAAATATTCCACTTATTTGCATCTTTTATTCAAATATCTAGCTAGGTAATGCATCTATCACTATTTCATTAAATTGCAATCTTAATTTTGTTTTCTTGCTAAGATCCTTTGGATATAATTAATAACAATATTTAAAATATGTCTCCCCTACTGCATTAGGTCTGTACATCCAGCATCTTCTGTTTTGCACTGCCTATTAAACCATACTCATCTGTCAGGAAAATGGTGCCTATGGATGCGTTCAGCATACAAATCTACCACAGATGAGGGGTTCTCCTTCTACACTGCTGCCTTGATCACTGCCCACTTTCCCAGCCCTAATGTCAAGCAGACTGGGAGAAGCCAGACGGCCTCCCAGTGTTGGCTCCATCCGCAGGTTGAAACAAGGTGCTCATTGGATTTTTGTGGGCATGTTTTATTGGTCTGGTTTCTTCTGGTTCAAACAGAAGGTTCATGTCTTTTCACCTGCTGACAGGGACCCTACCAAATGGGTTCCCAGGTGTCTGAAGCAGCCCCTTGCCATGAATCAAACTACATTTCTGTCATGGGGCTCCTGCCACACTTGCATGTCACCTTGAGGAGGTATCCAAGCAGACAGGCATCCAAAAACTGGAAGGAGATACATTCACCCCTTCATATAATTTCCAAGTCCTCTAGAAGATGTGGAGTTTTATTATACTTACCTGGAATGTTAAGTGGCCTATTTCATACAACACTGGAAAATGAAGGTAAATTAGGATCCTTTAAGGAAATGGGCTTAGTACTAGTAACTCTTTTTACCAGATTTCATTTTGGGGGAATGATCCCTATAAGATATTTGCCATTTGTTACATGAGAAAAATTGCTACACAAATAGCCTATATAAAACACATCCATTAGGATTTAATAGGTGAAATAGAAATGAGAAAGCCCACTACATAAAACCTGTAAATATGGTTTCATTATTCTACTTTAGTATCCATCATAAACCTTTCATTATTTTGAAATTAAAGGCATGGTCAGCACTCCTCACTCAAACCATCTCCTTATTAGTTTACAACATAAGCAACTGCATCAAGCAAAAGAGAAAACAATAATAAAAATAACCAGAACTTGGTGCTTGACCAGTAAAATCCAAAATACCTGCTACATAAAATTGGCACCATGCCATTAAATTCTAAGCTCAAGCACCAGAGAGTATGTTTGTCATCTGACAGCTCCTGATTTTGCAGTAAAGGAGTGAGTCTTTCCTAAGCTCATTCGTCCCCACATGTTCCTGTTTCACCTCTCAAGGCCAAGCGAGGTCCTCTGTCTCTGCAAAAGCCAAGCATGATCCCATTGAGACCTCATCCAGCTCACTCTGCCCTGGCTGGTACTCTCACATGTCCTCTCCTAGGAAGGTGTGAAACAGGGGGGGTGAAACCACTGTAACCTCGTGGTGGTGTCAAAAGAGAAACATCTGTATTGGTGTACCGGGCCTCAAATAAGCAAGGCATGTTGAAGGCAGCCTACCTTAGTCTTGCTGAAGGCAACTGTTCATGCTACATCTGGGATGTAAACAAGAAAACACGAGAGAAACACATTTCAGCATTAGCCAGTGTCAAATCACTGGTTCAAAATATGGTATGTAGACAGATATATTGTGTATAACTGGTTGCTTTAGGGCCAGTGACTGGGCTGCTTCTTGAAAATGACCCATGAGAAATAATGGTTTCTCAGACAAAACTTAGGAATATGTCCGTCAGAAAGCAGAACTTGCACTCAAGTGACTGGCAATTATGTGTCCTGCAGTTAATAGGCTCTACGTATGTCAGCATATACATTAATCTGGTGTTAATCTCTCTGCTTTTCTGAGGATTTTCTCTGTATTTCCTTCCCAACCCTGACCAGGAAAAAGAAAAAACAAAAAAAGAAGTAATAAGTTCACAGAAGAAATAATTATGTTCGTTTATGTGAGGGAATATTACCTGATTAACATTAGCTGTAGGCTCATTTTACTGCAAAAAAAATTAGAGATAGGGGAGGGTTGGAAGTAGGAGAGAAGGAAGAGTGAACTTTGTTGTTTGCAGAATGTATTTTTCATGGACTCTGCAAAACGCTTTGGAGGGGGGTTTGCATGACTGGATTTTGTAATCCCCATAACTTGGAAATCAATAAGATAAATGGAGGAGAAATGAACAGCTAGTGGCCTCAGTCTTGATGATTCCAGGATAAATCCTTTTAATAAACATGAAACTGCAGCAGAGCAGAAACTCTAAGCCCTACTTTTGATTTAAAGATGTTTATCTCTCCATCTTTTACATTTCTCAGGTTTTATTCTCCTTGTATCTTTTCAATTTTATCTCTCTGGTTACCCATACAGTTAATTGTTTTTGCATTTATTCCTCAAAGATGAGGTATGCGTGTATGTACATAACACATTAATATATGCAAGCAGCAGGGACACACATATAGTTTGGCTTTATAGTAGCTCCCAAGAAGACTTAATGGATAATCACTGTCATCCTATAATCATTCTGCTCATGCTTGACACATGCTGTTGTCTGTATGGCAGAATCACGTCTGTGGAAGGCATAAAAAAATAAAGGAAATGTCACTTAGGGGAAACTTACCAAGAGATAGATTTTTCAGGTGATAGTGGAGGCAAAGGGGCTGGTTAAAAAAAAAATGAAACAATCTGCACTGATTCCTCAGTATTAGGACTCCTTCACTACCTAATCCATCAGAATTGGGAATTGTCAAGGCTTGTTTTATATACTAAATGTTTGATTAATTTGTACATTTCTACAATATCACAAAAATAATTTGGAAGTTCAAGATTTAATATGCAGGCTCCTCTTCATATACACGGAGGGGGAAAATACATTTAGATCTCTCATTTATTTTCCAATTAACTGTTCTTTATCCGTGCATTAATATTACAGATGTCTCAAGAATAATTAAAACAGATAAGCAATTTATAAAAATCTTCACATTTCACGCTAATTACCATAATGTAATGTTACATCTTTATTAGCAGCTTTTGTTCCCTCTCCCCACCCTTTACTTCCAGCAACCCTGGGGCCTTAGCCAGTCAGCATGTTATAAATCTTTGTTAAAATACGACACAAAGCTAAGAAGTTTGCAACAAAGCAAATTGGACAGTGATGGAGCTCTCCTTTCTTTACCTTCATTTCCCAACAGCCAGCCTGTCATCAAATATGAAAACAATGATGGTTTTTCACAGCTTCTCAATGTGAAGGCTAAGGGTCTCCTAGGACAGAGGGTTATGAGGATGGGCTTTAAAGGATCACAGTCTGTCCATGAGAAAGACAGAGGAGAGAAAATTGATTCTAAGATCCTGATACAGATATAAGTCATGAGTCCAGGAAATGACTGTACAGTCAACATAGCTAGCACCACCATATCACACAATTATATTTACGAGCAATTAAGTCCCATGTCAAAATGAATTGGCTTGTTTGTTCCCACTGATGCCTTAGGATTTAACTTCTATATTTTTCAAATCCTGTACTGTTTAGTATGTTACTCTGAAACTTCATACAGCCTGTTAGCTACTGTTCTCTTGTGCTGGTTAGACATAAGAAACCCTCTCTGGGCCTGAACTCAAGGTCTCCTTGTTGCCTCAGGCCCCCAAATATGTAAACTAAAGCCTCTGAGAGGAGGAGCAAACTTTGGGTAATTACATCACTACCTGAAATTATAATTGGAGAATTAACCCTGATATGCAAATGGACAAATTTATAAAAGTGTGAAAAACCCATGATCCAGGGTCCGTCTTGGGTGGAGCCCCTTGGAGGCTTTTGACTGCCCAAGGTGTACCTTTGAAGGCCCTTCAAATAAATACCTGCTTTTAGTCTATTGTCTAGCCTCTGTTTTCAGGTAGCCACTTCAAGGCATCACCACCATTCCTATGCAAGATTACTATGGGAATTCAAAAATAAGAATCCTGGGGGTAGTACCTACTGATGTTTAATGTTCAAGCCATCAAGCGAGAGAACAGAAGTAATGCCACATCATGTTACACAAGCTCTTCCACACCTCCATTCCAGACATCAGTGGAACGAAACACCGTGTCAAGCTAAACACTGTGGTTTTCATGAGCAGTTTGGAATGAGAAGCAAAAGCAGTTTACACTGATAAAGAGGTTTCCTTTGCTGAGATATGAGACTTCATGTCAATAAGGTGAAGTACCTGCTCAAGTGTTTATAGGAATGGGATGAACTTCTCCAATGAATTACCTAGAGCAAGCAACATGACCAGCTTGCCTTGGTGGTAGCACCTGTGGCCAGCACACTGGCATGTGCACACACGGGCACGCACATGTGTGCACGCCCTTCTACTCGGGTGCTGCAAGGCAAAGCCAAGCACTAAAGCGTGCTCTTAGTTGCATGTCTCAGCAGCCGCTTCCAACTCAGCATTTGAGCAGCAATTTGTGCCATAATGAAGGTAATGTACCTCCATATGTTTCAAAAATATACTCATCTATGCTTTCAAAAATAATAATAATGTAGTTTAGGTTTCATTTTGTTTTTATTCCTGAAATAGACTTTGATACAAGGTGGTGGAAATGAGATAAAATGAGATAAAAAACTTGCTCTGGTGCCAAGTTCTGAAACCTTTATTTAAGGAGAAGAGAACATATGTGTATCTCCTCAGCTGCTACCCAGTCTATTGATTCAAAGCTACAAGACCCTTTCTGTATTACTTAATTTATTTTTATTTATTGCAACATTGATAGAATTCAAACTACATTAGATAATGCACTAGATAAGATATCTTTTTAAAACCTCTTACTGAGATCCTATTGGGACTGGCATGTAATTGAAAACACTTAATGGAATATTTCAGGGCATATTGCCAGAGAATGAACAAGAGAATTACATTTCATTTTAAAATGCCATTGAAAAATCACTTAAAATTATCATAGCTGTGGTTTAGGATAGAAGAGGATGGGTATTAAAATTTACATAGACTTCCTTTCTTTCAGAAATTATTTTCTCTCTTTGTTACATTTGACAACTCACCCACTGTCTTTTCAGAAATGTCTGACATTCCTTTTAATTAAGTAGTGAGGGGAGACAGGCAATACATTTTTTAGAGATTGCTGAATGCGTTGGGTGTGCTTTCAGCCTCAGGGCCAAATTCCCTGTTGGTTTTCTCTCTTGAGAAGAAATATCAGTGATTACAACTTTTTCCTTGACCTATTCTTTGATGGTATGTAAAACTTTGTTGAGGCTTGGTTTGCACTATCCTCACTTCTTTTAGACCAAAATAATATTTAGGTCTTGGAGGGCTCAAATCTGGTAAATTCTGAGATTTCCAATGAAGACACAGAAAAAACCCCAGACAAGAGTCTTTTCAAACTAGAGGTTTTGTCATTAATTTACTGGTTGTTTTCTTGCACAGCCCAGGAAAAGGAGACATCCTTCTTCATCTGTTAACAAGTCAACAGAGAAACAGAGTTTGGGCTTTGCTTTGGTCACACAACTACCTAGAAAGCTATGAAGAGCAGCCAACCTGCATGTTTCCATAATTCTACAGACTACTGAAGTAGATCTCTTGCAGACAGCTTCCCAACGTGGAGCAACTGTGAACAGCTGCCCTTGAGAGCGTCTCCTGCAGCCGCTGCTGCAGGAAGAAAAGTCGCCTTGGGAAACCACTTCCCCGACGCAAGACCCGCGTTTCAGCGAGACGACCGAAGAGGCAGCCGGTAGCCACTTGAGAAGGGTCGTACCCTTGAGAGTGGTCGGCTGGACAGTGATGGACCACACTATGTGGCTTTAAGTTGATTTCCCATTCTGGAAAGCCCTGCGAGGAGCCTGGAGGGCCTGGTACGAGAGTAAGAGACTCTGTGCTGGTAAGCCTCACAAGGGAGCCTGGAGTTGGCCTGGTATGGGGGTCCCTTTTTTTTCTTTTTATTTCAATCCTTTTGCCTTGGTGTGGGTGGAGGGTTGGGTGTGGGTTCTTGTCGGGGTGAAGGGGGTCACGCTCCATGTTAAGCCCTGGCAAGAAAAAACCCATCCCTAACAAGAGAAGATGCAAGTTTTGTGCCCCCAGTTTTGGGAGTTTTTAAGATTA